>JARQOC010000001.1:39601130-40061130 GCA_033576535.1 Allobates femoralis
ATACAGGCCCCCTCCTGCTGGCACACTGCCCCCAAACAGTGTTCTGAGCCCCCCCGTGAGCTCCACCCCCCTTTGCTGCCGCTGCTGCTCACATCTTACCTCCTCCTGCATCTTCTTGCAGCAGCCAGCACGTCGGTTCTCCATCCTCAGCTGTCTTCCGGATCATGTGACCCGTCGCAGCGTATGACGTCATCGCCGGTCGGTCACATGATCCGGGAGACAGCTGAGGACGGGATCGGAGGACCGACGCGCTGGCTGCTGCAAGAAGACGCTGGAGGGTAAGATGTGAGCAGCAGCAGGGGGGGCCTCAGAACACTGGCTGGGGGGTAGTGTGCCAGCAGGAGGGGGCCCATACACATAATGCACTGCTCCCCCTGCCGCTTATTGACAGGTGGATGCAGTGCATATCTAATGAGCGGGCGCACGTGACGTGTGACCCGCACCCGCTCTCCCCCCCCCCGCTAGGGGCCTTACATTAGCTCTCCCCCCCCCCGGTTGTAAGGCCTTATATTCGGGGGAGGCCTTACATTAGCAGGCCCCCCCTTTACCCCTAGGCGGCCTTACAATCGGGGGGGCTTGCTTTCGGGGAAACACGGTAGTAAACAGCAGCATAATCTGTGTCTCTAATTCTCAAACTCATTCTGCTCCTTACACCTCTTTCCCCTTGCCCTCTACCAGTGGCGTAACTTCAGTCCCAGGGGCCCCGATGCGACAGCTCCATTGAGGCCCCCAATTACTGCAAATCTTTAATAGTATTAGCCTTTTTCTATAGGCCAAAGGGACTTTTGGGGCCCCCTAGGCTGCAGGGCCCAGGTGCGATCACAACCCCAGCACCTATTGTAGTTACGCCCCTGCCCTCTACATAAGCATCAATAGACAGCTGTAATCTGAACACGCAGTGAGATGACTGGAATTCGATTTGACCAAGACGGATTTCAGCTGTTTTTCAAAGTGAATGAGGAGTTCAAGAGACGGTGGAAGAGAGACTTACAATATATATTACAGTATTGTATATTCACTTATAATATTCATTTTTAAAGCATTTGTTGTAATAAAAGTGACTTTTGGCATAAATGTAAAACTTCAGTCATTTTTTTAAATGAGATGTGACACTCATGAAGGGTACCCGGTATCCTATATTAATAACAGTAAATAATAATGCTGTACAAAGACAAGAGCCCTTTTCAGAAACATATCAAACACTGTCTCATGGGTCAAAGCTGAAAAAAATTTGAAAAAAAAGCCTACCTGGCAAGAGCGCCGGTAAGAGGCACTCCGCTAATAAAGGAAGTCAGTAAAGAGAAGTTAATTTTCTGCCAAATTGACACTCTCCGCTCCTGAGAGACAGGCAGCGAATGGAAGCCAAAGAATAGAAAAAGAACTAATTCACAGGGGCCCCCGAGATGAAAATGCAGCAACAAAGACCAGTAACACAGGCACAAATCCTACATAGAAGACCTCCAGAAGCTATGGATTTACTCATCATTCTATCTGGTCATACAATGGTTTAGCGGGTTGAAGTTGAATGTTGACCACCGCTAGAGATGAGCGAACCTGTTTGTGGCGTGGAGTTTAGATGAGTGGCAGTTCCAAAGGGCACCAGCTCGGGCCAATGCGAGCCGCTTGCAGTCTGTGATTGGCTCACATTGGGGGTTAAATCCAAGCTTTTGCCAGTAGTGTGTCTGTAAAACAAAAATCCTTATCCTCCCGCCCCCAGAAGTGTTCTGCTGATGGCTGGCTATATGTGGGCGTACAGCTGAACAGCCAATCTGTGACACCCAATGAGTATCAGGGTCAAGCTTGGGTCCCGAACACCGTCACCTGAACTTCATAGGGTTCTTTCATCTCTAGCTACTGCCCAGGGTGCATATTTCTGGTGGATCTGGGCCATAATCACATTATTCCCATCACAATCGTGAGCGAGGTTAAGCAGGAAAGGCTTCCTGCAGCTCTGCTGCCTGCCATATTCAATTAGTAGTGCTCAACTCATTATGAGCTCCCTGCCCGACACCTTCTCGATGATGCAAGCAGCACAATAATGTTATTAAAGGGAATCTGTCAGCAGAATTTTGCTTTGTTGAGAACAACAATCTGCAGACCCCATATGACCCAAAAAAAGAAATTAGCATATGGCGAATAAAACTTGTTTTCTGGGATGCAGGGGGACGTCTGTGGATGTAAAGGAGTTACAGGAACCCCAATTATACCATGTTTAAGGTAGTGGGCAGGGTTTATGACCCTCAAAACTGGCAACAGGTTCCCTTTAAACAGGGGTCCCCATCCTGTTGTTCGGGAGCCATATGTCACTCGTGTGCCCATGATTTGCGGCCCACAACTGTCTTCCAGCTTAGGGCATTAGCACTAGGTCAATCTAAAAGCTATTAAGAGCAGGTCTACAGATGGTGATGTTTGTGAGCAACCCAACAGTAGAGCAGAATTGAATGGGGGTAAAGGGGAGCCCCCTGGATCTTGGTATACTGCCTTTGTGTGATTTCTGTGGAAAAACTTTGGCTGTTATTATAGGGGGGCTTTGGGTGTCACTACTGTGAGGGGGCAGGAGCTGAATGTGGCTTGTGACCTTCTCTCTCAGAGCTGGATGTGGCTCAGGACACTCTCTCAGAGCTGGATGGAGCATATGAACCCCTCTTGCAGCTGGAAGTGGCTCGCAAACCTCTCTCAGGGCTAGATGTGACTTGTGAGCCTCTCTCTCAGAGCTGGCTGTAGATTGTGACCCTCTCTCAGAGCTAGATGTGACTCGTGTCCCTCTCTCAGAGCTGGATGTGGCTTGCGTCCCGAGCTAAAGGTGGCTCACGACCCTCCCTCAGAGCTGGATGTGGCTCGTGGCCCTCTCTCAGAGCTGGATGTGGCTTGTGACCTTCTCTCAGAGCTGGATGTGGCTGTCACAGGTGTATCAGGAGACACAGATGAGACTATAGAGGCCACTTGCAGAAGGTCCCAGCGTTCGGCCAAACAGTCAAAATCCTAAAAAAAAACTCTCTGTAGCTTTAAGAGACATTTCCCTTTTAGTGAAAGCTGGAGGTCACTAGGACCCAGCTGATCCCTTACCTTGAGCTGTATATTTATTTCCCTTGACTCCCAGGATGCACTGCTAGTGATAGCTTGTCAGGTGTTTGGAGGAAGCTTCTCATTTCTTGCAGTGTATCCTGGAGTTTCTGTTAGATTGCTGTGTGGATCTTCTCAAGCTGAGTGTTTCTTCCCTTCCCTCTTTGCTTGTTTCCCTTTTGTGTATCTTTAGTTGGTAGCTGGGCTGACTAGTGTTCACCTGCTCTGATCCTTATTTGGTAGTAGTTATGGGTCAGTCAGGGAATAGGTATCCTGCTGGCGACAGCTGTGGAAACTGTATAGCGACTTTCGGGGAGCCAGGTGCCAGCGCTAGTTTATCTAGCTGGATGTGACTTATGACAATCTTTCAGAGCTGAATGTGGCTGTCAAGGTCAAAAAATTTGGAAGCTTTTGATCTAAAGAATCAGAGATAAACTTTCACCAGAAAAGTTGTGAATATCTTGACTGAGCTAAAAATTCAGAGCAGGATGTGGCTCATGACCATCTCTCAGAGCTGGATGTGGTTCATGACCCTCTCTCAGAGCTGGAAGTGGCTCATGACCCTCTCTCAGAGCTGGAAGTGGCTTGTGACCCTCTCTCAGAGCTGGATGTGGCTTGTGACCTTCTCTCAGAGCTGGAGGTGGCTAATGACCCTCTCTCAGAGCTGGAAGTGGCTCATGACCCTCTCTCAGAGCTGGATGTGGCTTGTGACCTTCTCTCAGAGCTGGAGGTGGCTCATGACCCTCTCTCAGAGCTGGAGGTGGCTCATGACCCTCTCTCAGAGCTGGAGGTGGCTCATGACCCTCTCTCAGAGCTGGAAGTGGCTTGTGACCCTCTCTCATAGCTGGATGTGGCTTGTGACCTTCTCTCAGAGCTGGAGGTGGCTCATGACCCTCTCTCAGAGCTGGAGGTGGCTCATGACACTCTCTCAGAGCTGGAGGTGGCTCATGACCCTCTCTCAGAGCTGGAAGTGGCTTGTGACCCTCTGTCAGAGCTGGATGTGGCTTGTGACCTTCTCTCAGAGCTGGAGGTGGCTCATGACCCTCTCTCAGAACTGGATGTGGCTTGTGACCCTCTCTCAGAGCTGGATGTGGCTCGTGACCTTCTCTCAGAGCTGGATGTGGCTTGTGAACCTCTCATAGAACTGGATGTGGCTCATGACAATCTTTCAGAGCTGAAAATTTGGAAACCTCTGGATCTAAAGAATCGGAGATAACCTCCCACCAGAATAGTTGTGTATATCTTGCCTAAGCTAAAAATTGTGAGGATTAAAAAACTGGTTGTGTATGATGGGGTATAACTTTATGATACAATTATTTCAAAAGGTTTATAAACAGCTTAGGCTTTGTTCACACGGCATCACGTGCTACATTAGAGAGGCCACTACTAGGTTCATCAGATTTGACATAAGGCAAGCACTGTATGACCACAATACAATCCCAACAAACCACTGTATGTCAATGTGGCCCATTGGGAACAAATGGTATTAATTCTCTGACAGGTCCAGTAGAGAATTGTGGCTTTTATATGTGAGGGGATACAATACAGATGTGAACATAGCTAAAAGACAATGCAAAATGAACTTTTAATACTATATACAGTACTAAATGGCTGCATTATACAATTGTCAACTTCACAAAATGGATAGTTGAAAATAGACATATTGAACCATTAACATACTACCCATTGTGTTATCATAGAACAGATTTACTCTGCATAATTAACAATCCAAATGATCAATGTGTAATAAAACAGATGTGGCACCAATCCACAAACACAAGGTGTCCACTTCATCCTTAAGGCCCTGTCACACATAACGACGCACCAGCGATACTGATAAAGATACGACCTGGCCAGGATCGCTGATGCGTCGTTTTCACATTGCTGGTAAGATGTCAAACAGGTATCTCACCAGCGATGTCACCAACGACTTCAGCAATGATCCAGAATTATATTGAGGTCGTTGGGAATTGTCACTCCACAGTGTAGCATTGAGATCGTTGGTCATTGTCCCCTTCAAACACAACGATGTAGCGCTCCCAGCGGGAGCGCAACGACGTAGGAATGACCCAGAGCAGTATGTAACGATCAACGATCTCACAGCAGGGGCCTGATCGTTGGTGCGTGTCACACATAACGACATAGTTAGCGGGATCGTTGTTGCGTCACAAAATCTGTGACGTTACAACAATCTCGTTATGTGTGACGGAGGCTTAAGTCTTCATGTGTAGTTCGCACCATGTTTGTTTAGATATTCCGTGATTTTTTTGCATAGTAATCTACATAATGTGCAGACATCATTGTGCCAAAAGTGCTAGCAATCCTCCCAAGAACTCCTCCTCTACTCCCCCCTCATCTCCTCTTCGCACAACCGCATACAGGATTTCTCCCGTGCTTCACCCAGACTCTGGAACTCTCTGCCCAACACATCAGACATTCTCCTACCCTGGGAACCTTCAAAAGAAGCCTGAAGACCCACCTGTTCCGCCAAGCCTACCACCTGCAATAAGACCCGGACCACCACACCGCCTCACGACCGACACCTCCCCCTCCTACTGTATCCCCACCTGCCCCTTGTAGACTGTGAGCCCTCATGGACAGGATTCTCTCCCTATTGTATCTGTATGATCGAATTGTCCACATTTATTATTACTTGTATTGTTACTATGTCACTTGTCCTAGTCTGCCCCTTTTAGCATGTAAAGCGCCATGGAATATAATGGCGCTATATAAATAAATAATAATAATGTTAAACCTCTACACAAACATGTAAACTCCAGAATATCTTAAAAAGACATTACTACTTTCTAAATGAAAATTCGTCCTGCATGGGAAGGGGACAAATAGTCATGATGAAGTGCACACATTATTTTGTGTCAGAGACCTTCTATTTTTGAAGGAAAGAATGCAGATGTTTTTTCATTAAACTGAGAATGGTAGGGTAAATCTCTCAAGCCATAGGCCAGGGTCACATTTCCGTTTTTTTTAAAGAATCCTGATCCGGTTTTAAGCTTTCAAAAAGCTCAAAACCGGACCAGGAAACGCTCCTCATAGGAGCCAATGCAAAACACCGGATGGCTTCACAAGCCATCCGGTGTCCGTCTCCGGCACTGCAGCCTGCGTTAAAAATCATGCAGGCTGCAGTTTTCGCAGCGGTTCACTAATCCGCACAGCAGTAACCGGATGGCTCAGGATGTGTAATCCTGAGCCATCCGGCAACTGCATAGTTTGCTGATCCCGGCTATTGCCGGGATAAGCAAACTGTCCTATGACTATTAAAGAGTTGAATTTACTAAGTAAAGGAAAGTTTGAGGTCTGTAGGGGGGGCTTAGACCCCCCTATAGACCAGCCGCCCACTCCGTTGGGCTTCTACTACAATTTCCCCCATGGCACGGGCTCCTCCGAGCTCCGTGAAAGTCCCCAAAACTCCCGCCCCCCCGTATTACTATGTAGCGACCGGTGGTAAGGCCGCGGGTGTGTGTGTATGTCTGGCTTCAACAGAATCTCCATACTCAGATTTAACCGGTAGTAACATTTCTTTACTGTAAAACATATCTATAAGGCGGCCGTCACACGCTGAGATATCGTGCAAGATATCGTTTGAAAGCGGCAGATTAAACATCGCGTAAGCGATGTCTGTGCGTGTGACGGCCAGATACGACGAGCGATATCTGATCAAATCGCTAAATCGTGATCTGAGGTTCGGTTCTCAGATCTAGCGATGAGCGATTTTACGATCTGTCTCATCGTGGTGTATAACACCACGATGAGCGATCTCCCAGCGGCAGAGCCTATGCTGGGAGATGGTAACTATGGTACACGTCGGGTAACTAAGCGACGCGCGGCGCCTAGTTACCCGATGTGTACCATAGTTACCAGCGAGATCGCGGCTCCACATCGCTGGTGAGTCTGTCTGTGTGACATCTCACCAGCGATGTGAGCGATATTGTAAGCGATTGCGCGTGCACGTGATCGCTTACAATATCGCTAGAGATATCTCAGCGTGTGACGGCCGCTTATCACAGTCAACTGATCTAGCTGCACACATGTATATGGTGGAGTCTCTGGATCTTCACTTTAACCGGGTGCGCAGCAAGAAGAAGAAAAAGAAAACAAACAAAATGGAGATATCTTTCCCTAACTTTCCCTCAAATCACGTACCAGTCTATCCCAGAAGAAGATGTCGCTCCCACGTGGCAGGCCTGGGGTCTCACGATGACGAGTCCCAGTGCAGCGCTGAAGGGGGGGAAGACTCCACAGTCCTCCTCTTCGGTCTTCTTCCGCAGGTAACAGATTTTTGTTAGTCTCTCTCTCTGTCCCGGGGCACACAGATCAGGGGAAGGGAGATCACAGTAGCACAGATGGCTCCCTTATGTCGGTCACAGCCCCTGCACATGTAATCCGGTGGCAATGTCCTGAATTCCGGAGGCAATGTCCTGAATTTGAGTTGGACCCTCGGTAAGACAAGGTCCTGCAGACCGGGGGTTGCAGCAACGATTTTCACGGGGTATTTCTTCCCAAGAATCCGGCTGCAAAAGAGCCCTATGTCGGGAGACAATACACACAGGTCTGTCCTCCTTGCTGAAAATCTGAGTCTGCCCAGCTCTGTTTCTCTTCCTGGGTAAAAAAAAGAGATGGTGGGGGATTTCCACCCTCTGTGATTGTACAGTCCACTAATGCCCTCTGGTGGACAAGTGCGGAAACAAAGTCCAATTCTGTGTCCATCTCAATGCGGCAGTCTGAATTGTTCACCTCATTACAACTATACAGGGGTGCCTGCACCCCTCTTGTATAGTTATTCCTGTGTTTGGAAAAAAGGATGTTTTAAAGTATAGACTGTAGCTCATATTTACGTGATCTTGTAGGCAGTGTTGTGAGAAATCCATGGGCGGGGCTGTTTGCTGCAGCCTCCGCCCCCTCATTCATTATGGCCGCCCCCTGTGGGCTTCATCCAGTGGTGTGAGGGCGGCCGCGTCATGAAAGGGGCGGGGCTAACCGCGGCACACCGTTAGCCCCGCCCCTTTCATGATGCGGCCGCCCTCACACCACTGGATGAAGCCCACAGGGGGCGGCCATAATGAATGAGGGGGCGGCCCCTGCAGCAAACAGCCCCGCCCATGGATTCCTCACAACACTGCCTACAAGATCACGTAAATATGAGCTACATTCTATACTTTAAAACATCCTTTTTTCCAAACACAGGAATAACTATACAAGAGGGGTGCAGGCACCCCTGTATAATGATACGGGGGGCGGGAGTTTTGGGGACTTGCACGGAGCTCGGAGGAGCCCGTGCCATGGGGGAAATTGTAGTAGAAGCCCACCGGAGTGGGCGGACAGTCTCTAGGGGGGTCTAAGCCCCCACTACAGACCTCAAACATTCCTTTACTTAGTAAATTTAACTCTTTAATAGTCATAGGACAGTTTGCTTATCCCGGCAATAGCCGGGATCAGCAAACTATGCAGTTGCCGGATGGCTCAGGATTACACATCCTGAGCCATCCGGTTACTGCTGTGCGGTATTCAGCACACATTTTTGTAAAAAAATGTGTGTGCCCGGCATTGCGTTCACCGCTTCCGGATCCGGATGCGGTGAATGCAATTCTTGTTTTAAATGTGACCCCAGCCATATATCAGATTATTTCCTGATGTAAAAATATAAAAGAAGCCTGAGGACTGATGTAAAACAGAACTTTATTTACAAAATATAATGTTTACCGAAAACCGATATTAAGGCTTTGGGGGCACCGAGTTCTCTTCAAGGAATGTCCTTGAACTGTCCTTTACCATTGAAAGGTAATATACATCCCTATGTATTCCTACATTATGTCCATATCCTCCCTACTTGTTTCCTCACAAAGTGGATTGGATTAGGGGAGATGGTAGGATTACACCATACAACGAAATCACATTATGACTCTCCTTTACCATTTGTTGAACTGCTGGACATATGATCTAAACAAACTAGAACGATGGACAGCAACTGACAGAATGGTTTTTAACAGGGAAAAATGCAAAGTCTGGGCAATGAAAAATCATATACAGAATGGGTGAATAGGGTTGAGCAACAGCACATGTGAAAAGACTTGGATATACTAATAGATCACAGCTTAAACAGGTGTCACCAGTGTGATGCAGCAGCAAAAAAGGCAAACACAATTCTGGCATGTATTAACAGAAGCATACAGTCTAGATCACGGGAAGTCATTATTGCCTTCTACTTCTCTTTGGTCAGACCTCATCTGCAATACTGTGTCCAGTTCTGGGCTTAACATTTTTAAAAAGACGACAACCAACTGGAGCAAGTTCAGAGAAGTGCGACCATAATGGCGTCCGGTCTGCAAACCATGTCCTATGAGGAACGGTTACAGAATTTGCAAATGTTAAGTTTGCAAAAACGTCACTGAGAGGAGACTTTATAGCTGTCTATAAATATCTCAAGGGCTGTCACACTGTAGAGGGCTCAGTTTGATTCTTATTTGTACAAGGAAAGACTAGAAGCAATGGGATGAAACTGAATGGGAGGAGACAGATTAGATATTAGAAAAAACTTTGTGACAGTGAGGGTGATCAACGAGTGGAACAGGCAGCCACGAGAGATGGAGAGTTCTTCAATGGAAGTCTTCACACAGAGGCTGGACAGACAAATGTCTGGGATGGTTTATTGAATCCTGGTTTGAGCGGGGGTTGGACCAGATGACCCAGCAGGTCCCTTCCAACTCCGTAATTCTATGATTCTACACTGTAAGATTACAATAACGTGGTGTTAAACCCCAGGACCAAGAGCCATACATTTACAGCTCATTATAAAGGTACACTAAAAATGTGTTTCTTGTAGGAGGCCTATTCTATAGTTCAAGGGCTTTATCTAACCTATGTAATAATATAATAATATACTAATAATAATAATATACCCTATATATCCTGTCCCTCTTTCGTGACTACTCCCACTCTCAATTTTATTTCCATGTTAGATCTTATACTTGCTGACAAGAAGTTTTGTTCATTATATTAATACAAAGGTTAGGTGTTCTGGACAAAATGAACACCTTATATCCATTGTTTAACTCCTCTCATTCCGAGTAGATTGCAAGCTCTTGTGGCAGGAACACCTCTTATTTGTTTTCTTGTTCATATGTTTAGATTCGTTCTCATTTTCACTTATTTGCTTGTAAAACATGTTGGCGATATATAAAGAAAGATTATTATTATAATCCTCCTACACAAAATCAAACTACATACCGTAATCTCATTATAAAAGGTACAGGAAAAAAAACATCTCAGTAGCTGCCATATTCTGTGCGGCCTCCTCTTGTTCTTATTGTTTCTCCCATGCCAGACAGATTCTCACATACAACCAACGCCAAGTGATTTCCATCTTTCTAATGACCTGGCAAATGTTTTCATCAGCTTTAAATATGCAGTGGTTTCATATAGGCAGATAGATGATTGCTTCCCGGCTCAGAGTGGCAATCACAGATACGGACACCTTGGGGAAACCTCTTTCTTTTTTCTAAGTATAATGTATGTATTTTGTGCTTAAAAGAATTGTCGCCCTTTGGTTTAATTAAAAATGTTGCACCCTTTGCACTCCATATCTGGCTATTGTCAGGGTAAATGGTAAATTAATCTGGCTCTGGACTGGAGTCCCTGGCTAGCCCTTTACTCAGAGGTACCTTTGATGGTGAGGAGGTCTGGGCCCCCAACCTTTCCCTGATCCTCACCAGCCCTGTCCTACACCCCTCACCTCCACCCTCCACAGATTGGGAAAGCAGCAACTTCTGAAAGGCAAAGCAGCAAGAAGCTTTAGCAAATGCACCGACGTCTTCTCAGCTCACAGGTCAAGGCAGAGTGACCTCTATCATCAACGTCACCTGGTGGAAGAGGAGGTTATTTACAGGCCAGGGGCATGGTCACTTGACAACCTACAACTCCCAACTGCAGAGCCGCACACGGCAATACAGCAAACCAACACAGAATGTGTCAAAGGAGATTTAACTCCAGAAACGTCAGAGAGTTTTACATATAGACTGCAACAGTCAACTCATGACAGCTATAGAATGAGTTATCTGAGAATCTGTCAGTGAGCTTATCCTGACAGGGAGTTCATAACTGCTCCATTTGTCTTTTTCGGAGCTACGACTTTGATGATCAGTAACCACATCAAAGCTGATCTGCAAATTGATGTGGTCACAAGCTCAGTAATAACAGTTACTCAGTTCATTCATTTAGCAACTGGCAATGTGCAGGGAAAAAAGATCCTATAACGTCTAACAAATTTTCAATAAAACCCAATGACAAAAATTGTTTTAGTCCCCCCCCCATCCCAAAAAAGACCATGCTTTTGAGAAAAAAAATCCTCCACAAATATCCATATATTTGAAGTTATTTGCTAGAGAAGTTAATGTATCATAGAGCTGTCTAAAGGGTTTCTGTTGGATTACTGTAATTTGCGGACTATAAAATGCATCGGAAGATAAGACGCATCCCAAATTTAAAAGAGGAAAATAGGAAATATATAATGTATATATAGTTTTTAACGTAAAATGGGGGTCCATCCTATAGTGCAGATTTAACTTACTGGGAGGCGGCAGCGGTGGTGGAGCGAGGTCATAGGAAGCAGGAGTGGGGTGATGCTGTGGGCCCTGGGCTGGGAAGAGGGGATGTATCCGTGGTCAAAGGCAGGAACCATTGATCTCCCAGCGGTGGGCTTTAGGGAAATGTCAGTGGTTTGAATCAGGAGCCATTGATCTCCCTGCAGTGGGCTCCAGGAAGATGGCTCTGAAGACAGCGCATGCACAGATTGAGATCTCAGCTGGTCATTGAGCTGTGATCTCAATCTATGCATGCGCTGCCTCCGATACCATTTCCCTGAAGCTCACTGTCTGCAGTGAGAGGCAGGAGCCATTGATCTCCCGGAAGTGGGCTTCAGAACAATGGCGCTGGAGGCGGCTCATGCGCTGATTGAGATTCCAGGTTGTCATTGATCGGAGGTCTAAATCTGCGCATGCACGCCTTATGAGATTTTTCCCTAAAGCCCACTGCTGTGACATCAATTGCTCCCATGTCACTCTATTGACATTTCCCTGATGTTCATGGCCAGGAGTTCAATACCTCCCACCACCTGGACTCCTCTTCCTCCCAGCCCCAGGCACGCAGCATTGCCCCACTCCTGATGCCAGTTTCCTGCAGTGGTGACCCTACCTCCTGGGATCCCGCTCCAGCGCTGTTTCCCCAGTAAGATGCATCCAGACTATAACATGGACCCCCATTTTGCTTCCAAATTTTGAGGGAAAAAAGTGTACCACAATACGGTACATTAATATGGTTCAAGGCAAAAAAACTTCTCATTTTTCCAGAATTTCTGTAAAGTATTGGAGGACCCAGAAGGTCAATGCTGAGAATTGTTGAAGTGAACATTGTCCTGGTCTGTCTGCACCGGAGGACAGAACGGCACCGGGGTAGTTCAAATCTTTTTGCTCATCTATAAACACAATGATTTTTTGTTTTTAATATTTTTACAAGTCAAACTTATTGTTGTTGCTTTTAATTTTTCTTTCAGAAGTTTTGAAATATTCAGCAGCTAAGAAAAGACAAAAAACCCTTCAAGAAAATGTATCTAGCGGAAGAGGTGAAAGGTAAAACTTCATTATTTTGGTGATGACATTGGCCATCATGTTCCAGCGCTGTACGGCACTGCCAATCAAAATTAATTACCCACCAATTCCACCGCGGTCTAGTAATGTGACCTTTACAACAAGGTAATAGATAGAGGAAAAATGTTCACGATGTGGGTGCAGAAAATACTTGCTTTCGAATTCCCGTAAAATATTTATTGTTACAAAAAAGGATTGAAACTATTATTGTCAAGACAGAAAATATATAAAAATGGAGAACTATGAGTCACCGAGAGAGACGGGAACGGGAAAATAAAGATTAATGCAACTATTAGACTGTGCTCACATCAGTGTATGCGTCAGTAATGTATCCGTAGAACACCATAGACCCAATAGGTAACAAATGAGTGTCTTTTGGCATCCAAAGGGCCGGCACACATTGATACACCTTGTTTTTTTTACTATATAGTACGGTACTTATTTCATTTTTAGTATTTAGCCATCAAGTATTAGGGGTATACAGTGGGGCTTTGTATTTAGGAGAAATTTCCCTGGTGTACGAGTAAGGAGGTGGATTTGCAGGCACATTCCTCCCTGAAGACATCAGTCACACTGTTGTATTGTCATGTGAATTGTGTCCTGCGTCTTTGTAAATAATGTAATTTGTAATGCATATTCTACAACACAATGGATAAGAGTTGGGATTAGCCCACAATGGGAGCGGTTAGTTTCTAGGGAAAGTGATGGTTTCCGCTGTGACTTCAGATAGGGCCCTGCTCGAGACTAGAGCAGACCTATGGTCTGAGAGGTGGTCAAGACTGCATGCAGTGGGTGAGTTGTTGCAACCAACAAAAGGAGAAAGGAGACCAGACAGAGATAGCGTGATCCTAGAGGGCTGACAGAGACAAAGACCCAGACACAAGTCGAAGCTGAAGACCGATCATCCAACGAGGTGGCCCAAAGCAGAGAGGATCCAGAGGACGGTACTTCAGCGACAAGACCCCTAAAAGGTAATGGTTCACGACAGACTGATACTTGAATAGAGTCGGCTGTCCCATGCAGAATCTCTGCAAGTGTCTGTGAGCATGAGGCTCTTCCTTGACACTATTGGAAAATCCCATACCCCCTCCTCTATGAGGAAAAGAGAAGTAGAATTATGTTCTATGTAAATAGTTTGATTATTGTATCACAATGATTAAAAGCCTGATGTTCACATTGTACTACAATAAACTTATCACAAACATGAGCCAAGTATGAGGGAGTTGGAGTCAGAGAAATGAAGGAATCCGACTCGGAGGTTTGGCTTACAGACTCCACAGCCCAGACTACCACAAACCAGATCCTGCAACTATCTGTTCGACGCTCTTAAGTTTTACTTAAATTTTACATAGAATACCAAAAACATATAACCTATCCAAAGAATAAAACCAAGAACAAGCAAGAAAAACAAAAATAATCAGGAATACTTAACAGTAAGGTAAAGCCTGTCTAAAATAAACATAAAACCACACCCAGAATTTAAGATCCCATGGATTCTCGGGCAACTTTCAGGTGTTGATCGGTTACCAACTACTCTTTTACGCAAATAACATATGGTGGTTTTCATTATAAATTTTGCAGAATTAAAATGTTAGGGCTGAGGCAGAGGAAGTATTCTATCCTACTGAGATACGTAACCTGCCGGGTACCACAAGTTCCCGCTTATGATACCTGATCCCTTTCTACTGACAACTAGAGTTTAGTGTGCAAGAAGCAACTGACTATTCCACTACAGATAATGTGGTCCTGCTAAAAGACCCTTACGTAAAGCGCATTATATGAAAAAGCTTTACATTGTTGAAATTGTCGAAAACTCATAGAGTAGATCATAGACTTATTGGAGCCCTTCTGGATCTCACCACCTATCACCAATAACTCTCTTTGTAGGTGTTTGGATCATGTGTCCAAAGTTATATCATTCACTTCACTGAAAAATCCAGAATTAAAGCAAGCTGATGAAAATATAGGGATGTACCCCAGATTGAGAATCTACTATCACGGGGTGGTATAGCACATAGGCAATCAGGAGGTAAGATGGTAAGATGTGCAAGGCGAACTGAGGAAATAGTCTGACCCTTTGACTGGGGGTCCCTGGCTTACCCTGGTCCTGGAATTACCTCTGAAGGTGAGGACATCCAGGCCGCCACCCTAGCCCTTTCCTCCTGATCAACCCTAGGCTATTAGCCCCTACCTCCATCCATAGACCAGGGAAAACCAGCAGCTTCTATGGAAGCGGACAGCAGCAGAAGTAGAAGCAATACCAGGACAGGAAGTCCTTACTGCACAGGGTCCAAGCAGTGTGAAATGAACTCTTTCTGCGATACTTAGTGGAGGGAAGTGGAGCTATTTCAAGGCTGGGGGAGTGGAGATCTGAATACTACCACACACACAACCCTCCACCTCTCCCCCAAATGCTATGACTCACTCCTCCACCTGCACAGCTGCAGCACACAGTATAGACTAAGAAAGAAAACTCAGTTTAAACTCTGTTTAAACACAACAGCAGCACTCATGGACTGCGAAGCAATCAAAATGTGACACCTACGCTCTAGACCAACAAGGCAATAGCAGCTACTCTGAACCCTAGCAGCTCCTTATCATTTAAGACCTCCAACCTGGTGATTAGGAGACCACTTGACAGGGGCCAATGCTTTGTGACATCAACACAATGTGGTCCCCTATTGGAAACCACAAGATCATCCAGTAATTTTATCAATGAACTATCCTAAGGAGAGATCATTAATATAAAAGAAAGGAAAACCTCTTTAAAATGCATAGTCGTGGCTTAGGACAACTAGTCAAAATCAGATTGGTGACGTTCTGACTACTGGCATCCCCATTGATATACCAATTTACTAGGGTGCAAAGCACCAGTAATGTTTTCTCTAGACATTATAGTGGCCGTCAGCGGTACTGCGTGCTCTCTCATGCACTGGATGAAGTGGCGAGAGATTAAAAAGTATCTTTGACTTGGCTACCAGTTATTGTCGCACAACTATTTTAGAGCTGTGATCATGCTGGAAATAAAACAGAGGCGTGTGATTTGCATTGAAGTCTATGACAAGCGAGTTGTACACGACTTGCGACCAGTGACAGAACATACAACACATTTGGAAACATTGTTACAATGTGTCACCGTGATTTCATTGTCGCCGTGTAAAATCACAGAATCATAGAATAGTAGAGTTAGAAGGGACCTCCTGGGTCATCTGGTGCAACCCCCTGCTCAAAGCAGGAGTCATTAATCATCCCAGACAGACTGTCCAGCCTCTGTGAAGACTTCCATTATAGGAGAACTCTCCACCTCTCATGGTTCTACTTGTTGATCAGCCTCACTGTCAAAAAGTTTTTTCTAATATCTAATCTGTGTCCCCTCCCATTTAGTTTCATCTTCTAGTCTTTACTTGTTCAAATGAGAACAAAGCTGATCCTTCTACAGTGTGACAGCCCTTGATATATTTGTAGACAGCTATTAAGTCTCCTCTGTCTTCTTTTCATCAAGCTAAACATTCTCAAATCCTGTAACCGTTCCTCTTAGCACCAGACTAAGTCCCAGATAATACATTTATACAACAGATATATAACAAAAGTGACCCCTTTAGATTCCGGGAGGTGACATAGCTTACCATCAAAAAGCAATGTACAGGTGGACTTCACCAATTTCCAAGAATAACTCAGCGGAGCACAGGGTAATAAAATAAAGAGCAGAGATTGGCCACTTTTGACCAGTTTATGGATCCTCCTTAAAGCTAGGCGGCAAATTTGGGCGGGTCACTGAATGGAGGTTTTTAGAACAATTTAGGTCATGCTTTTCACATTCAGATGAGTCATGTAAGATTTTATCTCACCTTGCACCCCCCTCATCAGCCCAGAGGTGTTTTTAATTCGTGCTGGATCCTACCTGCCCTATTGGCTTGTAGCTCGGGTGAGCCATGTTTTATATATATTAGGTTTAGGGTCCATCTGAGAAAGGTCACCTTGACATGGTTGATGGGCACGCAATTTATGCGTTAAGAACTTTCATTTCTTCTAAAAGATAAGAATTAAAAAAAAATATTTTATTGAATTTAGACTGTTACAAATTGTATTTTGTAACAAAATAAGCAGAAAGGCAAAGATGGACATATCTGTATTATTTTATTATATGTTTGTATCTCTTGGGGCTCATTTTCTTGAATGTCATGGTTATAATGAGCTGTGGAGCCACCTTAGGTCGGCACATCGCACAGCGGGAAACGGGAAAGACCTGATACTGAGTTTACACTGATTAATGCCCTAATAAATTATCCTTCTTTATACCCTAAATAACTATTTACAGGTCTAATGATTAAAGAAAATATGATGTCTGAAGAGCACAAAGCTATTTCGGCAATACGGGAATGCTTCCAGTCCTTCCTGGCCATAAGTCCGCACTTAGTCCTTGTGTAAAGTCCGGAATAATGGCTTGCTATGTTTTATGCATGTGACATTGTCTTCTGTCTGAGTGCCCGCATTGTAATGCAGAACATGAAGGTGACATTTAAACATTGAATAATCCTAGACGTAATCCGATATGCAACACTCTTAGTTTTTGAGGCGAATTTACAATTTTCCTTGTGTCGAGCAGGACAGGCGTCTTAAAGGAGCAGGCTATGGCTTTATCACCTGTACTAATTGGTCCTCACTGGGCTTTGTTGATCTGCAATTAATATTACCGCTAAATTCAGTATCAGATCTTTCCCGTTTCCCGCTGGGCAATGTGCTGACCTATGGCTGGCTCCCTAGCTCAATATGAACTATGACTTTCAACACATAGACGCATAAACATCTCCTGACAGAGTATCACAAACTCATCATGCAGGTCACCTTAAATCACTCATCTCTGTATACAAATTTAAATGCAATAATGTGAAGAAAAAACATAATTTTTAAAAAAATCTCCATAGAAATATTCTATGTCCCGACCCAAATTTGCTGTCTAGCTTTAAAGAGGATTCATCCACTGATCATAAGTGGCCAGTATTTGTTCTTGTTTTATTCCCGCTGCTCCCCTGAGTATCCCATTTTTTGTTTTTTTAAAACCTACCTTCTAGTTCCAGAGATGGCCTTTTTATTTAGTAGTAACTCTTATTGTATTTTTCAAAAGGGGCATAGTCCACAGGGTAATTATTACTGCAGAGCAGCCTAAAGACACACCCCAGAGGATCCTTTGAAAAAACCCCTAAATAAAAATGTCCATATATCTTGAACTGTGTGGAAGATTTAAAAAAAATATATATAAATGGAATACTCACAGAAGCATCAGGAGTAAGATAAGACCAAAAACTGGACACTTTTGATCAGCAACAGCTTGCCTTTAATCTGTTGCTGGGATGTTTATTCTATTATTACATGTGGACCATTCAAATAAATGGATGATCACGTCATACCCAGGTGGGAAGGGTTTTGTCAAAAAGTAGCTGCTCCTATATAGTGCCTCTTTGATCTAGCCTAGAGGTCCCAAACCCTTCTGACCTTGCAAGCCACATCCAGCTCTGAAAGAGGGTCGCGAGCCACATTCAGCTATGAGAGATGGTGACAAGCCACATCCAGCTCTGAGACATGGTCACAAGCTGCAATCAGATCTGAGAGAGCTTCGTAAGTGACACCCAGCTCTTAGAGAGCGCCGCGAGTCATATCCAGCACTGGGAAAGCATCACATGCCACATACCGTTCTGAGAGAGCATTGCGTGCCACATCCAGCTCTGAAAGTGTTGCAAGCCACATACAGCTGTGAGAGCATTGCATGCCACATCCAGTTCTGAGTGTCGCGAGCTACATAAAGATATTAGAGAGGGTTGTGAGCTACAACCAGCTCTGAGAGAGCATCGCAAGCCACATCCAGCTCTGAGAGAGCGTTGTGAGTCACATCCAGCTCTGAGTGTTGGAAGCCACATAAAGCTCTGAGAGAGTGTCACAAGCCACATACAGATCTGAGAGAGGGTAGCAAACCACATCCAGTCCCACCACTTATTGTAGTAACACCCATAACCCCATAACTGGTATAATGATGGACAAAGCATTTCTACAGACATCACACCAAGGCACGTGTGTCTCCCAAGCTACAAGTTGAGGACCCCTGCTCTAGCCTATAGAGTTGAATCCCTACCATCTCTATGACAGTCCCATGCGTTAAAAGTGCCTTTTTCCTTATTACATGTTAACGGGTCATTCCCATCTCTGCTTTTCTTGGTTGAAGACTGGAATCACTAGGTCCTGACCACAAGAGGTGAGGTTACGAAAACAGCCAAGTGCACCTGCATTTTGCCATTTGGGTAACTCCCATAGAATTAGCGAAGTACAGCGAGGTACGCTGTTTCCACAGTTCAGGAGTTACACCAACATCGTGGCTCGATACTCTATTTCCACAACTCTCAATAATTGCCGTACTATAGGAATGAGTCAAATGACGCTGCCCGACTAATCCATCTGTCCCCCCGCTACTCCCCTGTCTCTCCCCTCTGCCAAGCCCTTCACTGGCTCCCCGCCTCCAAGAGATCACAGTTCAAAACACTAACCATGGCGTACAAAGCCATACACAACCTGGCCCCACCATACATCTCCGACCTGGTCTCCCGATACCTACCCTCACACAACCTCCGTTCCTCACAAGAACTCCTCCTCTGCTCCCCCCTCATCTCCTCCTCGCACAATCGCGTCCAGGACTTTGCCCGGGCATCTGCCAAACTCTGGAACTCCCTGCCCCAACACGTCAGACACTTTCCGACCCTGAGAAGCTTCAAGAGTCACCTGAAGACTCACCTATTCCGTCAAGCCTACAACCTGCCATGAGACCCAGGCGACCGCCCCGTAACTGACACTCCCCCAGCCTACTGTATCCCAACCCGCCCCTAGTAGACTGTGAGCCCTCGTGGACAGGGTCCCCTCCCCTCCTGTACCTATTTGTCCTGATTGTCTAGAGTTATTGTACTTGTTCTTGTCTCCCCTATCCTCATGTAAAGCGCCATGGAACCTAATGGTGCTATATAGATAAATAATAATAATAAATAAATAATAACGCAGCAAAGCTTTTTTTGTAACTCCACCGCCAACGGCTGGGACTTAGAGGTAGACATAGCGATAACCATTGAATATTCTTATGATCATTTATAAAGCAATCATGAAATGTTTGCCGTCTTACTATCAACATTCGGGAAACAAGAAAGATGGAGAATCTATTCTTTAAAGAGAAAACTTCAATCAAATAATGAATAAATAGCCTATATAGTTAGCAAAATCACCGCCCATAAATCCCATGGAGAACATCAATGATGGCGGCTCGGATGGAATATTCCTTTCATTTCTCTTAGGTTTTCCAGGCTTATTTTTCACACGATGATTTAGTGTTAAAACATTTTGATAATGCCTAAATCCTCAAATTGCTTCATGCATAAAGGCATGAAATTATTCATGAGGAAAACCAAGGTTTTAATTGTCTATTAATTGCGCTGCCACTTAGCAGATAAACTGTAGAAATTGCAATATATAAATAGTTATGTCACAGATATAATGTGAGACAGGTCCGGGCCGGGAGCAGAATGGAGGAGTAACTGGATTATAGCAATAACTCGATTATGCCATACAGAAAGGACAAGATGCAGCACGGAATACATTATTTGCAACAAATGTTGGAGAGGATCATCTAATTTAAATGCACCAATGTAAGGCTCCATGCACTGGGCAAAGAGCCATTACTAAACATGGACTGGAGTCTCTATGGATCAGAGTCAAGTCAAGTGTACCACCAAGAATTCTGCAACATAGCCAGGCCATACTGTCTTACCAACAGACTCTCAATGTGGACCACCATCCAAATACACATCGGGAGGTTGGGGGTGAACATGGCCTGACTATGTCTCTTCAGATGATGATGGAGTATCCTGGCACACTCTATTAATCCAAGGGCACACTCCAATAATCTAATTACACACTCCATTAATCTAAGGGCACACTTCACTAATCTAATAACACACTCCATTAATCTAAGTGCACACTCCAGTAATGTAGAAGCACACTCCTTTAACCTAGGAACACATTCCTTTACTCTAGGGGCTCACTTCATTAATCTAGGGAAACACTCCATTAAACTAGGGACACACTACATTATTCTAAGGGCACACTTCATTAATCTAAGGGAACGCTACATTAATCTAAGGCAGGGGTGGGGAACGCCAGTCCTCGAGGGCCGCAAACAGTGCATGTTTTCAGGATTTCCTTAGTATTGCACAGGTGATAACATAATCACTTGCACTGGTGATGATTCCAATCCCTGTGCAATACTAAGGAAATCGTGAAAACCTGAACTGTTTGCGGCCCTCGAGGACTGGAGTTCCCCACCCCTGATCTAAGGGAACAATTTATTAATCTATTGGCACACTCCATCAATCCAAGAATCCAAGGGCACACATTATTCTAGGAGCACAATCCATTAATCTAGGGACACACTTCATTTATCTAGGGGAATGCTCCATTAATACAAGGGCACACTTCATTAATCCAAGGGCACACTCTATTAATCTAAGAGCACACTCCATTCATCTAAGGGCACACTCTATTAATATAATGACACACTCCATTAATCCAAGGGTACACTCCACCAATCCAAGGGCACACTCTGTTAGTCCAAGGACACACTCTGTTAATCCAAGGACTCACTCTGTTAATCTAAGGGCACACATTAATTTAGGAGCACACTCTATTAATCTAAGGACACATTCCATTAATCTAGGGGTACGCTCCATTAATATAAGGACACACTCCATTAATCCAAGGGTACACTCCATTAATCCAAGGGCACACTCCATCAATCGAAGGGCACACTCCATCAATCCAAGGACACACTCTGTTAATCCAAGGACACACTCCATTAATCCAAAAGCACATATTAATCTAGAGACACACTCCATCAATTTAGGGCTACGCTGCATTAATATAAGGACACGATCCATTAATCCAAGGGCACACTCCATTAATCTAAGAGCATACTCTAATAATCTAAGATCGCATTCCATTAATCTAAGGACATACTTTATAAATCTAAGAGCACACTCTATTCATTTAAGAACACACTCCATTAATCTAAGGGCATATTTCATTAAAATCTGATGTGTTATTATATGTGTTATTTTACCATAGAAGCATACTGTACACTGTACGACCTAAATTGAGCCACAAATGAAGGATCATTTAAAAAAAAGTGCAAATAGTTCCATTAATTTCTACTGTATTATGGACGGACAATAAATATCGTCTTCTTACAATGCGGCCTTTATGTTCCCCGCAGGCTCCGTTTAGTGCTATGCAGTGAGGATACTGACCGAGGCCATATACCGTAATAATATTTTATAAATCCCTCACCAGGACTAATCCATTGGAGGTGATTGTGCTGTTTTGCACTAAGAACGCTGTTACATTACTATAATTGTCTCTGTCCCCTTCTCCCCCTGCTCCCTTCCCCACAGGCGGCTTTTTTTTTCCACAGCTTTTCATCCACATGGTAATCTGCAGACAGCTCTGTTTATCTGCCGCAGCTGATAACATGAGCACCGTCACTAAGGGTGTAATATTATGGAGAAAAAGTGGAACATTTTGTAAAATGAATGCAATGTAAATGGCTAAATCAATATAAGTGTTATCGGTCGGAGCAGCTGCAGGTTGGCCTGTAACGAAGGTCTCCAACTTCATTAGTGACCAAGGTAAAGGAAAGCTGCGGAGGACTACGTAAATAATAAAAACCTTGTCTAAAACAAGGGAAAAAAAGGAGAAAAATGTTCTAACTGTCTCGGCACTGGGCAGTTTGAAAAAGAACAAAGAAAATTGTCGTGGTTTACTGGAATGGGCATTTCCACCTTTGGGACTGATTTATTAAAGGGAACCTGACATCAGTTTTGGGGTTCTAGCCCTGCCCACCACCTTTAACATGGCCCTCAGGGCATGTTGGGGTAGATTCTCCTGATTCATTAAGAGGCCAAAACACGCCAAATGTCGCAAATGTTCAAAGCTTTGTTGCCAGAAATCTTGTGAAAGAACTTTGATTCATTGCCCCCCTCCCCCCTATGTTTTCAGGATTTCCTTAGTGTTTCAGAGGTGATAATTCTATCTCTTGTGTAAGAATAGGGAAATCCTTTAAACATCAACAGTTCTTAGGCTTTGAGTTGAGTAGACTATTAATGGAGTTGAGGCCCTGTTACAAGTAATGACGCTCCAGTGATCCCAACAACGATCCGACCTGGCTGGGATCGCTGGTGCGTCGCTACGTGGTCACTGGTGAGATGCAGCACAGGCAGACTTACCAGCGATTACCCAGCGATACGGCGACACCTGACAGTCATTGAGATCTGTAAGGTTCTCGGCCGCAGAATAGAGATCGCTAGTTGTTGCCCCTGTCACACACCATGATGCAGCATGCCCAGCGGGAGATCGCCGATCGAAACATGGTCCAGGCCATTCATTAACGATTAGAGATCTCACAGCGGAGGGGCCAATCGCTGCTACGTGTCACACACAGTGATATCGCTGGCGAGGTCACTGCTACGTCACGAAACCTGTGACATTGTGGCAATATTGTTAGCGATATCGCTATGCATAACGGGGCCTTTAGACCATTAAAAGATTTGAAGAACGCTGCCTCAGATCATTAACAGGGTGGAGGAATGCTGCCTTAGATCATTAATGGAGTTGAGGAATGCTGCCTTAAATCATTAATAGAGTTGAGGAACGCTGCCACAGACCATTATAGCGGTTGAGGAATGCTGCCTTAGATCATTAATAGAGTTGAGGAATGCTGCCTTAGATCATTAATAGGGTTGAGGAACGCTGCCATAGACCATTAAAGGAGTTGAGGAATGCTGCCTTAGATCATTAATAGAGTTGAGGAACGCTACCATAGACCATTAAAGGAGTTGAGGAATGCTGCCTTAGATCATTACTAGAGTTGAGGAACGCTACTTTAGATAATTGAGTGGGGATTAGAATGAGCTTCCATAATGTTATTTACATGGGGCGCTTGAGAAAAGTGGTGGTCACCACAGTGGGATCCCCAGTTACAATCAAATTATCATGAATCCTTTACGTTCCATCCAATTTATACATTATGTAAAATATAACATAAATTCCCCATCTGGTCAAGAAGCTATTTACATTAAAGGGAACCTGTCACCTGGATCTAAGCCCCTACACTATCACTACCTGTCCCTGCACCTTCCTAGCTGCTTCCTATCTATCCCTCTCTGAGCTAAATCCGCCCTATAAAACTGCAGAAAAATAACTTATAACTTACAGAAGTCCCTGAGGCTGGGGACTGAGAAGGTGTACCCAGGCTCCATTCTGCCCCTCCTCCATGCAGCAGCACACGCCCCACTGGGCGGCGTTATTCTTTCTTCATCGCCGCCTCCTCCATTGGAATCTGTGCTTTACACCTATCATGTTGTGGTGATGCGACCTCGATGTGTCCCCTGACTGAGACACAGCATATGGGAGATTGTATCTTCTGCTCGGTAGCAGCACACACAGGGTGAGCTGCTACTGGAGCTAAGTGCTGATTGAAATCACTGACCCCCAGGTGTGCGGGTGAATAGGAGATGATATGTGCTGCCCTGGGCTGTGGGGAGGGGGTGGAGTGTGTCAGGACAGCAGCAGGAGCTGCTGGGATTGTATGAGGTTCTACTCGGCTGTGCCCCGGTGTAAGAGGCCAGACTAAACCCCCGACCAGAATATACTCGGGGTAAAAGTGGCCTAGGCCAGATTATACTCCTCCGTATACCACAGCAGCTGTAGATCAGGGCTCCAAGCAACACATGGGGGCCCGAGGCAGCACAAAGTGACCCCAGGCAGCAGAATGTGGCCCTACGCAACATACAGGGGCCCCAGGCAGTGCTAGGGCCCCAGGCAGTGCTAGGGCCCCAGGCAGTGCTAGGGGCCCCAGGCAGTGCTAGGGGCCCCAGGCAGTGCACAGGGCCCCAGGCAGCACAAAGTGGCCCCAAGCAGCACAAAGAGGCCCCAGGCAACATACAGGGGCCCCAGGCAGTACTAGGGGCCACAAGCTACACACAGGATCCCAGGCTACACACAGGGGCCCCATGCAGCATACAAGGACCCCAGGCAGTGCACGGGGCCCCAGGCAGTGCACGGGGCCCCAGGCAGTGCACAAGGCCCCAGGCAGCACAAAGTGGCCCCAGGCAGCACAAAGTGGCCCCAGGCAACATACAGGGGCCCCAGGCAGTACTAGGGGCCCCAGGCTACACACAGGGTCCCAGGCTACATACAGGGGCCCCATGCAACATACAAGGGCCCCAGGCAGTACAAAGGGGTCCCAGGCAGCGCATGGGGGCCAGAGGCAGCACACAGGGGCCCCAGGCAGCACAAAGTGGCCCCGGGTGGCCCACTGCCTGGGGCCCCTGTATATTGCCTGTGGTCACTTTGTGCTGCCTGGGGCCCTTGTATGCTGCATGGAGCCCTTGTGTGTAGCCTGGGATCCTGTGTGTAGCCTGGGGCCCCTGGTACTGCCTGTGGCCCCTGTATGTTGCCTGGGGCCACTTTGTGCTGCCTGCGGCCCTGTGCAATGCCTGGGGCCCTTGTATGCTGCATGGGGCCCCTGTGTGTAGCCTGGGATCCTGTGTGTAGCCTGGGGCCCCTGGTACTGCATGGGGCCCCTGTATGTTGCCTGGGGCCACTTTGTGCTGCCTGGGGCCCTGTGCACTGCCTGGGGCCCCGTGTACTGCCTGGGGCCCTTGTATGCTGGCTGGGGCCCCTGTGTGTAGCCTGGGATCCTGTGTGTAGCCTGGGGCCCCTGTGTGCTGCCTCTGGCCCCCATGCACTGCCTCGGGCCCCTAGCACTGCCTGGGGCCCCTGTATGTTGCGTAGGGCCACTTTCTGCTGCCTGGGGCCACCTTGTGCTGCCTCGGGCCCTCATGCATTGCTTGGGGCCCTGTGCACGGCTTGGGGCCCTGATCTACAGCTGCTGTGGTATACGGAGAGTTATAATCTGGCCTAGGCCTGTTTATACCCCGGGGTATAGTTTGGGCTAGGCCAGTTTATACCTCTGGTATATTCTGGTCGGGGGGTTAGTCTGACCTGTTACATCAGAATATGGAGGTCTGTGAATACCTGAACTGTGTGCTGTGTGAGTAAATACCTGAGTCACTGCCTTCTGTCGTGCCGATCCTAACCACTACCTTACAGTGTAAAGTGGGTGGGAGATTCCAAATGGAGGAGGCGGCGATGAAGAAAGAATAACGCCGCCCAGCGGGGCGTGTGCTGCTGCATGGAGGAGGGGCTGAATGGAGCCTGGCGCCGCCTTCTCAGTCCCCAGCCTCAGGGACTTCTGTAAGTTATAAGTTATTTTTCTGCAGTTTTATAGGGCGGATTTAGCTCAGAAAGGGATAGATAGGGAGCAGCTAGGAAGGTGCAGGGACAGGTAGTGATAGTGTAGGGGCTTAGATCCAGGTGACAGGTTCCCTTTAAAGAAAAAAATGGAGAGGGATAAAACAAGCAATAGGAGATTTGTCTCTTCCATTCTTTTACACGACGTCTGGTGCAGAAGCAATTAGCGGCTCAATAATACCTTCTGATGTTTCTTCTTGTGCTTTATATTGCAGTTTCCCAGATCGTCTGCATTGGGAAAACACCTGCCACACAAAGAACTCCAGGGGACTCCGGAGCTGCCTGATCTCACTTTGAATGTCCTTCATGGATGAGGACTCGGTGCTGTCTAATACATTTATAATGGAAAACATGAAAGAACAACCTAAATTATCCTGGGTCTGCCGGCTCCACATTTCATTAATGTGAGTTAAAGGGGCAATAATTCTAAAGTTCTACGTGATATACAGTAAAAGGGGATGTCCAGGTTTATAAAAAAAGGTCATATCTGTCCATTTGTAACACGTGTATATAAAAAGTTAGAATTTAAACAAATACCCACGTGGTACAACCTAGAAATACGTTGTAGATATTAGTGACATTTCTCCTCCAATAGTTCCAGGAATTCAGTGGCACCAGTGGTGGTATTGGGGTAGACCTTGGGTTGAATGCTTTTTTTGTCCTCTAAATATATGTACGGTAAATCCCTGAACTCCCCTGGTGACCAACAAAAAATCACCGTAAACAGACAAGCCGAACATCAGTGAATCTGAAGCCTGATAAAGATAATTGTGGATATCAGAATTGAAATTAATTCTGTAAAACAGCAATAGTACAAGTTCACATCATAGGTGAAAGAAGACAGTACTAGTATAGGGTAATGTCTTTGCAAACTCAATGGGCTCATCGTATTGTTAAAGCTGTAGCATCTTTTTAAAGATGCACATGACCAGGTTATAAATCATGTGATCATCCGAAGAACAAAATGACCATGATAAGAGCCATATAAACATGGTAAAAACACATAACACATAACCAAGCTAAGAACTATGTAATCAGGCAAAGTACCCTAGGACCAGGCTGTGAGCCATATGACCACATTAAGAACCTTATAACCATGCTAAGAACCCTGCGACCAAGCTAAGAACCCTACGATGAAGCAATGAACCTTGTGGCCAGGTTAAGAACCCTACAACCAAACTGAGAACCCTACGGCCAAGCTAAGAGCCCTACAAATAGGCTAAGTGCCCTACAATCAGGCTATGAACCTTATGGCCAGGCTAAGAACCCTACAATCAGGCTAAGAACCCTATGACGAGGTAAGAACCATATGACCAGAATAAGAAACCTACGAGCAAGCTAAGAACCCTACAATCAGGCTATGAACCTTATGGCCAGGCTAAGAACCCTACAATCAGGGTAAGAACCCTATGACGAAGTAAGAACCATATGACCAGAATAAGAAACCTACGAGCAAGCTAAGAACCCTACGACCAGGATAAGAACCCTAAAACCAAGATAAGAAATCTACAACCATGCTAAAAACCTACAACCAGGCTCAAAATCCTACAACCAAGGTAAGAACCCTACGCCAAGGCAGTGAATCCTACGATAAGGCTAAGAACCCTATGAATCAAAAAAAGGGGGACTAGCTCCAACCACCTAATATTCCCAGGACTCCCAGGCAAACCGGAAAGTGGCTTGGCAACCACCAGTAGCAATAGAAAAAGGTGTAGAATCCGGTGCCACAAAATTCCTTTTTATTTTCAAAAGTTTTAAAAATCACACATGCTCCAGAGGAGCTCCTGGACGCGTTTCGTGGGTCTAGCCCACTTAATCGTCAGTACAATGGCAATCTTTGCCATTGTACTGACGATTAAGTGGGCTAGACCCACGAAACGCGTCCAGGAGCTCCTCTGGAGCATGTGTGATTTTTAAAACTTTTGAAAATAAAAAGGAATTTTGTGGCACCGGATTCTACACCTTTTTCTAAGAACCCTATGATCAAAGTAAGAATCCTACAAATCAGGCTAAATACCCGAAGACTAGGCTAAGAACCCTAGGACCAGGCTAACAACTATACAAGTTCACATTATTATAGGTGAAAGTAGACAGTAGTAGTAGGCTATGTGTCCACAGGACGTTTTTACAGCAATCCTGAACGCAGCAAAACCTGTACTGGTTTCAAGAATCCTAGAGTCCTTGCCAGGAGATTTGCTGCGATCAGGACCTGCATTTTTATCGCGTTCTTCATGCCATTGACTGCAGCAAAAACGCAGGAAAATAGAACATGTCAATTCTCTCCCATCTGCAGGAAAACCGGAGGGATTTGACAGTTCTTGATACATGCAAAACAAATGTGTGGGCACTGCGTTTCTGTGAAACACTTTGGTTTTGCTGGGAATCCCAACCGCAGGAAGAAATTAGCGTACATTACCATAAAACCAATGGTAAACTGCATGCAGAAACTGCAGCAAAAGCGTCCTGTGGGCACATAACCGTATAGTGATAATATCTTGGTAACCTCAATGGGCTCATCATATTGTTAAAGCTTTAGCATCTTTTTAAAGATGCATATGACCAGGTTATAAATCATATGATCATCCTAAGAACAAAATGACCAGGATAAGAGCCATATGAACATGGTAAAAAAAAACACATGACACATAACCAAGCTAAGAACTATGTAATAAGGCAAAGTACCCCAGGACCAGGCTGTGAACCCTACGACCTGGTTAAGAACCCTATAACCAGGCTAAGAACCCTGCGACCAAGCTAAGAACCCTACGATGAGGCAATGAACCTTGTGGCCAGGTTAAGAACCCTATAACCAATCTAAGAACCTTACGATCAAGCTAAGAGCTTTACGTCCAGGCTAAGAGCCCTACGATCAGGCTATGAACCTTATGGCCAGGCTAAGAACCCTACAATCAGGCTAATAACCCTATGACCAGGTAAGAACTGTAAGACCATAATAAGAAACCTACGAGCAAGCTAAGAACCCTAAGACCAGGATAAGAACCCTAAAACCATGCTAAGAAGCCTACAACCAAGCTAAGAAACCTACGTCCAGGCTTAAAACCCTACAACCAAGCTAAGAACCCTACGCCAAGACAGTGAATCCTATGATAAGGCAAAGAACCCTATGACCAAAGTAAGAATCCTACAACTTAGGCTAAATAGCCGAAGACAAAGCTAAGAACCCTAGGACTAGGCTAACACTATATGAGCAAGTTAAAAAAAAACATTGCCATCAGGGTAATAACTATAAGATTAACCTAAGCTTCATTTGACCACACTAAGAATCATTAGACTAAGTTATAAACCAAAAAAATACCGGAGCTTTTCTAGCCTTGAGTTTTAATATCCTACTGGTTTATGTACATAGCTCCAATGCAGAAAAACGTGTCTCCGTGGCTAAAGACGAATCCTAATCTCTGATCAAACAGTCCGGTCAGTGCAAAGCTATAGACAGATGAGTTTGATCACAAGGATCACTTTATACAGGATCCTATGACAACCATGGGAACACATAGGTCTGCATAGGATCTGTAGGTAGACAATGATAGGATGCTTTTATTTGAGAATATTTGCAGAATTGCTCCATTTTTAATTGGATGCATTAAGAATTGAAAGCAATGGCTGTAAAATGATATATGTATCCCTAATGTTGCAGTACACTATCTGCTATACACCATATGCTGTACATAAATCTGTACCGTGCAGAATTTTAAATAGTAAATAAAAGGTTTAAATGACGGCTTATAGGGTCAAGGATAAGAGAATTCCCACTAATGCAGCATTTCCTGCCTGAAAATGACAGACAAAATGGAATTTAGTGAAGGTCCCTTATAAAACTCCGGACAGCAATGTGCACAGGGTCTGACTGTGCAATATTGGCAGCTATTGTCATGCTGTGACGACGCTGCAGGGTCCCCGAGGCACCGGGATTACACAAGGTCAGAGCCGGTTAAGTGACCGCCTCTGATATGTAAAGCCGTTGTCCTTCCTTAGACAACTAATGAAATGTATCCTTATGCCATCAGAACACACAAACCCAAAGTGCAATAAAAAGAGACCAGGTGGATAAAGGTAACACTACTATAAACACGCTGTTGTCTCCAGAACAACGTGCTGACACAAGGAGCCGAATAAATGGAAATTATTTGCATGGGAACAAACAAGTATTATTTATTTATAGAACTGGCACAAATTCCACCTCACCTGACCGTACGGATCAGGCGGCTTCTGACACCTAAAGCACACAAGAAAACATTCACAATAAAAACAATATTAGCATCTGATCTTTGCAGGAACATGAGAAAATAGTCACCAAGAGGGATGCCACAGAGAAAGAGGGAAACCCTCGTAAACCATCTCCGCCATCCTGAATACACAGTTATTAAAACTTACAGACATGTAAAAGAGATTTCATATATATTTATTACACACGTACACCACAGACACGTTGAATGCATTTAGATAAATCATGAAGATCCACATATGGCAGCTATTTTACAATTGCTGATCAAGAACGTTCCAGAGGTGACCATGTAACACTCACTTATGTGGATATCTTAGGAATCTGGTGGTGTGGGGCAAGACAAGACAGAAACCAAGGCTTCAAGTTTAATTCTGTACTATCACATGTGCAGCAAACAAGTTCAGGTGGGGGTGCAGCAAACAGAAAAGCAAGGCAAATGAAGCAGAGGCAAATTCATAAAGTCCTACAGGAAAAAGTTCATAAACACAGTGAGGCACAGAAACAGTCCTCAGGTAACCGTTCACACACATCAGAACCGGTAGCAGAAATAGTCTTTAGATAACACAGTCCCGAAGTAGTGTAGTCAAGAGAAGTCCCAAACTTAGTACTACGTAGTACCGTTAACATAAGTTCCAAACTTAGCCCTGTGCAGTGCGGTTAACATAAGTCCCAAACTGTCCAAAAACCGCACCGCAACAATTCACAAGCAAATCTAAATAGCAGCAGCAACAGTTTATGTGCAGCACAGCAAATTATAGGAAACTGGCAAGCTAGAAACAATCCTTCACAGAGCACAGCTTGTTGCTGGAAGGCTACCAGAGTTCAGGTGAAGCACAGCAAAGCAGATGGCTGAAGAGATGATATGAAGAACAGACTGAATTGCTGGAAAAGGAACTATACTCAGGTGAAGAGCCAGAGAATACACAAAATACTCAATCGAGGACTGAATATTGGACCGGAGCTTAAATAGGAAGGAACAGGCAGGGAACACAAGGTCATAATAAGGCAGCAGACGCCAACTAGGATAGGTGACATAGAAAGTTAACTAGAAAAGCCAGAATCCTGACAGGTCATGGGAGACAAGTCTAAAAACGTTGAAGTCCATGATAGTATATTTAGGTCATGCCGGCGCTCACAATAGAGCCAACAGAATGTAGCCATGGCATTGTCATTTAGAAAAATGGATCTTACTACACTTTCACATTCCCTTATGAAGGATTCCTCATGGCGTTGCCCAAGTGGTGTCTAGAACAATGTCTAGCTATCATTGCTTCCGAAACAAAACCATAACCCATTGTAGAACATTCCTCAGACAACCATTAATAACTTTGTTAATACCAGCCAAGGCTGCAAGTGATTGGATTTCTGCGAGAGATGCTCATACTCTGTGATGAATAAATCTAGATGGTTTTTAAATGTTATTTCCATATCTTCATCATTTTCATATCATCATTAACATGTCTATCAATCTTATATATATATATATATATATATATATGTAAATATATATACGGTATATATATATATATATATACATGAATATTTATTTGTATTTACATACATATACAAATACCTATACACAGTGGCGTAACGATTGCGGTAGCAGTTGCGACGGAGCCTGGACCTATAAGGAGCCCGCACCGCCCCCTGCGTCAGCCGATCGCAGCGCCGGGCGCTCGCTTCACATGGAATTGCATCCCCGAGGACACACATCTATGTGATAGGGTCTGTGTGTCAGTGACAGGAGGGGAGGGGGGAGCCTCCTACTTCCCACTGCTGCTCCCGCCCCTCGCCTCCTCTGACCTGCCGCCTTCCCGGCCTGCGTTCCACTGAGGACCGGCTGGTGCCGCCTCCTCCCACTTCCTGCTTTATGCAGTGTGAAGGCTTCCTCCTCCTGAGTCTTGAATTCTTAGTTTTTGCAAGAGGAGACCGTCGGAGCAGCGAGGGAACCAGGAGAGGTAAGTACAGATTTTTTTTTAATAACTGCACTATGTCCAGAGAATTATGGGGGTGGAGGGTTCATATATAGGACTGCATATTATAATACTGCACTATAAGGAGAGATATGAGGCTGCACATAATAAGGCTGTACTATATGGAAAGATATAAGACTGCATATTCAGTATAATACTGAATTGTATGGAGAGATATAAGGATGTATATATAATACTGCACTATATGAGAGATATATGGCTGCATATATAATACTGCACTCTATGGAGAGATATGAGGCTGCACATAATAAGGCTGCACTATATGGAAATATATAAGGCTGCATATACAGTATAATACTGCAATATGTGGAGAGATATAAGGCTGCATATATAATACTGCACTATATGGGAGATATAAGGCTGCATATATAATACTGCACTATATGGAGAGATATGGGGCTGCATATATAAGGCTGCACTATATGGAGAGTTTTGAGGCTGCACTATATGGAAAGTTATGAGCCTGCACTATATGGTAGGTTTTGAGGTTGCATCATATGGAGAGTTTAGAGGCTGCACTATACGGAGAGTTTTGAGGCTGTATTATACTATATGGAGATTATTGAGGCTGCACTATATGGAAAGTTTTGAGACTGCACTATATGGAGAGCTATGAGGTTGTATTATGCTATATAGAGGGCTATGAGGCTGTATTATACTATATGGAGAGGCTATTAGACTGTATTATACTATATGGAGAGAAAATGAGGCTGTATTATGCTATAAGGAGGGCTATGAGGCTGCATTATGATATAAGGAGGGCTATGTGGCTGCATTGATTACCTGTCGGACAGGCCACAGTTCGTTAGGTTGGGGGCGGCCGTATCGGATAGTGTTCGGAGCAGTGTTGGAGCCACTCAGGGAACGGTGCTGTCGCCATTCCTTTTTACGTTATACACAGCTGATTTTCAGTATAAATCAGACCTTTGTCACCTTCAGAAGTACTCTGATGACTCAGTGATAGTGGGAGGTATTGAGAGGGGCCTGGGGGAGGAGGAATACAGAAGGGTGGTCTCGGACTTTGTTGACTGGTGCCAGGCTAACCATTTAGAACTCAACGTAAAGAAAACCAGGGAGTTGGTGTTGAGTTATGGAAGGTGCAGGAAGGATTGCTTACCTATCACTATTGATGGTCAGGATGTGGAGATGGTGGAGAATTTCAAATATTTGGGGGTTCACCTGGACAGGAAGCTTGATTGGAGGTGCCATATGGAGAAGGTTTGCAAGAAAGGGATGAGTAGACTTTACTTCCTAAGGAAATTAAGGTCGTTTAATGTGTGTAGCAAAATGCTTGAAATGTTCTACCAATCTATTGTGGCGAGTGCAATCTTTGCTGCAATAATATGCTGGGGTAGTAGTGTACTCACAGCTGACGCTAATAAGCTGAATACACTTATCAAGAGGGCTGGTGCGGCGGTGGGTCTACAACTTAGTACTTTCGAGGAGGTATTAGAGGATAGAATTAATAAGAAATGCAAGGCTATAATGAGCAACAATACACACCCGCTCTCTGAACTGTTTGCGAAGCAGAAAAGCACATTCAGCAAGCGTCTAATCCAACTAAGGTGTAAAAAGGAAAGATACAGAAAATCGTTTGTTCCGACAGCTGTGGGGATGTTTAACAAATGTATAAGTGTAAAGCATCCCAAGACTATGTGAAGTTCTATGTGTATGGGGGAATAGGTGAGGTACATGTACTAGTCTACCCACATCTGCTGTCCATATAGACTTATTTTGTAAAGTGTGAAATGTTCTTGATCTTTGTTCTGCTGCTGTAATACTGTAATTTCCTCCGGGATCAATAAAGTTTATCTTATCTTATCTTATTAAGATATATGGAGGGATGTGAGGCTGCATTATATTATACAGAGGATAATGGGGGTTCATTATAATTGAATGACTATGTGGACCACCTTATGAATGGAGGACTATGGGACGCATTATAATACATAGAGGACTATGGGGATACATTGTCATATACGGAGGAATATGGTGATGCATTATAATAATTGGACGACTATGGTGACGAGAGGAGGACCATATAAACCATGATGGAGGACATATATACCACGATAAGGGCCATATTCCAGAAGGAGGACCATATAAAGCAGGATGAGGGACATTAATACATAATGAAGGGGGAGAGGGGTCAATTTGTGAGTTTTTAAAGGATTTAGAACATTATATGAGGTCCATACATTTCATCAACATGCGGGGGGGAAAATGCTCAGGTCTAAATTTCACACCGGGGCCCGCCAGACTCTGACTACGCCACTGCCTATACAGTTATACAGTACTTATATACATACATATAAACATATATATGCAGCACGTATATATATCCATACATATACAGATACATATACAGCACGTATATAAATACATCCATATACAGTACTTATATACATGCATATTCACATATCACTCAAAATAATAATAATATATATTTATTCATTTATATAATGCTATTAATTCCATAGTGCTTTACATAAAAATACTTGAATCACACATTAGATGTGTGATTAAACTACTAGTGCATGCCCTCATCATCTCCCATCTTGACTACTGCAACCTCCTCCTCTGTGGCCTCCCTACTAACACTCTTGCACCTCTCAATCTGTCCTTAACTCTGCTGCTCGACTAATCCACCTCTCTCCTTGCTATTCTTCTACTTCTCCCCTTTGCATATCCCTCCACTGGCTCCCAATTCCCCATCGTATCCAATTCACACTACTAACACTGACTTACAAAGCCGTCCACAATCTGTCCCCTCCCTATATCTCTGAACTTGTATATCATCCAAGTCATAATCTTCGATCCTCCCAAGACCTCCTCCTTTCCTCCACACTTGTATGTTCCTCATCTAACTGCCTGCAAGACTTCAACCGAACATCCCTCATTCTCTGGAATTCTACACCCCAAAAAGTCCGACTGTCCCCCAAACTCGGAACCTTCAAGCGGAACCTGAAAACCCATCTCTTCAGAACAGCCTACAACCTGCAATGACCACGGTGCCACCTGACCCCACTGGACCCAGAGCTCCACCAGCACCATAGCAGACCCAACCTACTGTCTCTCTCCCCATTGCCCTGTAGAATGTAAGCCTGCAAGGGCAGGGTCTTCTCTCCCCTCTGTACCAGTCTGTCACAGTTAGTTTGTTCATTGTATTTTTAACTTGTCTGTATGTAACCCTTTCTCATGTACAGCACCATGGAATCAATGGTGCTCTATAAATAAATAATAATAATAATGATGAAATCTCAATGAACAAAATATTAAGGTTGAAAATCTTTATATAATCTGATTTAAATTGTGTAATAGGTTTAGAAACTGTCAATGGAAACCAAAATTGTCAACTGACTGCGTGTTGTATCCTCAATCACCAAAACATTAAAATGAATAACCAGAAATCACAGATGGATCATGAATTTCACTATGAAAATCCAGACACTCGATGCTAGCGCTCTGCAAGGTGCAATGGATCCAGCAGCGATCTGTTGTAAAAAAAAGTTGTGTAAGCACAATAGTTTTGTTAGTTTTGAAAAAAAAATTGATTTCTGCAGGATCCATTTTTTTTTTTAACATGGCGTCTACAGAAAACAGATCTGATAGCTGATTGCCTCCGGTTTTCTTTCATTTTTAAAGAATCTGTTCTTTGCTTACTGGATCGATGTCAAATGGAAGATACATAGCGATCTGTTAATTAATCCATTTTCCATTGACTTCAATGTTAAAAAAACAGATCCTGCAGAAATCTATTTTTTCTAAATGGACAAAAAAGCTGTGTTGGCAGAACATTTTTGCCAACGGATCTCTGCAGGATCCATTCTAACGGATGATTCCTGGATATGTGAACTCAGCCTAAATCCATGTCTATATGATTTCTAATGTGACAACAAAATTGCATTGTAGCAGTCCATCTCTATCTCCTTTGCTCCTTTTAATACCAGAATTCATGGAATGGAGCTTCCGAGTAAGTACAACACCTCGTCAGGTGTGTAATAATGTATGCAGTTCGATTTAATTTATTCATACACCTTCAGGAAGAATTACAAAAGAAGAGCAAAATAAGTGTCATTGCCATTTAGCCTGGGACGTATAAGAACTTTGTGTGTATGCTCCTAATTAAACTCATTAAGATCTCATACATACATAACAGAGCACCATCCCTGAAACAGAAATACATCAGAAGCAGCAGCTCTTTGTCCCAATGTTCAGGGAGTTTATTACATTGTAACATCATCATTGGTCAACCTATCCTTTGGCATTTACATATATTCATCCTATTGGGTGAACGTCAGCACCCTTTGCACACTGCTCAAAGTGTTATTCTCAAATTCCAACTTGTCCCTAAGTTTTGATTTTAACAAAGAAGATACAGTCCCTATCTAACATAAACATTGGAATTCTCTCTCTGCCTGGCACTGCAAAAACAAAAAATCCACAAAAATGTGCCCTTGACCTTTTATTTTTCAAGGGATGCAAGTATTCACAACACATGAGGGCTGATAAGTATTAATACTTCTTACACCGCGATCCCAATCATGTGCGGCACCTCCAGAGCTCTGACTTGACCCCTACGAGTGACGGCTCAAGAGTCAGCCATAGCCGCTATTAAAAGCAGGTGGGAAGGGATAGGGATAACAACCAAAAAAAAGAAAGCAAAATGGCTCTAGCAAGAACATAAAAACACGCAGCACCATTATAAATCAGAGTTGCACAAAACCCTTAAAAATGTTTATTTTATTCCAATATCGTTGTAATAAACGAAAAACTCAAGTAACCGATGGTCTACCGACAACGTGCTATAATTACTGACACATCGGAGGACGTGGCAGCAGTGTATGTAGCATAATACAATACTCAGGCACAAAGAGGTGATTATATTCTATACAAAGACCCCCAAAGGCAGGATTAGGAGGCAGCACAACAGGTAACGCTTATGTGATGACGTCAACGGACCGGTCCCAAGGACTCGTCAATCTGCTGGAGTGGAGGTTAAGAGCTACGTTTCAGGTTAAGTCCTTTCTCCTCTAAACATCGTCTATTGACTTAGAGAATGATGGGAAGTGGGCGAGCGCCTCGGCCCCTCTTTAGAGAAATTATAGACTTCCCACACCTGATCGATAATGACTCTTTCCGATCGGTTCAATTACCCCACTATAAATAGCTGCGATATTTTATTCTTCCAGGCAGACTGTAGAAATTGAAGTTGACATCAGAGCACAGAAGATCCATCATTTACAAAATGCAGCGTTACAGGCGAAGGGAAAAAGCAGAACACAGTATTACAGCGTGAGAGTGCCGGACACAAGCCACTTGTCAGGAGCAATCACGGTTTCCCAATGGTATAAAAATGGTTCTAGAGGAGGCTGTGGCGACAGCAACCAGCGGGGAATCAAGAGGATGATGAGGGAAGGTTCAGGCTACAAACAAGAAGGAAATCTCATTTATACCACCATGGAGGAAAAAGACGAGACCCATCCTGAATTTGCTGCTGTTAAATGATATCCTCATGCACAAAGTAAGCAATTATGAAGCGACAGAATAAATAGAAATATGTGTTGGCAAAGGGGATTTCCAACATAAAGTCAAAAAAGACCATCGTGTTAACATCTTCAGTCAAAACAAAAAAAGGACTGCTTATTTTTGGCACACAAGCACAAGAACAGCATTCATCCAGAGATAATTGGGAGGCAGAATAGCGGGGCACCGATCACTCAAAATCCAAAGTAGCGGTATCAGCAGTGTCAACTGCAGCAGAACCGGGGGTGCACAGTCTTATAACAGCCTGAGAGGTAAAATCACATTGAAGAAAGAGGCACAGGGTGCTGGGGAGGGGGTGTCAGAGTTGCAGACAACGGCACCGTTTCGGATCAACTGATCCTTCAGTTCTCAAGCCAAGACCAGTCGAAGGATCAGTTGATCCAAAACGGTGCCGTCGTCTGCACCTCTGACACCCCCTCCCCAGCACCCTGTACCCTAATGCCGATTAAAGTCATCCATTGAGGATCAACTATCACCGGGTGAGTGCCTCTTTCTTCAATGTGATTCATCCAGAGATAGGTCACAGAGCATTCTAACTATATTCCTCTACCAGAGTCTTATTGACTTCTAGGAAGGTGCAGTGAGCATGCTACATGACCTGCTCAATCGGCTACTTCACCATCCAGTGTAATCCTGTGTTATCTGCCCCCTGTTTCTTAACGGATATCACCCGAACTTCTCTTCTTTAATTAACGCACTGTCCTGCAACCCCAAACAATTATTCAAAACTTTCAACTCCCTACTCCGTCCCACTGCACCTCCTCCCTCCCCCCTCATCTCTGCTGATGACTTTGCCACCTTCTTGAAACAGAAGATCGACAAAATGAAAGAAAGCTTTGACCCACTATCCCCCCAGCTCTCCGCATCACTGCCCACCCCACTTCGTTCAAAGGAAGCTTTTCTATCATGACAGAAGATCAGCTCGCCACTGTTCTGTCACAATCACACCTCACAACCTGTGCCCTCGACCCATTCCCCTCCCACCTCATTCCAAACCTCACCACAGTCCTCATCCCTGCCCTAACCCACCTCTTCATTCTATCACTCCCCACTGGTGTCTTCCCCTCATCCATCAAACATGCCCTGATCAGACCCATCCTCAAAATTCGACCCATTATCTGTCTCTAACTATCGCCCCATATCTCTTCTCCCCTCCACATCAAAGCTACTTGAACAACACGTCCACTCTGAACTGTCCTCCCACCTCTGCTCCTCCTCCCTCTTCTACCACCTACAATCTGCTTACACTCCATCAAAACAACCCTAACCAAAGTCATCAACGACCTACTGACCACGAAGAGCAAGTGATATTACTCCATCCTCTTCCTCCTTGACCTATCTGCCAACTTCGACACTGTCGACCACTCCTTCCTACTACGGATCCTGGAATCTCTCAGCATCACTGACCTAGCCATCTCCTGGATCTCCTCATACCTAACGGACTGGACACCCTCGCAACCTCCTCCCGACTCCAGCTCAAAAACATCTCCCGGATCCACTCTTTCCTTGATCACGACACTGTTAAAACCCTTGTTTATGCTCTCATTATCTCTCACCTCGACTACTGCAACCTCCGGCTCACTGGCCTCCCCACTACTTCCATTGCACCTCTCCAATCCATCCTAAACTCCGCCGCTTGACTAATTCACCTGTCATCCCCCTCTGCCAAGCCCTTCACTTGCTCCCCATCTCTCAAGGTGCTGTTACACCTGCCGACGCCGCCGGAGATGTCAGCGGCGACTGGCGGGTGCGCGCACGTTTTTGGCACCCCACCAGCGTTGCCGTCCCCCATTTACATGAGGCAACACCTGCGGGGGCGAACCGGCGAGCTGACAGGTGGCATCGCCGCCGCGGTGTCTCAAAACCCCAGCGGCGATGCAGGACAATGGGAGCCTATGGCTCCCATCGCCTGTCAGGTCGCCGGCGTCCGGTTACATGGGGCGATATATATACATCGCCCCATATCGGCCGCCTGGGTTCACATCACTGATGTGAAACCAGGCGACCTCTCAGAGGCGCTAACATCGCCCCTTTACATAAGGTGACGTAGGGTCGATGTCGCCGCCGATAGGCCACGCCCCTACGTCGCCTATGTAATCGGCGGCGATGTTGCCACGTGTGACGTGGCCTTCAGAGATCCCGATTTAAAACCCTAACCATGACATATAAAGCCATCCATCACCTTTCCCCCCCATACATCTCCGACATGGTCTCCCGACACATGCCTACACGCACAATTGTGAACCGCCGCGACACTACTATGTTTGGGAATAAAGTGAATAAAATAAATAATGAGTAGCACCAACAAGACAAGGATCTATGAATATATTTCAATTAGGGCTGGGCGATTTTGGGAAAAATCTAAATCTCGATTTTATTTAAACCTATGGACGATTTTCGATTTAAATCTCGATTTTTTTTCTTTTTTTTTTTTTTTTTTTTTTTTTTGCTTTTCTTTGATGAATAAAGAGAAAAAAACTGAACGGAGCAGGTTCCCCAGGTATATAATCTATGAGGGGGAGGGGATATAGGACCCAGGTATAGAATATATGAGGTGATATAGGACACAGGTATATAATCTGTAAGGAGGGCGATGGGATATAGGACCCAGCAGGTATAGAATATATAAGGAGGGGGGGGGGGGATACAGGACCCAGGTATATAATCACAGCAGCACAGGGGCTACGCAGCACTGTGCGTACACAGCAGCACAGGGGCTACGCAGCACTGTGCGTACACAGCAGCACAGGGGCTACACAGCACTGTGCGTACACAGCAGCACAGCGGATACGCAGCACTGTGCACACAGCAGCACAGCGGATACGCAGCACTGTGCACACAGCAGCACAGCGGATACGCAGCACTGTGCACACAGCAGCACAGCGGATACGCAGCACTGTGCACACAGCAGCACAGCGGATACGCAGCACTGTGCACACAGCAGCACAGCGGATACGCAGCACTGTGCACACAGCAGCACAGCGGATACGCAGCACTGTGCACACAGCAGCACAGAGGATACTCAGCACTGTGTACACAGCAGCACACTGTAACCATGACAATGTAATAGAAAACTATATTACCAGGCTCTACCATTTCTAAACTACAAGAAACTCATTCATTCTCTTGTGGCCTCAGGCTCTGTTTATTGGTCAGTGGTGCCGTTTTTGTGTCTACTGCAGACTTTACACCTTTCTGTATCTTGCAGCACAACAATGTTTTTTTTGCTATCAGAACTACGAATCCCAGGATGCCTTGCGGTCGGCAGTCACATGACTGGTCCAGGCCCGCAGTGCTTACCTTCTCCAGCAGCACTCTTATGAGCTGCTCATGACTGCGCCGAGCCTCTCTGCCCTGCCGGACATAAGCCGGAGACACGAGCTGCACTCCCGCGCTGAAGCTGTCCCCGTTCATGGCCGGTAACGGGAGTCCACAAACAGAGCCCTGACATGCAACATGACTCAGCCACGATTCAGTCCCGCCCATAATTGTAATTCTGACCAATCAGAGACGAAATTGAGAGAGCAAATCAGATTCTGTGTCAGCCCTGCGCACTGCCGCGAACGCGCTCGCATTAAGCCGCCCGGATCTTCTAAACAGCGGTCCGGCCGCCATTTTTAATCGAATTTAACGATTTGGACTAAAACCAAATCGTGGCCACAGCAGGGGGGCGAATTAATCGAATTAATTCGATTAATCGCCCAGCCCTAATTTCAATTGTGTACTGCAGAAACTGCCCTTTGCTATATATGAAATCGGAGAACTTAGTCTCATTAGTAGCTACTAAGGAATAAGCTTGGCATCCACATCAAGGAGTCTCCATTGCCAAGTCCTATCACTATGCCTTAATGGCACCTACACCAAAGTGGTTGATGCCCGTCTTAACTCTTTATATATATATTGCTTATTTAGACTGAGCTCCCACTCTATAATTTTTCCCATAATTTTTCCCATTTTTCCCATGTTCCATATTTGCATTAGTTTGGTAACCACACATGGACACCATTGCTAGATCCTAGTTCACACCAGTACGTCGTTTTTAATTACACCTAGGACATATAAATCCATCCACCTCATACCATTTACATTAAGGCATAGTGATAGGACTTGGCAATGGAGACTCCTTGATGTGGATGCCAAGCTTATTCCTTAGTAGCTACTAATGAGACTAAGTTCTCCGATTTCATATATAGCAAAGGGCAGTTTCTGCAGTACACAATTGAAATATATTCATAGATCCTTGTCTTGTTGGTGCTACTCATTATTTATTTTATTCACTTTATTCCCAAACATAGTAGTGTCGCGGCGGTTCACAATTGTAAGTATAATGTTTTTTCTGCCAGCACCTACACCAAAGTGGTTGATGCCCGTCTTAACTCTTTATATATACATGCCTACACGCAACTTACGATCCTCCCAAGAACTCCTTCTCTAATTCCCTCTTATCTCATCTCCCACAACTACATACAAGATTTCTCCTGTGCATTCCCCATACTCTGGAACTCTCTCCCTCAACATATCAGACACTCGCCTACCCTTGGTAACTTCAAATTAATCCAGAAAACTCAGCTCTTTAGACAAGCCTACGGCCTACAATGAGACCCGATTGCCAAACTTTCACATGATCAGCACTTCGCCCTCCTACTTTTTCCTAGCCCACCCATCGAAGGTTGTGAGCCCTTATGGACAGGGTCCCCTGCCCTCCTGTATGTGTAATGACTTGAATGTCCATATTTACTGTATTTGTCTGCGTTCTCCTCTCTTCATATGTAAAGTGCCATGGCACTATAGAAATTAATAATAATAATATAAGGATTTTTCCTTATTGTGCACAACATTTCCAAAAATCATGGATAGCTATTTTTTCGTAGACACAAACCTCTGTAGAGAAAAAGAAGATATGAATAGTGATGAGCAAGTACTGCCATGCGCTGGTCATCAGTACTCTAAATAAGCTGTTGGATGCTCAAATGGGCATAACTTGAGTACCGAGTATAATGGAAGTCAATGGGAAACGTGAGCATTTTTCAGTTAGTATTCCAGGAAAAATACTTGAGTTCCTATTTAAATTCCATTATACTCAATACTCGAGTTGTGCCCATCTGAGCATCCAACATCTCGTTTTGAGGACTGATAACCGGGAATGGTAGTGCTCGCTCATCACTAGACTTGAACTAAGCGACCAATTGGACGTAGCAATCCTAAAGGTTGCTACGTTGCATTTGACGTAATTTTGCTGGAGACCACCGGAGATTAATGTGAGCATACGCCGGACCCGACACCATTTTGCTGAGGAACCCCGGAAGATGAATGTGTGCAAGCGCCGCCCACAGTAAGAGTGGCACCAGCACGAAATTTAAAAAAGAATGCTTAGACTAGGGTCAGACTTGGGAGCTTGCATCTGTTGGAAGGATGCATTGAAGAATTCTTTTTTTCCCCTTGCCATTTTAATGGCATGTATGTTCATTTTTAGCGCATGCGTTAACATTAACACATGCGTTTGCCATAGACTCCCATGTTAAAAAAAAGAATGCGTTTTTTGGTGCACTTGCAAAAATGCATACCGTCAAATGCATTCCACTTTTGCAATGCGTTTTTTGCATTGGAGTCTATGGGTGCGCTAACTCATGCGTTTTTCAACATTTGTGCATGAAAATAGCGCATGCATTTAGCAAATGCATGACGCAAGTCTGACCCTAGCCTAATACAAATATGGGTGGCCATGGCAGAGCCGAGCTTACAGTCCAGCCCCATTCACAAAGAAGCTAACATGAATTAAATAAGAACCAGGCTCTGGATGTTTTTTCACTACAGGTATCCATTAAATCAGTATAACAGGGCCATTATGGGAATTATATACCTTTACTTCAACAGGTTAAATCATGATGACAGGTTCTATTATTATGAGCTATATTCCTCCTTGTGGAGAGTGCCAAGTGAGGGTAAGGTGACTTATGGGCTATGCAATGTCTGAAGAGGCTATTTGCATATTTAATGTCACAGATGAGCATTGCATGACCTGTAAGTCAACTTTTGCCATTTTGGCAATCTCCACAAGGTGAAATGTTTTCACTTAGACCAGTTTGTAGATGCAAAAACCAAAGATAGTGCTCTCCTTCAATCCCACTGATGTAAAAGAAGTAGTGCTCACATAAAGACATTAGAGCTGAGTAAAAAGACTCACTCAGTCTTGGCATCCAGGCTTTCCTCTGTGGCAGACGTAACAAGGCAGTCTTCACATCTGCGGCTGGCATTCTCAGCCCATCGTCCTGGGTCGTGGGGTCTAGTAAATGCCAGAGATGTTCAGGATGATGGCTAGAGAATTGCCAGTGCAAAATTGAAGACCGCCCTGTTGGAGGTGCCAGGAGAACCAGACTGGATGTAAAATTAGGACAGAATGAACCTTTTGACTCACACTCTCAAAAACTTGGATTGGACTCCTAGGGATCACTCAATTATTACTTATTCTGTGGATCAATGATAACCCCTTTAATCATTCATAGCTCTACAGCCAAAGCATTTGGATTTGTCCTAAAACATTTTTTGGGAACATTTTCTTACATTTTTTTTATATATACTGCGAGTCCCGCGACCAATCAGTGCCAGCTTCTTTCTCGATGCCTTTGGACCCAATAGTCAACAGGAAGTGAGTGACAGCTGCAGCACTCACTTTCTGTTAATTACTCAAGTGAGTGGTAGCCGTAGCGCTCACGTCTTGTTAATTACTTACGTGAGTGGTAGCCGCAGCGCTCATGTCTTGTTAATTACTTACGTGAGTGGTAGCTGCAGCGCTCACTTACTGTTAATTACTAAAGTGAGTGGTAGCCGCAGCGCTCACTTCCTGTTAATTACTCAAGTGAGTGGCAGCCGTAGAGCTCACATCTTGTTAATTACTTGCGTGAGTGGTAGCCGCAGCGCTCACTTACTGTTAATTACTTAAGTGAGTGGTAGCCGCAGCGCTCACTTCCTGTTAATTACTTAAGTGAGTGGTAGCCGCAGCGCTCACTTCCTGTTAATTACTTAAGCGAGTGGTAGCCGCAGCGCTCACATCTTGTTAATTACTTATGTGAATCGTAGCCGCAGGGCTCATGTCCTGTTAGTTACTTAAGGTGGAGAGAAGGTAGATGGCGCTGATTGGTTGCAGGGCTCACTTGTCATAACAATGTCACTTGGCCCATGAACGCGAGTTCCAATATCACTGGACCTGCGCCAGCAGAAGAGGTGAGTATTGGCATTTTTATTTTTATGAGGTCTCACAAGAGGAGGAATGAGAAGGGGTTGTCCAAGTGAAAAAAAAATTAAATAAATTCACAAAATAAAAGTTATTTTCCGATGGGTTAGAAACACCCTATGATAGCCCACATTCTGGATCTACAAAACGTCTGCTCTTATGGTTTCTATTATAATATGGTCAGTATTAAGTATTGATCATTAAGTAAAGGCATTATAATGAGTGATAGTGATTAAATAACCTGAATCTAAGGGATGAGAGATGCACAGACTCAGCGACAAAGCAATAGCGAATCAATAGTGATAAATTATAGCCGCTAATTACACAAAGCGGAATTATACGGCCTGTGCTGCGATTTGTATGAAGAAGCAGATTTTTTTTCCAAGACTTGATTAATGTGATGTGTGCAAAGAGAATGTACTGGGTCAGCACGGGGGTCCGCACGGTACACCAGCAATGGGCAGACGCTGTCACTGCTCTATACATAGTGAATAGTGAAGACAGATGCATCCCCACCGTCACATTCGTCACACTCCACACTTAATAGTTTTTTAATTACTTCCAAAAGAAGGTAAAATCATTCATGGAATAATAAGTCATTGTTAGTACAGATGTGGTGACACTGTGTCCCACCGCGTCCCTGACCCCAGACGTGGGGACGGTACACATAATCTACCTATTATTTTGAAACAGTAGTTTGTGTCAGACATACGATTACAGCTTTGTTTTTCTTTCATTCTGCACAACCCTTGAAGAATAATTTTCAGGAAAATCCTATGTGTTATTGAAATTTTCCTTTATTGCTATTTCTCTGAAATAAAACAGCTATTCAGGTGGCGGAGTCCATGCATGACCACTGCTCTAGTTATGTCTAGTCCAGCCTTGGTAAAGGGAAACAGTCACCAGGTTTCTGCTCCCCCTTCTGAGCACAGCATGATGAAGGGGCACAGACACGGATTCCAGCGATGTGTCACTTACTGGGCTGCTAGCTGCAATTTTGATATAGTCACTATTTAACTGCTGCATGTAATATGCTGTAGGATTATTCAGGAATCTATTAGCTTTGGGAGCACAGATCACACACTGGAACACACTGGAGCCAGAACAAGTCTATGTTTATCACACGTGGCAGATATAATGAGATGTGCAGCGTATGAAAGGGTCATCAAACAGATAACACAGAAAGTCTCTAGAAATAGTTCTAGTAAGATAACATAACACAAAAGTCTCTTCAGATAATTCCCACTGGGAGAAACTGATGGGAGAAAAACAATAATAAACCCCCAGAGTCCTGGAAAGGGAGTACCCAGAAAAACAAGTCCAATACTTATTGGTGCTGTACAGCTTTTAAAGAGTCCCGATGTCCATAGAGCTATAGAACTATAAACAATAGTTAATTTAGTGCTAGCAGGGCACACAATGCTTACATGACACAGGGCTTGTGAAGCTGAAGCAAAGGCGGGAACTAAACAAAGACAGCTGGAAGCAGGAGAGTAAGGCTAGGGTAACACTTAAAAGGCACAATGCGGTAACAGCATCCATTACCGGATGCAGTTTTACCGTGTGCCTTCATACTATCTTTTGATAGTAAAATTGCAACCCTCATTCCAGATCTGGATGCATTAACGCAACCGGTTTTGGAATGTGGGTTTTTCCAATTTTAAAAACCACATCCGGATCTGTTAGCGCCGGATCCAGTCCCATAGGCGCCTATGTTAAAAAACCTGCATCAAGTTTTTCAACCGCTGCGAAAAATGCAGCCTGCATGATTTTTACCGCAGGCTGCAAAACCGGATGCGGTAACTGGATTGCAAATATTGCAATCCGGTTTTTTATTGTAGCCTATGGATGTAAAAAAATACCGCAGGTGTGACCCTAGCCTAACTGTGACTGGTGAGATAGCTGGAGTCCAAGACAGTAGTTGGAAAAGCCAGAGCAGATCAGCAGGAGGTGGAGCACACCTAGAAAGACCAGAAAGCCTGGAATTCAAACTGAATACTTGAGCACAGGTGGAAGGTAGGCATAGGTTTATAAAGACAAAGGGGACGATCTCATGATCAGGAGTGAAGCAACGGACGCCATTTTGAAAAGGGGCAAAATGCACAGAATGTTATTAGAGATCCGAAATCCTAACACTGCACTTCTCTGAATGATGAGCTGTGAATAACCCCGGCCCCCAATGATTTGGAAGAGTTACTTTTATCATATACGGTTACAAAGAGAGAAGGGAGCGCACATAGGGTCTTATCTATGATGATAATTCAATGCCCCCCGATTAGTGTGACTCACCTTTTTGGGTTGTGTGAGTCACAACAAACTGCAAGAGCCTTGTTATCCTGGTCGCTGCAGACACCTGGTAAGGGAGAAATCTGTTTATGTAGAAGAAAGCCCGGGTTTAGATTCCGCGCAGACCACCAAGCAGGAAGGGTAGGTTTGATGTCCGTTTATTGAGCCAACGCGTTTCACAGCAGGACCTGCTGCTTCCTCAGCATATGTTTTGTTTATCTTTTTTATGCTGTAATCAATCAGGTAAAATGTATGTTTGCACCGTTGGGGTCACTAATCAACAAAGAAATCTTTTTGGAGCAAAATGTTTGGTGTCTTGGATATTTGGAATTTTTAACGAGCAATAGTGTGGAGAGTTTCACCAAGATTGCACAGACCACGGAGTGGTGCACAAGGTTACATCATTTTGAATAGCAATGGCCATACCGCCAGGAGAGATATATGAGCTGACATGCACAAAGTTATATTATTTGCATAGTTGTTTCCACTAAGAGTAAGATCTCACATAGTGGCTGGTGTATATACTAAATTATTATTCCCCTTCCCCCGTGCAAAAAAAAAAAAGTTATTCTCTATCCACTGGATAAAAGATAATTTGCTGATTATTGGGGATTTGACTGAGTTACTGAGAAAGGGACTCTGCAGATGCAAAGGTGTGCTTTCTCAGCCATTCAGGAGGAAGGAGGAGGAAGGAGGAAGAAAGAGGAGAGGGAAGAAGGATGAATAAGAAGTAAGGGGGTGCAGGATGAAGGGGAAGGAGGAAGAGGGAAAAAGGGAGGAAGAAAGCAGAGGAAAAAGGAAGAAGATGGTAGAAAGGAGGAGAAAGAAAGAAAAAAAGAAGAAGAAAGCAGATGAAAGACGGAGAGGATGGAGGAAGGAAGGAGGAGTAAGAAGAAGGAATAAACAGGAGGAAGATGGAGAAAGAAGAAGTAGGGGAAGAAGGAGAAGGAAGAGGGAAAAAGGAGGGAGGAAGATAGAGAAGGAGAGATGAAGAAGATAGTAGGAGGAGGAAGAAAGAAGGAGGAAGAAAGGGGAGGAAGAAGAAAGAGGAGGAAGAAGTAGCAAGGAGGAGAAAAAAGATGGAAGAAAGAGGAAGGAGGAAGAAGAGGGAACAAGGAAGAAAGAGATGGAGCATGAAGATGGAAAGAGGAGGAAGGAGGAGCAGGAGGGGAGGAAAGAGGGGAAGGAGGAAGAGGAAACAAGAGGAAATCAGTCAGCAGACAGAATAAGGAAGTGGGAAGAAGAAAGAGGAAGAAAGAGGGGCAGGAAGATGGAAAGAGGAGGAGGAAGGAGAAGGCGGGAGGAGGAAGAAGTAGTAGGATGGGGGAGACAGAAGGATACAGAAGGAAGCAGGTGAAAGAAGAAAAAAAGGAATATGAAGGATAAAAAAGGGGGCGAAAAAAAAAAATAATGAATATGGAAGGGAACATGGATTTCAGGTAGATTCATAGGTATTTAGGAATAAGGCTTGAAGCTTTAGTAAGAATTATTTTGGGTTAATTTACAACGTAAAATCATTTTCTTAACCAAGTATTTTCTATATCACTAATAGTATTGCAATTATAGGATTAGGTGAAGAAGGGGTTAAGGCTTCCACTCCTTCTACCGGGCTGCACACTTCTTGGCTCTCCATCCAGCAAAGTGTATGGGGGATGAGAAATCTCCAGCCTTTGTTTCTGAAGCTCTAGCGTAGTTGCCTAGCAACAGATGTAATAAATGTCCAGCAGAAATGATCTGGAAGCGGTTGCTGGCCTAGATCCTTGTGGTGGGCAGCTACCCGTACCCTCGTAACAGCACCAGCCCTGCAGTTTACCAACCAGACCTACAATAATAGCAAACAGTTACATAAACCGAGAAGGGAAAGGAGAAGGAATTTATGTTCAGGTTACTTTTATTTTGCAAATACGACATATCTAAGTCTATGTTCACATCATGTTTGACCCTGCACTTGAGATTGGGTCAACTTTTGTTCAAATCGACCAAAACCAGTATTCGGATAGAACCCAGAGCTATTCACTATAACGAGACAGACAAAGTCACTTTGTACTTTGGCCTCCATTCCGGTAGACTGCGTAGTTTTGTCCACCTTAAAGATGGACACTGGTGGAACGGATGACGGAGTACAGAGTAACTCTGTCCATCTCATTAAAGTGAAAGGCGAGATTGAGGGATCCATCTGAATCCTGTCTTTGGAGCTTCAGACAGACGAGCCTCAAAATTTGAGGTCACACATGATCCTTAGAAGGACTTTTTGGATTCAGAAAATATATGTCCTCCAGCAGTGGTTTGCTTTAAACAACAGACTTTGCTTTACTCACCCTCCCCAGGCTTCGAGTTTCCTCCAATGTTCCCGGTGTCTGTTATTGTCTGCGGCCCTGTTAACCAAAAACGAAGCTCAGCGGCTCTGCCAAAGTCAATGGCGCGGGTATCTCACTGATTGACTGCAGTGCTGTCCAAGACATGAGAAAGAAGAGGATTGGGCAGTTGATATTTCAACATCCAATACTTTTAACTGAGATAAGCCACTGCCAAAGGAGTCTGGCAGTGTCTTTTTCTTATCTACCCATTGACAACACATGAACGCCTGGCCGAGCTGATCACTAGTGTTTGGGGAGTCGGGATAGATTGCTGCCAACTAACAGATCTACCACCTCTATAGTGAAAATTATTATTTATTATTGTAGCGCCATTATTCTATGGCGCTTTACATGTGAAAAGGGGCATACATAGACAAGTACAATAAACATGAGCAATACAAGGCACACACAAGTACAGAAGGAGAGAGGACCCTGCCCACGAGGGCTCACAGTCTAAAATGCTCCAAATTAATCAGATGACAGGTGATAATTTTGACACTTATTTAGGTACTTTTGTCAAACTTTACACAACACCAACATATGCCAAATTATTTTGTAAGCTGACACAAATACAATAGACACAACTTGAAAAAGCTGCAAAAAGTGCCTAAAAGAAAAAGAACTGTGGTGAAAGGCTTGTGCGACAGATTTTGGTGCAAATTAAAGAGGATTTCCAGTTTCGGAAAACCCATTTTCCCTGGCTGCAGTTTGTGTTGTAAAAAATTTACAGTTCTTTACTAACCCTTCCAAGGTCAAGAGCTGAGTATGCCGCAATCACATGGATAGCGCTGCAACCAGTTGCTCATGTTGTCATGTCAAATTATCTTTACGTCCGATTATTTAATCCCTGATTTACTTGCAATACTACATTAATCAAGACACATTGCACAACTTTAAAATTTTATCTATTGATAAACCATTCGCTCTTTGAGAAAACCCACAAAGATTGCCAAATATCAGCTCCAGTTTGTAAAATCACTAAACAGTCCAATAATCTTTTGTCAGGTCCTGATTTTACAGTCCACCTAAGATAGGTTACAGTCCACCCAAGATACATTACAGTCCACCCAAGATACATTACAGTCCACTCAAGATACATTACAGTCCACTGAAGATACGTTACAGTCCACCCAAGATACATAACAGTCCACCTAAGATACATTACAGTACACCCAAGATACATTACAGTCCACTCAAGATACGTTACAGTCCACCCAAGATACGTTACAGTCCACCCAAGATACATAACAGTCCACCTAAGATACATAACAGTCCACCCAAGATACGTTACAGTCCACCCAAGATACGTTACAGTCCACCCAAGATACGTTACAGTCCACCCAAGATACGTTACAGCCCACCCAAGATACATTACAGTCCACCCAAGACACGTTACAGTCCACCCAAGACACGTTACAGTCCACCCAAGATACATAACAGTCCACCTAAGATACATAACAGTCCACCCAAGACACATTACAGTCCACCCAAGACACGTTACAGTCCACCAAGATACGTTACAGTCCACCCAAGATACGTTACAGTCCACCCAAGATACATTACAGTCCACCCAAGATACGCTACAGTCCACCCAAGATCGTTACAGTCCACCCAAGACACGTTACATTCCACCCAAGATACGTTACAGTCCACCCAAGATTGTTACAGTCCACCCAAGATACGTTACAGTCCACCAAGATACGTTACAGTCCACCCAAGATTGTTACAGTCCACTCATGATACGTTACAGTCCACCTAAGATACATTACAGTCCACCCAACATACATTACAGTCCACCCAACATACATTACAGCCCACTTAAGATATCTTTTAGTCCACCCAAGATATGTTACAGTCCACCCAAGATATCTTACAGTTCACCCAAGTTACATTACAGTCCGCCCAAGATACATTACAGTCTGCTCAAGATACATTACAGTCCACCCACGGTACATTACAGTTCACCCAAGATATTTTTGCAGTCCACCCAAGCACCCAAGATACGTCTCTGTCAAAGGTCCCATAACATTGTATTTATAATGACACAGTTTTATATATTTTTCCAAAACTTAAAGCACCACTACAGAATGTTTTGCTTTTTACTGCTGAAGTGATGCTTTCGGTCCTATATTCACCTTCCAGTGACTTCACGTCTTACCAGCCCCACTCCGGTCCAGCGGCGGCATCTTGTGCTTATACTTCCTGACTGGCCAGAAGTCAAAAGTTACGTCACACTCAATGCATCTTTATGGGAGCCAGAACGAGGCCAGACTGAGGCTCCCATAGACCTCTGTCGCCCTTCATGAAACCCTGGAACTGCCGGTAGATCACTCTTTCCCGCAGACCGATGGAAACGCCGCTAGAAAAGGATGAAATCGGCAGAGGTGAGTATCAGACAGGGCTCAGGGAACTTAGAATTAATACACCACTATAGCGGTGCAATAAAAAAAAAAAAAAATCAAAAACGCTATAGTGGTGCTTTAATAGATTCTGAACTTCAACACAATGTTGATTATTGGTCAGTGGGAATTTCCCCTGTGGAGAAATTGATTGGTCAATAATATTTTGCTTGGTTCCTGTTGATGGCTGCTCCTGACAGCAAGTTCTAGCTGAGGGAATTCACCTGGAACCAGACTGTGCATCAAATACAGGAAAGGTGCACAATCTTGTTTTTTTTACCGGCCTTCAGCTCCTTCTGGAGCCATGGCAACTTGATGGATGAATACTCTGTAGGATCAATCTTGCGGGAGCCTAGATCGGTCCACCAAGGTCTTCTCCATTGTTATCTTAATAGTATCAAGTCATCATGTTTGCTGCTCTTCCTCTTCGCCTTGTTCCTTCTATACTTCTGACCATGATTGCCCTCTTCGGATGATGTATCAAAAATAGGCAAGTCGTAGCTTGGTGATCCTTGCTTTGAGTTACCTGTCTGGCATGATTTGTTCTTTATTAACCCAAATGACTTTCCCCAAAAATCCTCACTTATGGGTCTTCTAAAATGCATGCCAATAACTAAAGATCAGGTCATCTCTTGCTTGTACTGTTGGTTTGGTTAATGTTCAAATGCAGTTGTGTGTACTAACTTGCACAACAAGGTTTCCGTTCCGGTAATAAAGAGCTCTCATTATAATGAAGGCATCACTCCACACTCCAAGGAGCAGTGTACACAGTATCCAGGAGCTTCGGGCATTATGTTCCTGTGTTGAGTTATGGTCATTATGTGTGATACAAGCCGGTCCTGCAGAAACATAGCACTAGCAAATGAAAAAAAATGCCACACTTTGCTACAAGCGCAACACATCGCCATTCATGCAGTACAAATGTATCACTGGGGAGAAAAAAAAGAGATAAAATTCCATGACTATTAACTGTTTTGCTGGCATCTGAAGAACATATCCAGCCAAAAGTGAAGATTCAGCTAGAGGGGAAAACTATCCAGTCCTCTGCATGAGAGAGCAGACAAGACTCCATAGATGTTTCATAGAATCAGAAGCTTATAGATGATTGAGCACACACAATATTACTCTAAATTGTATAATATGGTGTACGTCTACTCCATCTGTGTCATCAAAATTAGGCTAGGCTTCAAAACATGTAAAGTTGAACAAATGCCATTGGAGCAACTTTCCTGCAACTTGGTTGGGACTAGACTGTTCTATGACCGAGTTGCGTGTACCATTTTTAGTGAGCCCAGAACCAACAGAACATTCCCACTAATGACCACTTTCCACTGGATTTGCAACTATCAATCTGACAAAATTCTGAAAGATAACAACAGGCGAGTGGTGACAGCTGTGGCCATAACTTCTGGATGGGTGTGGAGATCTATCATGGACATGTGTCTGATTGGACAGAGACTTTTGGTTTTTCTGCTAACTTGCAACCTCCTAAGGTCTCAAAAGTCAAAGCACAATTTATTTTTATTTTATAGGCGTTTGACTTGATCTTGAGCCATGGTGACTTGATGGATGAACGTTCTGTCGAGATCAATCTTGTGCAACTTAGATAGATCCACCAGGGTCTTCTCCAAGCCTAGATAGGTCCACCAGGGTCCTCTCGATCGTTATCTTGACAGTATCAAGCCATCGGGTTGCTGCTCTTCCTCTTCACCTTGTACCATAATGTCCTTCTCCAGTGGTTGCTCTCTTCGTATGTTGCATCCAAAGAAGGCAAGTCGTAGCTTGGTTATCTTTGCTGCAAGTGGCATATCTGGCTTTATTTGTTCCAGAATTGATTGGTTTTTCTTCTTGCCATTCATGGTATTGATAACCCCCTTCTCCAGCTCCATGTTTGAAGGTGTTGATTCTTCTTCTGTCTTGTTCCTTTATCGTGCATGTTTCGCATCCATATGTTACTACAGAGACAACCAGACTAAATATGAGCCACGTCACCAGTCAATTCTTCCTCAATTTGAAGACATTGTCCAGTGCAATATCAGGCAGATGTGATTGTCCACTGTAAAATGTGATTGTCCCTGAATTTATGTACTATGTAGTTTTATGCAGGGATGTGGAGTCAGAGTCGGAGTTGTGAAGTCAGAGTCCATTTTTGTGAAGTTGGATTCAGAGTAATTGAGGCGTTGAGAGTCGGATGTTTGGCTTACTGACTTTACAGCCATGGTTATGGAGTTGGAGTCGTGGCGTCAGAGTCGGTGTCCATTTTGTGAAGTTGGAGTCAGATGGGCGGCACGGTGGCTCAAGTGGTTAGCACTGTAGCCTTACAGCACTGGTTCCTGAGGTCTGCATACAATTCCACCAAGGACACCTAGGACAACATCTGCAAGGGTTTGTATGTTCTCCGTGTTTGCATGGGTTTCTCCAGCACTCGGTTTCCTCCACATTGCAAAAACATACTGATAGATGTTTAGATTGTGAGCTCCAAGAGACACATTATCATGTATGTAAAGTGCTATGGAATTAATAGCGCTATATAAATGATAAATATTATTATTATTATTATTATTATGTTTGGCTTACACTCACACCTGGTTTTATGGACAAAAAGAAACACAGAACAATTCAAGTGAAAAAGATTTGACTCAACTGTATCTGTGGATAATATACTTATTTATTCTTCAGACTATCTTATATCTACAAACTACAAGGAGCGATAACATGAGCCGAGACACCGCTACATATTTTATTTATAAACCTCTTTTTCGAACAAGTTTCTCTCTTGTCTCAAACCAGGACCAATAAAATTTGGTTAAAACACTAACAGCAAGTTACAGGTGTCATTTGTGTACCCCATTCGGCTAAAAAAAAGGAAGATCTCAAGCATGGATCGGTGCCATCGGATGCCATATCCCCTAATAGGGTTATGAGAGGGGTTATCATTACTAGACACTTCTTTAATAATTCAGTTAACAACAGAAGTGTCTTTGATTATTACCGTAATTGCAAACTGCCCTCTAGTCTCGGTCCGTTGCAGATGTGAATATGGTTTTGCTGTTTACATATCCAGTAAAGTGCTTGGTATTCCCTAATTATGTTGTTGGCTATCCAGCAGATTTCACATTGCAAACTCGTAAAATATAATAATATAATAAATAAAAACACTTAAAACGGTGTATAATGAGCCCAAACATTTCAAGAATGGGCAATGTTGAAAAAAAATACTGCGCAGTATGGCTGTCGGTGCTCCCCGCCTGTCTCTCGCTTTCTTTGTCTGGTGGGGTCTTCAGGTGACCACTGCAGCCAATCAGCAGTCATGTTCCATTATGTGTACTCCTGAGGAAGAAACACTGGAACGTGCATTGGTGGGCGAGGACATGGAGCGGCATCTTTTCAGTGCTTTCCACTCTCTACTTAGTATTAAAGTTTCTAATATACCTGTGTTCTGGGGTTTATTCATATTTTACAAACCCCTTTAGATGAAACCACCTTCAGCACATAGAATTTATACCTATTATTTACTTTTACACCTTTTAATACACTAAGTATTATCAGACACCACTTTAGTCAGCCCTATTGCACGTATTTGTTCTTGCATCTTCTGAACCCTTGGTTTTATAATATTGTCTTTTTTATAGATATATCTCGGGGGTCTCGAAATTGGCTGGGTATATGGACCGCACCTAGAAAATTATAATTTGTAGGGCTACATTCTATGCAGGGTTAAGTAACATTTTTAGTAATACCATATATAATACCAAATATAATGTCGCCATCCTGGTCCCCGTCTTGTAGTAGTTTCCTTTATCTCTTCTTCACACTTAGTAACCCTCACTCACCACAGCCCACCCCTACCTATCAAACATCCAGAAATCTACAGGCCATTAACCTCATGCACTCACATAATCTCTCATCTCATCTCTGTCCCCAATCTCCTCATTCTCCTGTCCAGATATGGCAGTAAATCACTAAATAATACTCTCAGAAGCACCCTGGACCAAGTAGCGCCCCTCACCCTCAGAACCTCCAAACATAGAACAAAACAGCCCTGGCTCACATCACAAACTCGATTTCCTCCAGCGATCCTCTAGGAGTGCTGAACGCCTATGGAGGTAAAACTCTCTCACCAGAATACTTTATCCATTATAAATTCATGTTAAAAACCTACAACTCCTGCCCTTCACCTTACCAAACAAACCTACTTCACCACCCTGATTTCCTCACTATCTAACAATCCAAAAAAACTCTTTGACACCTTTCACTCTCTCCCCAGTCCTAAAGTGCAGGCCCCCATCACCGACCTCTATGCTGATGATCTGGCCTCTTGCTTTATGGAGAAAATAGACAACATCCGCCAGGAAATCAGCTCCCAGCCTCCAAGCACTGACACTCCCATTCTTCCCCACATCTCCTCCAGCTCACTCTCCACATTTGACCCAGTTCCCAGAAGAAGATGGTTGCCAGACTCCTCTCTTCTTCTCGTCCCACTACATGAACCACTGACCCCATCCCCTCATACTACTCCAGTCTCTCTGTCCGGTTGTCACCACTCACCTAACCAAAATCTTCAACCTCTCCCTCTCTTCTGGCATCTTCCCCTCCTCCTTCAAACACTGGATCATTACTCCATTATTAAAGAAAGCTTCTCTCGACCCATCCTGCACAAATAACTACAGACCAGTCTCCAACCTCCCCTTCATCTCTAAACTCCTGGAGAGCCTGGCTACTCCTGTCTCACCGTTACCTCTCCGCTCACTCTCTTCTAGATCCATTACAGTCTGGCTTCCCCCCCTTCACTCTACAGAAACTGCCCTCATCAAAGTGACCAATGACCTACTGACAGCAAAACGTAATGGCGACCACTCTCTGCTTATTCTTCTTGACTCTCTGCAGCTTTTGACACTGTTGACCACCATCTCCTACTCTCTATGTTGAACTCCATTGGTATAAAGGACACCGCTCTCTCCTGGCTCTCTTCCTATCTTTCTGACCCTCTTTCAGTGTATCATTTGCTGGCTCTACTCCCCCCCCCCCACTCTTCCTCTCACTATTGGGGTCCCTCGGGATTCAGTCCTTGGACCTCTTCTCTTCTCTCTCTACACAGCCCCGATTGGACACACCATCAGCAGATTTGGCTTCCAGTACTATCTCTATGCTGACGACACACAATTATACACTTCAGCTCCTAACCTTACCCCTCCCTAAATCTGACATCTTTCTCAGTGTGTCGGTACCACGATAACTCCTAGGCAGCAGGCTTGCTGTCTGGGTGTCACGTTTGACACCGATCTCTCCTTCACCTCCTATATAAAATCTCTCGTCCTTTCTTGTCACTTACACCTGAAGAACATCTCTAGAGTCTGCCCCTTTCTCACCATGGAAACAACTAAAACCCTCACCGTGGCCCTAATCCACTCCCGCCTTGATTATTGCAATTCTCTATTAATCGGCCTCCCCCTCTCTAAACTGTCCCCTCTACAGTCCATCCTAAATGTCAGCAGCCAGGATCACCTACCTGCCAATCGTTACTCAGATGCCTCCGCTCTATGCCAGTCATTGCACTGGCTGCCTATACACTGCAGGATAAAGTTCAAATTGCTTGTTCTCACCCACAAAGCTCTTCACAGTGCAGCACCCCCCTACTCTCCTCCCTTATCTCCCGTCTACCACACCACCCGTTCTCTACGTTCTACAAATGACCTTCGACTAACATCTGCACTAATCCGATCCTCCCACTCCTGGCTCCAAGACTTCTCCCGAGCCACACCAAATCTCTGGAATGCTCTACCCCAAGAAATCAGGACCATCCACAACTTGCATGGCTTCAGACGCTCACTAAAAACACATCTTTTCAAGGCGGCCATCATGCTCCCTAACAAAATTCCTTTGTACTGTTCATAGCCCATTCACTATCTCTCTCGACATAACTCTTCTTCAAATTCCACCAAACGCAAAAGGTCTACACAGATTGTCTGGTGACCATTCATGTTACTTTTTTCTATCCCCCATTTCCTCAAGATGCCTGGAAACCCTCAGTGTGATAAGCCCCTGTACTTTATATAACCCCTATCTCAATGTAGATTGTAAGCTCTTGAGCAGGGTCACCCTTATTTTTTGTTTTACCTATTGTATTGTATTTTTTACATTGATTTTATGCTCACTGTATTGTTTCCTTTATTGTACTGTTTTCTTTCTCTACTGGAATTACTGTATTTTATTGTGTAATTTCTTACTGTATTATTGCTGTGTACGTTATTTTCATCTATTACCCACTGTATTGTAAAGCGCTGCGGAATATGTTGGCACTATATAAATAAAGATTTATTATTATTAGTAGTAATGTCCCATTCTGGTCCCCTTCTTGTAGTAATGCCTCAGATAATTAACAGAGCAGGGGGCGATCATAGAGTTATACCTGGTGGTCTAGTGTGGTTTTTATTAGAGCGGGGATCCACTCACCTATCCAGGTTGTGCACCCTTGCACAACCTCGGAGAAGCCTGTGGTTAGTGAGGAGCCGGCCGTCGTGCGGTGGGGCGTGGATTCCAAACTGTCATGTGACTGGAAACACATCACTAAAGGTCCTGCAGGTCTCCCAGTATTGATACCTGTGCTGCTCCACCGCAGCCCTCAGAGAGGGGTATTGATAAATGAAGAGAAAAGTGCTGTCAGGCAGAGCGCTGGGCATACAGAAGAGGGAAAAGGTTCTCAATTTGCCAAACGACCCACATGTCTGACTCATGCCACCCACCCAACATGACAACACTGGAAATCCTAGGGCCACACAGAACCAAGCTGGTATGTTGGGCAGCGTTACACAATCCCGACACCAACAAGGTCTACCAAACACCACAGACAGCACAGAGTGGTACACTGGACCACAGTATGGCGCACCATGTCAGCAGACAAGTCAGCTGCACCAGGGTGGCAATATAGCACAGCATGAGCCAAAAATGTCTATGTTGTGTTTTTTTAAGTTACATCATTAACATGATTTTAAAAAGCCTCAAATTCATCTGTGTATTTTCTTTTATCGTAAGAGAAAAGTAATGCACAATAATTTGTCAGTGTACATGACATGTTATCAGTCACACAATGCATGCAGTAGGGCCAACATCAATCCAGCTATATTGATGATGTACGGCCCAGTAACAAAGTCATCATGGTATAGCTGTCAAAAGTATCAGAATTACAGTGTAAGTGACCATACAGGCTCCGCAACTGGCCACGAGAACTACGCAACAGGAGGAGCAGATGGACCCACATTCACCACCGCCTCCGCGGAACAGACACAATTGGGTATGCAGCACTATGACGCCAGGAAATGACCCAAGGAAATAACACCCGCTCAGTGGTGTTTAGCGTCAGATTACTCTCAATTCTGTAGGCAGCTGCAGACGTACAAAACACGGCTTACTGAGGGGATAGTGGGTCACCTCAATGCACACATATGTCACTGTGATCCCGGCAACAAATAGCCCTCTTTGCCACACAACATTTATCTGACAATTGACTCACATTGAAGGCAATTTATAGGCTAATAACACTAAGAAATCACATGCATTGCGCGGATGGAACACGGACCACACACAGATTACAGTCGGACAGTTCTCGGATGTGATCAGAGAAGATGTCGGACAGTCGCATAGCAGTTGATGCAAAATGGAGCAAAAAACGGACGACACTCGTACGACTCCCGGCAAGGACAATCAAACCGCATAATTTCACGCCAGTCTGTTTCCACCCTTACTCTCAATAATAAATCCTAACTAACGGGGGAGTAGTCTAGACCCTAGAGGGCCGCAAACACACGGTTACATAGATGTAAGAATACACCACTATTACAACCTCATGTGTACAGAGTAGTTTTCACAGTAAGGGAGGGCGCAACACACTCCTATGCCTCCTTACACAATTATTACTTTATGTGCATCATTCGGTGACCAGAAAAATGCCTAAAGAAAAATGTCCACAGGGTTGGGGTTAGGTATAGGGGTTCGGTGTTAGGGTTATGGTTAGAGGTCAGGGTTTCCTGTGGGCATTTTTACTTGTGCGCAAATTTCAGGGAACCACATCATTCATATGATCGCTCCACTTAAACACTGGCCTTACAAGTATGGCATATGGTTCACGACTCTTAAGGAATCATTCAACAGTCATTTTTCTTGTATGGGTTCTGTTCACAATAGCATTAGCACTGTAGAAAAAATTCAGTAACCATCAAGAAACCTAATCAAGAATCTACAGTGTAGAGGGGCAGTCAAAATTGTCCTTTGATTTCTGACATTGGCAACATTTTCAATCATATATCCAAGGTGTGAACATTCCTAAGGACTCACATGTCCATGTTTAAACATGTATGTGAAAAAATGCATTCTATGTGTCAGTGTTTTGGATCCATGTGTCATCACTGTTGTGGATCTGTATGTCATCATTTTGGTTCCATGTGTCATCAATATTTTGGGTCCGTGTATCAACAGCGTTGTGGGTCCGTGTGTCCTCAGCGTTGTGGATCTGAGTGTCATTAGCATTTTGGATCTGTGTGTCAGTAGCGTTTTGGTTTTGAATGTCATCAGCATTTTGGATCCATATATTAGCAGAGTTTTGAGTATGTGTCAATGTTTTTGATCCTTGTGTCATCAGTGTTTTGGATCCACATGTCATCATCATTTTGGGTTTGTGTGTTATCAGCGTTTTGGGTCCATATGTCATCAATGTTTTTTATACGTGTGTCATCAGCGTTTTTTAATCCATGTGTCATCAGCGTTTTGGATCCATATGTCATCAGTGTTTTTGTCTGTGTGTCTTCAGTGTTTTTGGTGCATGTTTCATCAGCGTTTTTGATCCGTGTGTCCTTAGCATTTTTGATTCGTGTGTCATCATTGTTGTGGATCCGTGTGTCATCAGTGTTTTTTGTCTGTGTGTTATCAGTGTTTTGTATCTAAGTGTCATCAGTGTTTTGTATCTAAGTGTCATCAGTGTTTTGTATTTAAGTGTCATCAGTGTTTTGGATCCATGTGTCATCAGTGTTTTGTATCTAAGTGTCATCAGTGTTTTGTATCTAAGTGTCATCAGTGTTTTGTATCTAAGTGTCATCAGTGTTTTGTATCTAAGTGTCATCAGTGTTTTGTATCTAAGTGTCATCAGTGTTTTGTATTTAAGTGTCATCAGTGTTTTGGATCCATGTGTCATCAGTGTTTTGTATCTAAGTGTCATAAGCCCTTGGTCCGTTTTTGGCTTCATTTTTGGCATTTTTTTTTTCGAAGTCCAAAAGCTGATAGAAAAACGGATTGGATGTAATAAACACCTTGTCCGTTTTTTTCTGCACTGAAAAACATTGCTATGTCTGTTTTTGGTTTTGGGGTCCGTTTAAAAAAACAAAAAAATTTTTTTTTTAACATGGGCCTATGGAAAAAACGGATCCGTTTTTTTGAGAATTTTGGTCAAAAAATGACTAAGTCCAAAAACGTTCAGGGGTGTTGGAGGCTCAAAAAGCACCCTATAAAACCGGGATTGGTCATGGAAATCACTTCCAAAAACGGATGTCTATGTGTGACCCCAGCCTCATCAGTGTTTTGAATCTGTGTGTCATCATCGTATGTCTTTTTTTGCTACTAGTGTTTTTCACAGATGGATGAAGAAAAATAAAATTCCACCGCTTCTCTTCTACTTTGCAATGTTAAACACTGACAGCACTTGGATGGCACATGGAGTGTGAACTGATGCCATCCGTGTGAAGTACGTGTTTTTCTTGATCCATAGACGTGTATTGGCTCTTTTCATCCATGATTTCAGAAAAACACGTCTCAGTTTAGATGAAGAGGGTTTGGCTCACCAATTAGTTGATGCTCAGAGTAAAAATCAGAAATCATTAATAGAAAAACTCTGGCACACTGAATAGATAGTGATATCTCCAGGAGGCAGTCCAACTTCAAACTATCTGTCGTTTTTTTTATTGAATGTGTCACGGCAAAATGAAAAGTTTCCAAACTTCCACTCCACCAACGTTTTTCACCTAGATGAGGTCTTCATCAGGGTACAGGAGCTTTAAACAATACATGGATACAAAAAAACAAACAATAGTGAGTCCATTGTGTTGATCACAGCAAATCATGAGATATATCTAGTGACCTTGGTTAGGGAAAACAAGCTACAAATGACAAAAAAGAGACAACAGTCATCTGTCACAACCAGTACTATAGGAAAAAAGGGTTAGAAAAATGAAACAAAGAAGAAAGAAATGAAGATTCAAGTAATAAAGGGAGTGGTCAAGTGTGGTGATTAAAATGGTGTGTGCTCAGCAGTAACAAAAGGGTTAAATGAATTGATGTGATGTCAGAGTGAAAAAAAGAAATATGGCTACATAATGTAGTATAGGATTATCTATGGTATGAGGAAACTACTAAAGGTAACAAACAGGGAATGGAAATGACATCCAGGTGACACTTTCTTGGCTGAGGATAAAAATGTTCAACCTGCAAATACACATGGGCAATATGGTATGGTCGTGTAAAAAGTACTGAGACAAAGTATCTATTCCAAGATGTATATAGTGAAAGAATATACCTATCGTGTCGCCTTCAGCTCAAAAATATTTCCAGAATCCGTCCTTTCCTCAAGCTACTAAAATTCTTGTACATGCCCTCATCATCTCCCGCCTTGACTACTGCAACATTCTCCTCTGTGGCCTCCCTGCTAACACTCTTGCACCTCTCCAGTCTCTCCTCAACTCTGCTGCCCGACTAATCCACCTCGCTCCATGCTACTCCCCTGTATCTCACTCTGCAAATCCCTCCACTGGCTCCCAATTCCCCAACGAATCCAGTTCAAGCTACTAACACTGACCTACAAAGCCACTCATAACCTGTCTCTTCCCTATACCTCTGAACTAATCTCCCACTATCTTCCCTCATGTAATCTTCGATGCTCCCAAGACCTCCTCCTCTCTTCCACACTCATCCATTCTTCACACAACCGTCTCCAAGATTTCTCCCAAATATCCCCCATCCTCTGGAATTCTGCGCCCAAACACGTCCGATTACCCACCACGCTCTGATCTTTCAGACGGAACCTGAAAACCCATCTCTTCAGGAAAGCTTAGTCTGAAAATGACCGAGCCGCTGCCCCACCGCCACCGGAGCTGCCGAATCACCACCACTGGAGCTGCCACCCCACCGCCACCGGAGCTGCTGCACCCCTGACCTACTGTCTCCTCCCGAATATCCTGTAGAATGTAAACCCGCAAGGGCAGGTCCTCTCCCCTCTGTACCAGTCTGTCATTGTTAATTTCTTTACTGTAAACTATATCTATATTTTGTATGTAACCTTTTCATGTACAGCACCTATGGTATTAATGGTGCTATATAAATAATAATAATAATAATATAATAATCATTCACAAGGGATCCTGTGAGCACTTTAATACTTAATATGGCCACAGAAAGAGTCCTTCCACTTTATGGACAGACTATAGTAAAAACCCATATGTCACTGTTAGTTAAAATCCCAGTCCAGGTGCCCCATTAAGTATATTAACAGGTATACCTCGAAATTTAGGATCGAGGGAATAGAAGGTAGAGACCTAGGTAAAAAGATAAACTACATCAGTATGCTCAGTAATGAAGGAGGGTATGATGGAACGCTGAACTCCGTAGTAAATGGTTGTGACAGTTAACTGAGTTGTCTCTTTTTTGTCATTGTAGCTTGTTTTTCCCTAAACAACGTTCTAGATATATCTCATGATTTGTCGTGATCAACACAATGGACTCACTGTTGTTTGTTTTTGTTGCTTTGTATCCATGTATTGTTATAGCTCCAGAACCCCTGATGAAGACCTCATCTAGGTTGAAACGTTAGGTGGAGTAGAAAGTTCGTAAACTTTTCCTTCGTCATCACTTCAATTAAAAAAAAACTACAACAGTTTGAGCGAACGGACATGTGAACAGCCCCATAGACTATAATGTGTACATGTTGTATCCGTGAAAAATGAGCTGAACATATACAGTCAAAAGGTGCTGAATGGAGAAAGTTTTGACTTCTAGTCCTTCTCAGGTGGATTCATCTCGCCTGCTTGGGGTATCGTTCAGTTGTCTCTTCTGTCCTCTGGTCGGATCTTACATCATCTTCCTTGAAGGCAATGTCTGGCTTATTGTTGATATCTTCAACTCAATCCTAAAAAATAACTTCCCTTAGATGCCACAATCTGAAATCTTAGACCCAAACAGCACCCAAGGGCATACAAAAGCTAAAGAGGAATACAAAGCCTCTGTCTGTGCCACCTCATTTGTGGATATGAATAATATAGTGCGTGCCCAGATGAAAATGCATCGGATTCTAGCAGAGCGAGTCTCTGACTCGCAATGGCCGCTTCGCGGCCAATGCTTCGCGCTGCTAAGGCGACTCGCCATGCCCGCTGCGCGGGCATAGCGAGTCGCCTTAGAGCGACTCGCAATGGCCGCTTCGCGGCCAATGCTTCGACTCGCCATGCCCGCTGCGCGGGCATAGCGACTCGCCGGCTCGCAATGGCCGCTGCGCGGCCAATGCTTCGTTCGTATCCACATGACGACAAAGGGGCACTCGCAGCATTCGCAATTATATAATAGATATTTAGTCCTCTGCCCACAGAGAGAGAAAAGACACATATCTCACATGTTTTTGTAAAAACATTAGCATGTGCTACCGTGCACCTAAGTCTAGGTTATCCCAACAAGCAGGACATTATTCGTGCCTACCGATGCCAGACAACCTCCAAGGAGACCAAGTTTAACAAACAAACCTTAAACCTGTTCCCACCAGAGGAAAGAAAACAGAAAACCTGGCAAAAGATCATCCAGTAAAGACGAACGGACACCTAATACAGAAGATCGCAAAAGTCACACGAACACACGACGGAATCTTTATTGAATTCTAGATTTACTTACTGAAAAACATCCAAATCAAATGCCTAAACTATACATACAGTGTGGGACAAAAGTATTGACACCCCTGCAATTCTGTCAGATAATACTCAGTTTCTTCCTGAAAATGATTGCAATCACAAATTCTTTGGTATTATTATCCTCATTTAATTTGTCTTCAATGAAAAAACACAAAAGAGAATGAAGCAAAAAGCAAAACATTGATCATTTCACATAAAACTCCACAAATGGGCCAGACAAAAGTATTGGCACCCTCAGCCTAATACTTGGTTGCACAACCTCTAGCCAAAATAACTGTGATCAACCGCTTCCAGTAACCATCAATGAGTTTCTTACAATGCTCTGCTGGAATTTTAGACCATTCTTCTTTGGCAAACTGCTCCAGGTCCCTGATATTTGAAGGCTGCCTTCTCCAAACTGCCATTTTTAGATCTCTCCACAGGTGTTCTATGGGATTCAGGTCTGGACTCATTGCTGGCCACCTTAGAAGTCTGCAGTGCTTTCTCTCAAACCATTTTCTAGTGCTTTTTGAAGTGTGTTTTGGGTCATTGTCCTGCTGGAAGACCATGACCTCTGAGGGAGACCCAGCTTTCTCACACTGGGCCCTACATTATGCTGCAAAATTTGTTGGTAGTCTTCAGACTTCATAATGCCATGCACAAGGTCAAGCAGTCCAGTGCCAGAGGCAGTAAAGCAACCCCAAAACATCAGGGAACCTCCGCCATGTTTGACTGTAGGGATCGTGTTCTTTTCTTTGAATGCCTCTTTTTTTCTCCTGTAAACTCTATGTTGATGCCTTTGCCCAAAAAGAGAGAACATTCTTCCAAAACGTTTTAGGCTTTCTCAGGTAAGTTTTGGCAAACTCCAGCCTGGCTTTTGTATGTCTCGGGGTAAGAAGTGGGGGCTTCCTGGGTCTCCTACCATACAGTCCCTTTTCATTCAGACGCTGATGGATAGTACGGGTTGACACTGTTGTACTGTCGGACTGCAGGGCAGCTTGAACTTGTTTGGATGTTAGTCGAGGTTCTTTATCCACCATCCGCACAATCTTGCGATGAAATCTCTCGTCAATTTTTCTTTTCCGTCCACATCTAGGGAGGTTAGCCACAGTGCCATGGGCTTTAAACTTCTTGATGACACTGCATACGGCAGACACAGGAACATTCAGGTCCTTGGAGATGGATTGTAGCCTTGAGATTGCTCATGTTTCCTCACAATTTGGTTTCTCAAGTCCTCAGACAGTTCTTTGGTCTTCTTTCTTTTCTCCATGCTCAATGTGGTACACACAAGGACACAGGACAGAGGTTGAGTCAACTTTAATTCATGTCAACTGGCTGCAAGTGTGATTTAGTTATTGCCAACACCTGTTCGGTGCCACAGGTAAGTTACAGGTGCTGTTAATTACACAAATTAGAGAAGCATCACATGACTTTTCTAACAGTGCCAATACTTTCGTCCACCCCCTTTTTTATGCTTTTTTATGTTTGGTGTGGAATTATATCCAATTTGGCTTTAGGACAATTCTTTTTATGTTTTTTCATTGAAGACAAATTAAATTAAGATAATAATACCAAATAATTTGTGATTGCAATCATTTTCAGGAAGAAACTGAGTATTATTTGACAGAATTGCAGGGGTGTCAATACTTTTGGCCAACACTGTAGCCACTCCACTATACATAGACACTCCACTATACATAGCCACTCAACTATACGTAGACACTCAACTATACGTAGACACTCAACTATACGTAGACACTCAACTATACGTAGACACTCAACTATACGTAGACACTCCACTATACACAGACACTCCACTATACACAGCCACTCCACTATACACAGCCACTCCACTATACATAGCCACTCCACTATACATAGCCACTCCACTATACATAGACACTCCATTATACATAGACACTCCACTATACATAGACACTCCACTATACATAGCCACTCCACTATACATAGCCACTCCATTATACATAGCCACTCCACTATACATAGCCACTCCACTATACCTAGACACTCAACTATACATAGACACTCCACTATACATAGACACTCCACTATACATAGACACTCCACTATACATAGACACTCCACTATACATAGACACTCACTATACATAGACACTCAACTATACATAGCCACTCAACTATACATAGCCACTCAACTATACATAGCCACTCCACTATACATAGCCACTCCACTATACATAGCCACTCCACTATACATAGCCACTCCACTATACATAGCCACTCCACTATACATAGCCACTCCACTATACATAGCCACTCCACTATACATAGCCACTCTACTATACTAGCACTCAACTATACACATTCACTCAACTATAACAGCCACTCAAACTATACACAGCCACTCAACTATACACAGCCACTCAACTATACATAGCCACTCCACTATACATAGCCACTCCACTATACATAGCACACTCACTATTACATAGCCACTCCACTATACATAGACACTCCACTATACATAGACACTCAACTATACATAGACACTCAACTATACATTAGCACTCAACTATACATAGCCACTCCACTATACATAGACACTCCACTATACATAGACACTCCACTATACATAGACACTCCACTATACATAGACACTCCACTATACATAGCCACTCCACTATACATAGCCACTCCACTATACATAGCCACTCCACTATATATAAGCCACTCACTATACATAGCCACTCCACTATACATAGCCACTCTACTATACTAGACACTCAACTATACACATTCACTCAACTATACATAGCAACTCAACTATACATAGCCACTCAACTATACATAGACACTCAACTATACATAGACACTCAACTATACATAGACACTCCACTATACATAGCCACTCCACTGTACCTAGACACCTAGACAGTCAACTATACTAGTCACTCAACTATACATGTCACTCCAACTATACATAGCCAACAACTATACATAGCCACTCCACTATACATAGCCACTCCACTATACATAGCCACTCCACTCATACCCTACACTATAAGCCACTCCACTATACATAGCCACTCAACTATACACAGCCACTCCACTATACACAGCCACCACTATCAAGCACTACTATACACAGCCACTCCACTATACATAGCCACTCAATTACATATTTTATGCTTTTTTATGTTTGTGTGGAATTATATCCAATTTAGGCATCTATTTCATGAGACAATCAAACTTATAATAATCCATATAATTTGTATTCAACTTCGAAGACAACTAGTATATACAAGCATCAATATCATAGCCACTCCACTATACATTAGCACTCACTATACATAGCACTCAATATACGATAGACACTCACTATACTAGACACTCACTATACAGTAGACACTCAACTATACGTAGACACTCACTATACATAGACACTCCACTATACAAGACACTCCACTATAACAGACACTCAACTATACATAGCACTCACTATACTAGACACTCAACTATACATAGCACCCCAAACTATACATAGACACTCCACTATACATAGACACTCCACTATACATAGCCACTCCACTATACATAGCCAACTCCACTATACATAGCCACTCCACTATACATAGCCACTCCATTATACATAGCACTCCACTATACTAGACACTCACTATACATAGCCACTCACTTTTTAACACCACTATACATAGCCACTCCATATACATAGCCACTCCACTATACCTAGACACCTAGCCATCAACTTATACAGCACTCAACTATACATGCACCACTATACATAGCACCATACTAGCCACAACTATACATAGTCCACTCCACTATACATAGCACTCCACTATACATAGCCACTCCACTATACATAGCCACTCAACTATACATAGCCACTCCACTATACATAGCCACTCCACTATACATAGCCACTCCACTATACTAAGCCACTCAACTATACATAGACACTCCACTATACATAGACACTCCACTATACATAGCCACTCAACTATACATAGACACTCCACTATACATAGACACTCACTATACATAGACACTCAACTATACATAGCCACTCAACTATACATAGCCACTCCATATACATAGCACTCAACTATACATAGACCTCAACTATACATAGACACTCCACTATACCTAGCCACTCCGTTATACATAGCCACTCCACTATACATAGACTCCACTATAACATAGCCCACTCCACTATATACATAGCCACTCACTATACATAGCCACTCAACTATACATAGCCACTCACTATACTTACATAGCACTCCACTATACATAGACACTCCACTATACATAGACACTCCACTATACATAGACACTCCACTATACATAGCCACTCAACTATACATAGCCACTCAACTATACATAGCCACTCACTATACATAGCCACTCCACTATACATAGCCACTCCACTATACATAGCACTCCACTATACATAGACACTCCACTATACATAGACACTCACTATACATAGACACTCAACTATACATAGCCACTCCATATACATAGCACTCCACTACATAGCCACTCCACTATACATAGACACTCCACTATACATAGACACTCACTATACATAGCCACTCAACTATACATAGCCACTCCACTATACATAGCCACTCCACTATACATAGCCACTCCACTATACATAGCACTCAACTATACATAGCCACTCAACTATACATAGCCACTCCACTATACATAGCCACTCCACTATACATAGCCACTCCACTATACATAGCCACTCCACTATACATAGCCACTCCACTATACATAGCCACTCCACTATACATAGCCACTCCACTATACATAGCCACTCTACTATACCTAGACACTCAACTATACACATTCACTCAACTATACACAGCCACTCAACTATACACAGCCACTCAACTATACACAGCCACTCAACTATACATAGCCACTCCACTATACATAGCCACTCCACTATACATAGCCACTCCACTATACATAGCCACTCCACTATACATAGACACTCCACTATACATAGACACTCAACTATACATAGACACTCAACTATACATAGCCACTCAACTATACATAGCCACTCCACTATACATAGACACTCCACTATACATAGACACTCCACTATACATAGACACTCCACTATACATAGACACTCCACTATACATAGCCACTCCACTATACATAGCCACTCCACTATACATAGCCACTCCACTATATATAGCCACTCCACTATACATAGCCACTCCACTATACATAGCCACTCTACTATACCTAGACACTCAACTATACACATTCACTCAACTATACACAGCCACTCAACTATACATAGCCACTCAACTATACATAGACACTCAACTATACATAGACACTCAACTATACATAGACACTCCACTATACATAGCCACTCCACTGTACCTAGACACCTAGACAGTCAACTATACAGTCACTCAACTATACAGTCACTCAACAACTATACATAGCCAACAACTATACATAGCCACTCCACTATACATAGCCACTCCACTATACATAGCCACTCCACTATACATAGCCACTCCACTATACATAGCCACTCCACTATACACAGCCACTCCACTATACACAGCCACTCCACTATACACAGCCACTCCACTATACACAGCCACTCAACTATACATAGACACTCCACTATACATAGACACTCCACTATACATAGACACTCCACTATACATAGCCACTCCACTATACATAGCCACTCCACTATACATAGACACTCCACTATACATAGACACTCCACTATACATAGACACTCCACTATACATAGACACTCCACTATACATAGACACTCAACTATACATAGCCACTCCACTATACATAGCCACTCCACTATACATAGCCACTCCACTATACATAGCCACTCCACTATACATAGCCACTCCACTATACATAGCCACTCCACTATACATAGCCACTCCACTGTACCTAGACACCTAGACAGTCAACTATACAGTCACTCAACTATACAGTCACTCAACAACTATACATAGCCAACAACTATACATAGCCACTCCACTATACATAGCCACTCAACTATACACAGCCACTCAACTATACACATTCACTCAACTATACACATTCACTCAACTATACACAGCCACTCAACTATACACATTCACTCAACTATACACAGCCACTCAACTATACACAGCCACTCAACTATACACAGCCACTCAACTATACATAGCCACTCAACTATACATAGCCACTCAACTATACATAGCCACTCCACTATACATAGCCAATCCACTATACATAGCCACTCCACTATACATAGCCACTCAACTATACATAGACACTCCACTATACATAGACACTCCACTATACATAGCCACTCCACTATACATAGCCACTCCACTATACATAGCCACTCCACTATACATAGCCACTCCACTATACATAGCCACTCTACTATACATAGCCACTCCACTATACATAGCCACTCTACTATACCTAGACACTCAACTATACACATTCACTCAACTATACACAGCCACTCAACTATACATAGCCAATCCACTATACATAGCCACTCCACTATACATAGACACTCCACTATACATAGACACTCCACTATACATAGAGGAGTGTAGTAGATTACGCCATTACAGACATAAACCTGGCGGATGTCAGCGCCTTCATAGTCACCCCACAAACGCACCTGTCAGACCACAGCCAACTTCTTCTGTACATGAAATCTACAGAGAAACCATCCACTCAGAAGCCACAGCAGAGCGGCCTCTTCAGCCGGCCTCCATCCTATAAATGGTCCAGAATGTCGGGTCTAAAGTATAAAGAGGCTTCCAGCAGCCCTGAAATACAGCGGATGCTCCACCACTTCTACAACTACGAGTACAAGCCAAACCCAGAGGGAGTGAGCCAAGCCGCAAAGGACCTCAACAATATATTCCATGCAATGGCCAGACTGTCCGACCTTAAAAAAGTCAACTACAAGAGACCTAAAGAAACACAGGTCAACGGTTGGTTTGACAGAGAATGTAAAGCCGTACGGAAGACCCTGAGAACAGCCTCCAACAAGAAACACAGAGACCCCAACCACCCAGGACTGAGGGAAGCCTATGACACCATACAAAGGCAATACAAAACCATCCTCAGGAGGAAGAAGCAGAGTTACATCACTACCAAGCTTAACCAACTCCAAGACGCCCTCCAAGACAACTCCTTCTGGGAACTATGGAACCACATGGGCACAAAAAGGAAAAACAACACCTATATCCAAAATGGCAACATCTGGCTCCAGTACTTCAGAGACCTCTATAAAGACATCCCAAAGGAAGAACTAAGCCAAGAACAGGAAAACATAATGGCAAAACTAAAAGCAATGGAGGAAAAAATCAAAAACTTCCAAAACCCGGTGGATACACCTATAACACTACAGGAAGTAGCCGAGAGGATCTCTTCCATAAGGTGTAGAAAAGCCGGTGGCCTGGATGGGATCCTACCAGAAATGCTGAAGCACAGCCCACTAGAAATACAGGCTGCAATGGTCAAACTGTTCAATATTGTGCTGAGGGCCGGCTACTTCCCCCGTACCTGGAACCAAGGCCTCATTACACCCATCCACAAGAGTGGGGACAGGTATGACCCAGCCAACTACAGTGGGATATGTGTCAGCAGCAACCTGGGAAAACTGTTCAACATCATCCTGAACAAGAGAATCCTCACCTTCCTCACCGAGCACAACGTCCTCAGCAAGAGCCAAGCAGGGTTCATGCCGAACCACCGCACCACTGACCACATCTACACCCTGCACAGCCTCATTCAGAGACACGTCCACAATACAAAGAATGGGAAGATATACGCCTGCTTTGTGGACTTTAAAAAGGCCTTTGATTCGGTGTGGCACCCGGGCTTATTCCTGAAACTGCTGGAGAGCGGAATAGGAGGAAAGACCTACGATGTCATCAAAAGCTCCTACACCGAGAACCTCTGCAGTGTGAGTGTGAACGGCAAAAGAACGGATTATTTCCAACAGAGCCGTGGAGTCAGACAAGGCTGCAGCCTAAGTCCAACGCTCTTTAATATCTATATCAATGAGCTGGCTACCGCCCTGGAATCCTCCACCGCACCGGGTCTCACCCTCCATGACGCTCAGGTGAAATTCTTGCTGTACGCAGATGACCTGCTGCTGCTGTCACCAACCGAGAAAGGCCTCCAAGACAACCTGGAAATCCTAGAGAAATTCAGCTCCACCTGGGCGCTACCGGTCAATCTAAAGAAAACCAACATCATGGTGTTCCAGAGGAGAAGGAGAAGATCAGACCAGCACCCATCATTTGTCCTCAACAACTGCGACCTCACAGGAACAGACAAATATACCTACCTGGGCCTAGAGATTCACCGGTCAGGGAGCTTCAAACAGGCCATAGAGACCCTGAAAGACAAGGCCTGCAAAACCTTCTATGCCATCCGAAGGAAACTCTACCATCTGAAGCCACCAGTGAGGGTCTGGCTAAAAATCTTCGACTCCATCATCGCCCCAATCCTCCTGTATGGCAGTGAAGTCTGGGGTCCTCACACCTACCCAGACTGGTCAAGGTGGGACTCCAGCCCAACAGAAATATTCCACCTGGAATTCTGTAAGCACCTTCTCCAGGTCCACCGGAGCACCTCCAACAGCGCCTGTCGGGCAGAGCTGGGCAGATTCCCTCTACACCTAACGGTTCTAAAGAGGGCGCTGTCATTCCGGGCTCACCTACATAGGAGCAATCCAAGCTCCCATCACCATAAAGCCCTGCTACATATAGGTGAAACAGGAAAACCAGGACCCTCGGAACAGCCCAGCCAAGCCCAACACAACCGGAACACCAATCACAGCCTGACAAAAGCCGGAATCAGGAAGATGGTAGAGGAGGGCCAGGAGAGGTATGTCAGTGACTGGAAGAACGATATCTTCAGCTCACAGAAACTGACCATGTACCGGAGTCTACAGAGAGACTACAAACTGGCCCCTTATCTGGAGAAACTCCCGGATCCCAGAGACCGCAAGATCCTGAGCCGATATAGACTCAGTGCCCACAGTCTGGCCATAGAGTCCGGCCGACACAGGCAGAGATACAAGCCCAGGGAGGAAAGACTGTGCCAACACTGTGATCAGGAGGCCCTGGAGGACGAAACCCACTTCCTGCTACACTGCTCCAAATACTCAGCAGTGAGGGACACTCACTTCAGGAGACTCTCGCATCTCTTCCCGGATTTCATCACCATGAAGGAGGAAGAAAAAAACATCTATCCTGCTGGGAGAAGAAGAGAGAGCAGTGGAGATAGCAGCGCAGTATGTGAGCGAATGCCATAGACTGCGAGAAAAAGAGCTATGATGCCATGGACTCTATAGCCTCCACATTGGATCTGCCCCCATCCACCTTTCCTATGCCATGGACTATAGCCCCTCCATCCTGGATCCATCCCATCCACCTTCCCTACAGCTCCTACCCAACATCCCCACAGTCCCTATCTCTATTCCCTTTATACAATTGCTTTGGCAAAAATGAGATGTATTTGGTCCTGCCAATAAAGCTTCTTTGAATCTTTGAATCTTGAATCATAGACACTCCACTATACATAGACACTCCACTATACATAGACACTCCACTATACATAGACACTCCACTATACATAGACACTCCACTATACATAGACACTCAACTATACATAGCCACTCCACTATACATAGCCACTCCACTATACATAGCCACTCCACTATACATAGCCACTCCACTATACATAGCCACTCCACTATACATAGCCACTCCACTATACATAGACACTCCACTATACATAGACACTCCACTATACATAGACACTCAACTATACATAGCCACTCCACTATACATAGCCACTCCACTATACATAGCCACTCCACTATACATAGCCACTCCACTATACATAGCCACTCTACTATACCTAGACACTCAACTATACACATTCACTCAACTATACACAGCCACTCAACTATACATAGCCACTCAACTATACATAGACACTCCACTATACATAGACACTCCACTATACATAGCCACTCCACTATACACAGCCACTCCACTATACACAGCCACTCAACTATACATAGCCACTCAACTATACATAGCCACTCCACTATACATAGCCACTCCACTATACATAGACACTCCACTATACATAGACACTCCACTATACATAGACACTCCACTATACATAGCCACTCAACTATACATAGACACTCCACTATACATAGCCACTCCACTATACATAGCCACTCCACTATACATAGCCACTCCACTATACACAGCCACTCAACTATACACAGCCACTCAACTATACATAGACACTCAACTATACATAGACACTCCACTATACATAGCCACTCCACTATACATAGCCACTCAACTATACATAGCCACTCAACTATACATAGCCACTCCACTATACATAGACACTCCACTATACATAGACACTCCACTATACATAGCCACTCCACTATACACAGCCACTCAACTATACATAGCCACTCCACTATACATAGCCACTCCACTATACATAGACACTCCACTATACATAGACACTCCACTATACATAGACACTCCATTATACATAGCCACTCAACTATACATAGCCACTCAACTATACATAGCCACTCAACTATACACAGCCACTCCACTATACACAGCCACTCAACTATACATAGCCACTCAACTATACATAGCCACTCCACTATACATAGACACTCCACTATACATAGACACTCCACTATACATAGCCACTCAACTATACATAGCCACTCAACTATACATAGCCACTCCACTATACACAGCCACTCCACTATACATAGCCACTCCACTATACATAGACACTCCACTATACATAGACACTCCACTATACATAGACACTCAACTATACATAGCCACTCCACTATACATAGACACTCCACTATACATAGACACTCCACTATACATAGACACTCAACTATACATAGCCACTCCACTATACACAGCCACTCCACTATACATAGCCACTCCACTATACATGTAAAGAATAAGGAGGACCACGGGTCCATAAAGGTATAAAATAAAATAACTATTTTATGGGGATTATTAAAAACACAATTAGAGAATTATCCTAGTAGTTGACAATATGGCCACAAACACTGGTCTGCAGTATTTGGAAAGATGTATGCTACGGGAAATGCCAACCAACAATTACAAAATATACCATCAACAATTTCTGTTAAAGAGGTTTTTCCAAGAACAGGTCAATTTTAATCAATAGGTCTTGGAAAAATAATAATTTACACAATTGGATGTGAATAATAATAATATTCCTGTGTTGAGATAATCTTACATATGTGTCTCTGCTATGTACTGTGTAGTGGATGTGTCTGACCGTACAGGGACATGGTCTGATCATACCATAGCTCCTGTGCTGAGATAGGCTAGGGTCACACTTGTAAGGGTAATTGAGGTTCCCGCATCCTACGAAATGTACGTAAGCACATTACAGAACAGCATCCTTAATAAGGAGCTGTCTGTGGTGCTTATACCATTTGCGTAGTGTAGTGGCTGCTGTCCAAGGTGCTGATATCATTTACAGTAGTTCCATGGCTGAGTGGTGCCCATAGAACTACTATAAATGATATCAGGACCCTGGACAGCAACCACTACACTACGCAAATGGCGTAAGCACCACAGACAACTCCTTATTAAGGATGCTGTTCTGTAATGTGCTTACGCACATTATGTAGGATAGTGGTCCTGATGCAGGAGCCGGCGGCTTTAATACAGAAGTATAGTTAAATGCCGGCAATTGCCAGCGAGAGAGTTAACAGTAGAATTAACCCCTCACATGCCGTCCTGTGTGGACAACATGTCTCTAGGGAGGATGGACAACATGTCTCTAGGGAGGGTGGGCACCCCCTAGAGATATGTTGCCAACAGCAGGGATGAACAAAGCATACGGCTGCTGCACGCATTCACATATGCCTTGTGGCAGCCGCATGGGCTCTCATAGGAGCCCATTATAAAAAAATGTTTGCGGCTGGAATACCGTTCTGAAAACTGCAGCCTGCAGGATTTTTCCCGCAGGCTGCAAATCCGGAGCCGGTAACCGCAGAGCCATTTAGGCAACCCAAATTTATAATGGGTGCCTATGGGCATTGTTCATGCTCAAAACTGGATCCGGATTTAAAAAATTACCTGCTATGTACTGTGTAATGGATGTGTCTGACTGTACAGGGACATGTACTGATCATACCACATCTCCTGGGCAGAGGAGGAAGGAAAAGAATATACAGACATTACAGCACAGGAAAGAGTATAAAGACATTACAGCATGGGATCACAACTAATTCTTTCTTGGAGTTAACATTTAAAAAAAAAAACAGGCAGAATCATCTATGACCCCATGCTGTAATGTCTGTATACTCTCTCCCGTGCTGTAATGTCTGTATACTCTCTCCCATGCTGTAATGTCTGTATACTCTTTCCCGTGCTGTAATGTCTGTATACTCTCTCCTGTGCTGTAATGTCTGTATACTCTCTCCCGTGCGGTAATGTATGTATACTCTCTCCCGTGCTGTAATGTCTGTATACTCTCTCCCGTGCTGTAATGTCTGTATACTCTTTCCTGTGCTGTAATGTCTGTTTACTCTTTCCCGTGCTGTAATATCTGTATACTTTCCCGTGCTGTAATGTCTGTATACTCTCTCCCGTGCTGTAATGTCTGTATACCCTTTCCCGTGCTGTAATGTCTGTATACTCTTTCCTGTGCTGTAATGTCTGTATACTCTTTCCTGTGCTGTAATGTCTGTATACTCTTTCCCGTGCTGTAATGTCTGTATACTCTCTCCCATGCTGTAATATCTGTATACTCTTTCCTGTGCTGTAATGTCTGTATACTCTTTTGTGTCCTCCCTGGCCCAGGAGATGTATGATTAGACCATGTCCCTGTGCAGTGACTGAGCCCCTGCTGGGACCACCCCAATGACTGAGAACGCTGCATGGAGTATAAAAGTTCATTTGCTCCCGACAGCGAGGTTTAATGTGCAGGTGTTGGGCAGTTTCCAAGTGCTATTAACGTTCTATCAAAAAAGACCCCAAAGGGACTATGGAATATCTTTAAAATCACAATTTCTTTATTAAAGAGCTTTATAAAAGCATAACAATGCAAATTGATTACAGCTATAACAAAAAGACAATACAGTCATCTGCTGAGGAAACAGAAATGAACATCAATTAAGGCGGCCGTCACACGGTGAGATATCTTGCCCGATATCGTTTAAGCGATCTCCTTTTTGATCGCTTAAGCGATATCGGGCAAGATATCGTTGCATGTAATCAAGCGATTTACGATGGTAAATCGCTTGATCGTGACATCGCTGATCTGAGGTTCGGTTCTCAGATCTAGCGATGAACGATGCAACGATCTCCTTCATCGTGGTGTATGACACCACGATGATCCATCTCCCAGCGACCGCGCCTATGCTGGGAGATGGTAACTATGGTACACGTCGGGTAACTAAGCGACGCGCGGCGCCTAGTTACCCGATGTGTACCATAGTAACGAGCGAGATCGCTGCTCCGCATCGCTGGTGAGTCTGTCTGTGTGACATCTCACCAGCGATGTGAGCGATATTGTAAGCGATCGCGCGTGCACGTGATCGCTTACAATATCGCTAAAGATGTCGCAGCGTGTGACGGCCCCCTAAGGAAGATCAAAAGAGGTCAGAATATTGTATTGGGTACCTCCAGGCTCACAACGGAGATAACCTTACTCCGTCTAACTGGAATGATCTATGACATCCTTTATCACTATTGGCATCAGGTACACAGCACAGTTTTCAACATTATCATAGCTTACAACAGATATCCAAATCTGGGCTCTCTCTATTTTAAGCAGAATTATGCAGTGTATGCTCAGTGGCCCCTATAGATGCCTACTATCATTGCCTGTGAGCTATGGCAAAGCACAAGCAAATACACAATAGTTTTATCCACAGGTTAACTATGCCCAATCAAAATATAACCAATACTGTAATGAAATGTTGATTTCTCCCTAGTTGCTGGTCCAATTACAAGCCTAAAGTGTATAAAAGGATAGATTTTACTGTACTCTACTGTATCCTCACCCATCCCTTGTAGACTGTGAGTCCTCGTGGGCAGGCTCCTCTCTCTCTTCATCTACTATATCCTCACCCATCCCTTGTAGACTGTGAGCCCTCGACGAGCAGGGTCCTCTCTCTTCTCCTACTGTATCCTAACCCATCCCTTGTAGGCTGTGAGCCCTCGTGGGCAGGGTCCTCTCTCCTCACCTACTGTATCCTCATCCATCCCTTGTAGACTATGAGCCCTCGTGGGCAGGGTCCTCTCTCCTCCTGTACTGTATCCTCATCCATCCCTTGTAGACTGTGAGCCCTCGCAGGCAGGGTCCTCTCTCCTCACCTACTGTATCCTCACCCATCCCTTGCAGACTGTGAGCCCTCGCAGGCAGGGTCCTCTCTTATCTACTGTATCCTCACCCATCTCTTGTACTCCGAGTCCTCACGGGCAGAGTCCTCTCTCTTCTCCTACTGCATCCTCACCCATCCCTTGTAGACTGTGAGCCCTCGACGAGCAGGGTCCTCTCTCTTCTCCTACTGTATCCTAACCCATCACTTGTAGACTGAGTAATCATGGGCAGGCTCCTCTCTCTCTTCATCTACTATATCCTCACCCATCCCTTGTAGACTGTGAGCCCTCGTGGACAGGGTCCACTCTCTTCTCCTACTATATCCTCACCCATCCCTTGTAGACTGTGAGCCCTCATGGGCAGGCTCCTCTCTCTCTTCATCTACTATATCTTCACCCATCCCTTGTGGACTATGAGCCCTTGCAGGCAGGGTCCTCTCTCCTCCTATACTGTATCCTCACCCATCCCTTGTAGACTGAGTCCTCATGGGCAGGGCCCTCACTCCTCACCTACTGCATCCTCACCCATCCCTTGTAGACTGTGAGCCCTCGTGGGCAGGGTCCTCTCTCATCTACTGTATCCTCACCCATCTCTTGTACTCCGAGTCCTCACGGGCAGAGTCCTCTCTCTTCTCCTACTGCATCCTCACCCATCCCTTGTAGACTGTGAGCCCTCGACGAGCAGGGTCCTCTCTCTTCTCCTACTGTATCCTAACCCATCACTTGTAGACTGAGTAATCATGGGCAGGCTCCTCTCTCTCTTCATCTACTATATCCTCACCCATCCCTTGTAGACTGTGAGCCCTCGTGGGCAGGGTCCTCTCCCCTCACCTGCTGTCTCCTCACCCATCCCTTGTAGACTGTGAGCCCTCGTGGACAGGGTCCACTCTCTTCTCCTACTATATCCTCACCCATCCCTTGTAGACTGTGAGCCCTCATGGGCAGGCTCCTCTCTCTCTTCATCTACTATATCTTCACCCATCCCTTGTGGACTATGAGCCCTTGCAGGCAGGGTCCTCTCTCCTCCTATACTGTATCCTCACCCATCCCTTGTAGACTGAGTCCTCATGGGCAGGGCCCTCACTCCTCACCTACTGCATCCTCACCCATCCCTTGTAGACTGTGAGCCCTCGTGGGCAGGGTCCTCTCTCATCTACTGTATCCTCACCCATCTCTTGTTCTCCGAGTCCTCACGGGCAGAGTCCTCTCTCCTCTTGTACCTGTCTGTCCCTTGTATTGCTCATAATTATTGTTCTTGTCTATGTTGCCCCTTTTCACATGTAAAGCGCCATGGAATAAATTGCGCTATAATAATAATAAATAATAATAGTAAAAACTATTGATTTTGTGCCATACAGTGTAGGGGATGGGATTTTATCTATATCAGACATTTATATATTATTCTAGAAAATCATTGGGCTTTCTGTGCAGCGTCTGAGGCCACAGCTAGGGTTGTCCTTATCTTTCATGTTTTGGGCACATAGTGTAATATTTGCACTGCGGGTTTGTAAATGGCAGTGTATGAACGCGCGTCTATTCATGATGACTGCTTATAATAAACTCCCTTCCTTCTCCATTGTCAGACTGTCACTGCAGCACAATAACAGTCGCACAAAACCACTGAATTACACAAAATCTTAACAGAAAATGTGTCAATTATTAAACTTTACAAACACGCTTCATTCCTTGAAGGGATTAAGGCTCAGTTCACACACAGAGGTGGTGCTGCGTCTTCAGGTCTTCTTACCTTTTCCCTGCACAATCACTTCATCTTGTTGTATGTATCACTGTGAGAGTGCAGGGAAGCAGTCAAAAGCATGACCGCCGAGTGTGAACACAACCGAAGGACAGAGACACACTATGCGAGCTTCATGTGGGGATGGGATAAAGAAAACTTTACATGTAAGCCCCCTGCCCTAGTCATATACTCACCTTCCAGCAGCTCAACCTCTTACTGATGTCGCTACGGTCCCACAGCGCCATCTTGTGCCTGTAACTTCTGACTTGTCGAAAATGAAAAGTTATGTCACAAGCACTCAATGCAACTCTATGAAAGCCAGAAGGACGCCAGAGCGAGGCTCTCATAGAGATATATTGCAAGCTCACCTCCAGTGCGCTCTATGAAACACTGGAGCACATCACTTATCGTCGGAGCCCGACAGAGTGACGGCGACAGCTGGTGAAGCCGCCAGAAGGGGAGTATAATACAGGGAACTTGCACTGGGGTGGTGCTTTAAAGAGAATCTGTCAGCAGGTGTTCGCTATTTAATTAGAGAGTGGCATGATACAGCGCATGAGAGCCTGATTCTAGGGATGTGTCACTTTTTAGGCTGTGTATTTTAGTATAATTACAATCAGTATTTTATCAGCAGGAGATTATCACTGCTGGACTACATCTCATGCACAGAGCAATCCAGCAGAAATGTGCAACCTCGCCATCACCACTGATTGGCAGCTTGCTGATGATATATACTGTATACAGGAAGCTGCAGGGTGGGGTTATCCTCAGCTCCTCTACATCGATGTCAGACAAAACAGGTATTCTATGAAACCTACACCAAGCAGCCCAGTAAGTGACACATCACTGGAATCAGTCTGTTTTGCCCTATGTTATGCTCTTATTTGCCCTATGTTATGCTGCTCAGTGAAATCACTGTTCTATTAGCAGGAGATTATCACTGCAGGATTAGTTACCCTGCTGCCTGGTAGACCAACTCCTCTCCCCAACAATCACTAGCAGCTTTCTGGGTGTACTGTGCATAGGCAGAAAACTGCTAATCGGTGGTGGGGGCAGGATTACACAGAGCAGTGGTAGATCTACTGCAGAGAAAACAGTGATTTTGTCAAAAGTGCAGCAAAAGGTTAAGTGATAAATTGTTGGAATCAGGTCTCTGCCCCTACTTTATGCTGCTCTCAGATGGGGAGCAGAAACTAGGAGACAGATCCCCTTTAAAAAGAGATTACGGTAATTAGCCAACCTAGACAGCGGAACAGATCCTCTGCAGAAGGTGAAGAATATGTGTATCTGAGGAAAGAGAATATGATTCACTCACAAAGGTATTTTCAAGGCTGTCGAAACAGCGCCACTCATTTTCTTAGGTTGTTTTTAGTATTGCAGCTCAGGTGAGGTGCAATTAATAGGGATACCGGGATTTCCTTCTATTTACAGCACTGCAAAAGCAACAATAAAAAGACTAACAACTGCATGCCTTACTATTGATGTGAATCTTAGGCTGAAACAGCACCACATTGACTAAATGGCTGTGTCTGGTAGTGCAACACAATCCTATTTTAGTGAATGGTGCCGTATCTGAATGTTTACATTTGCACTTCTTTCCTCCTGATCTTTCTGGGTGTCAGTGTGCACTGTAGCTCTGGCATTCTATTCATGAACCAGAAAGCTCAGGATGAACAGTGCTTGCACTGGATTCTCAGACAGTCGAATCATTGTGAGCCCACATGATTGCCCATTATCTACCTCTATCATAAAGCAATACGTTACCTATAGTAACATAATGGCAGCATCCACAGTGACCAGATGACAGGCGGGTGTATTTATTGTACCGTAAAATATTCCCCATGTGCGGTATAAAGAACAATGTAGAAAAATGAGCACATTCATCTAATATAAAGATCTCTATTCTGCCAAGTTGGTAAATGACTTGGTTCCTAAGAGTATTCCCCATTCAAGGTCAGTGTTTGTACAGTCAAATGTTATACAGTTTTCCAATATTAATCTTCAGCTTTCAACATCTCTCTTCACTGGTCAATAGGGAGATTTATCATCTGCTTCCAGAGACGAAAACGGAAATCAGTGGTTAGATGGCAGCCAGCCTCCTCCTCCTCTGCCTATACAGCTATGATGGTGGAGGGGGCTGGCTTAGCTATTGACATTAATAGGTAATTAGTTCCTTTTACTTGGTCATAGGATCAGTTGGTTTGAGTCGCACTTAGGACCATACACCAAGTTATATAACTTACGTGTGTGGGGTGCAAGCGCGCGTCATCTTTCATGAAGTGTCATCGTTGCTAAGTGTCTTGCAGTTACCCCAATGGCAGTTGACTACTATCCATACCCTCTTCTCTTTATACAGGTATAATAAAACTGCTTGCTGTGATGTTATCTGCTGAACTCTCTGCTGAAAATGGCTGATAGATGCCCCTTTAAAGTATTCCTCTGTATGATATACCTATGTCAAATCGAACCTGTATATAGTGTAAGATCAATAGGCAACACTTCGCTCTCATCTCTTTCTATCACTCATGGCGGCACCAGTTCTGGGGCGGCTGCGTCCTGCTTTTTTTCAGGTCGGGGAGGGCCCATTAACCATGGCCCGTCCCACCCTGAGAATACCAGACACAAGTTGTCAACTTCACCTCGCCTGCTGATCCAGTTTGGAGGTTTTTTTTTTAAATTCTTTATTTCTTCATAAATACTTAAAAAAAAACAGCATGAGGCCTCTGTTTTGGATTCCCAACCAAGGAAAAGCTGCTAGCTTCAGTCTGCAGCTGTCTGCTTTAACCTAGCTGTCTATTAAAATAGGGGGGAATCCACGTCGTTTTTTTCAATTATTTATTTGGTGGCAAAACAGCCTGTAGTGCCTCATGAAAGGCTAAAGGGTGCAAGCTTTGAATACGGTATATAGTGAGGTGAGACATTATGTAGCTGTTTGCCATTATCTATTTATTTATTCTTTCCATTTATCTATCTTTCTCTCTATCATTGATCTGTTATCTATCTTTGCACATTTTTTACACATTAAAAAACATTTATTTCAGTGATGTGTTTTTCTCCGGTACATGTCACACAGATGTCTTGCGAATCACATCCGTGTGTGGTACGTGTGACACCCGTGCTGCCAGTAAAAAAACAAACTCGTCTCCTTGTGAGTCACACAGACACATGAATGAATCACACAGATACCCGAAGATACCCTTCAAAACTCGAAATTGTTAAGATCGCAATTGTGTTTAATTAGTATGGGTGTGAATGTGTCTCCAAGATGAAAATGGACTCCACACCTACTGGATACACTGACTTGTGAAAAAGGTGCGCCGTAGGCTGGGCACAATAAAAGGCCATTGTTAAAATGTGCAGTTTTACTGCTTTGAGGAGGTCCAGGGGGTCTGAAAACTGACCACAATTTGCTAGTCTGTCATTTGAATGTTCAGTGAAAATGGGGATTCATCCTTGAAGAGAACACCCCTCCAATGTGCTAGACACCATAGAATGTGGGCATCTGCCCACTGAAATTGGTTACGATGACAAGCTGCAGTCAGGTGGAGACCCTGATGAGGATGACGAGCTGCAGTCAGGTGGAGACCCTGATGAGGATGACGAGCTGCAGTCAGGTGGAGACCCAGATGAGGACGATGAGCTGTGGTCAGTGGAGACCCCAATGAAGACGATGAGTTGCCGTCAGGTGGAGACTCCGATGAAGATGACGAGTTGCCGTCAGGTGGAGACCCTGATGAGGATGACAAGCTGCAGTCAGGTGGAGACCCTGATGAGGATGACGAGCTGCAGTCAGGTGGAGACCCAGATGAGGACGATGAGCTGTGGTCAGTGGAGACCCCAATGAAGACGATGAGTTGCCGTCAGGTGGAGACTCCGATGAAGATGACGAGTTGCCGTCAGGTGGAGACCCTGATGAGGATGACAAGCTGCAGTCAGGTGGAGACCCTGATGAGGATGACGAGCTGCAGTCAGGTGGAGACCCAGATGAGGACGATGAGCTGTGGTCAGTGGAGACCCCAATGAAGACGATGAGTTGCCGTCAGGTGGAGACTCCGATGAAGATGACGAGTTGTCATCAGGTAGAGACTCCAATGTGGACGAATAGCTGCCGTCAGGTGGAGACTCCAATGAGGATGATGAGCTGCCGTCAGGTGGAGACACTGATGTGGACGACAAGTTGCAGTCTGGTAGAGATCCCAAATAAGGACAATGATCCGAAGTCAGGTGGAGACCCCGATGAGGGAAATGATCTGCAGTCAGGTGGAGACCCCGATGAGGACGATGATCCGCAGTCAGGTGGAGACCCCGATGAGGACAATGATCCGCAGTCAGGAGCAGACCCCGATGAGGACGATGATCTGCAGTCAGGTGGAGACCCCGATGAGGACGACAATCCGCAGTCAGGTGGAGACCCCGATGAGGAAGATGATACGCAATCAGGTGGGGACCCCGATGAGAATGATGTTCCGCAGTCAGGTGGACACCCCGATGAGGATGACAAGCTGCCGTCAGTGTAGACTCCAATAAGGAAGATGAGCTGCAGTCAGGTGGAGACCCCGATGAGGACGATGTTCCGCAGTCAGGCGGACACCCCGATGGGGACGATGATCCGCAGTCAGGTGGAGACCCCGATGAGGACGACAATCCGCAGTCAGGTGGAGACCCCGATGAGGAAGATGATACGCAATCAGGTGGGGACCCCGATGAGAATGATGTTCCGCAGTCAGGTGGACACCCCGATGAGGATGACAAGCTGCCGTCAGTGTAGACTCCAATAAGGAAGATGAGCTGCAGTCAGGTGGAGACCCCGATGAGGACGATGTTCCGCAGTCAGGCGGACACCCCGATGGGGACGATGATCCGCAGTCAGGTGGAGACCCCGATGAAAATGACAAGCTGCCATCAGTGTAGACCCCAATGAGGAAGATAAGCTGCAGTCAGGTGGAGACCCTGATGAGGATGACGAGCTGCAGTCAGGTGGAGACCCTGATGAGGACGACAAGCTGTAGTCAGGTGGGGCCCCCGATGAGGATGATGAGCAGCAGATGAGCTTCCCTGAAACAGGTTCTGACAGTTTATGCAGAAATTCTTTGGTTATGCAATCCGATTGTTGCAGCAGCTGTGCAGTCTCAGATGATCTTGGAAGTGAAGATGCTGGATGTGGAGGTCCTGGGCTGGTGTGGTTGCACGTGGTCTAAGGTTGTGAGGCCGGTTGGATGTTCTGCCAAATTTTCTGAAACATCTTTAGAGATGGATTATGGTAAAGAAAAGATTTAATCCACAGGAAACAGCTCTGGTGGACATTCCTGCAGTCAGCTGCCAATAATATGCCCGCTCAAAACTTGCAACATCTGTGGCGTTATGCTGTGTGATAAAATTGCACATTTAGAGTGGCCTAAGGCGCACCTGTGTAATAATCATGCTGTCAATGCAGCATCTTGATATACGGCACCTGTGAGGTGGATGGAATATCTCAGCAAAGGGGAAATGCTCACTAAGGCCGTGTCACACCTGAGCACGTCTTGCATCACATCATCCGGCACGGCCGCACGCTCTCCGGACAGGAGCGTGCAGCCACATAGAAACACATGGAGATGGAGCTGTCCGGAGAGCGTGCGGCCGTGCCGAGTGATGCGATAGAAGATTTGCGCAAGTGGGGGTGTAGGGCGGCTTCTCCCTGCAGGCGCCCGATGGTTTTCTATTCCCGCTATGCTGATACTGTACAATGCAGCAACAATACGCTGCATCCAAAACGCTGCAATTCCAGATTGAGCACACAGCCTTAGATCTTTGAGTTGGGAGCAAAAACAAAAGTGTTGTGTTTATGCACTTATACTTGTGTTCAGTATATATCTCCAGCTTGTCATTTCTTGCAGCGCATGGGAAAAACCTGCACCAAAAATAAGAGGCTAAAATGTATCGAATCCGTGGCAAAACTGGTGTTTTTACCACTGTGGTCTTAAATGCAGAAATTTCTGCACCAAATCCTAAATTGTGCACAAACCCTATACCTGCACAACAATGATACAACTAATACAATGTTATATAAATGTATCCATAGTGTTTGATGATATCAGTGGTCTCATCTCTCAGGATGCTGCTGATCCTTATTAGCATAGTATCATACATCAATGCCGTCCTCCACAACATATGGACATTACAGGCGCTGAACTCACTAAGGTGCAATCAAAGAAGGAAGGGAGTTATCTTGGATAAATCGCCAAGATCCGACTGTATTTATCTGCAGGGAGCCGCACCGGTGAATATGTTCCTAGATGAAATCACGCACCTATACCAAAATGACAAACCGAGCTCTGCCAAATCCAGCTCCCCTACATCTGACCGGTCTATATTGTAGCTGTATAAAGGCTTGCTGAATTCCCATCCAGCCCCAGATACCGTCCACCGGCGCCTACAGCACAGCCCGGCCATTCATCTAGCCCCTAAATCTCAGCCTGGCCATACATCTAGCCCCTAAATCTCAGCCTGGCCATACATCTGGTCCCTACAGCAAGGCCTGGCCATTCATTTGGTCCCTACAGCAAGGCCCGGCCATACATCTGGCCCCTACAGCACAGCCCGGCCATACATCTAGCCCCTAAATCTCAGCCTGGCCATACATCTGTCCCCTACAACATAGCCCGGCCATACATCTGTCCCCTACAACATAGCCCGGCCATACATCTGGTCCCTACAGCAAGGCCTGGCCATACATCTGGCCCCTACAGCACGGCCCGGCCATACATCTGGTCCCTACAGCAAGGCCTGGCCATACATCTGGCCCCTACAGCACGGCCCGGCCATACATCTGGCCCCTACAGCATAGCCCGGCCATACATCAGGCCCCTACAGCACAGCCTGGCCATACATCTGGTCCCTACAGCATAGCCCGGCCATATATCTGGCCCCTACAGCACAGCCCGGCCATACATCTGGCCCCTACAGCACAGCCCAGCCATACATCTGGCTCCCACAGCACAGCCCAGCTATACATCTGGCCCCTACAGCATAGCCCGCCTTACATCTGGCCCCTACAGCATAGCCCGGCCATACATCTGGCCCCTACAGCACAGCCTGGCCATACATCTGGTCCCTACAGCATAGCCCGGCCATACATCTGGTCCCTACAGCATAGTCCGGCCATACATCTGGCCCTACAGCATAGTCCGGCCATACATCTGGCTCCCACAGCACAGCCCAGCCATACATCTGGCCCCTACAGCACAGCCTGGCCATATATCTGGCCCGCACGGCCCGGCCATACATCTGGTCCCTACAGCACAGCTTGGCCATACATCTGGCTCCCACAGCACAGCCCAGCCATACATCTGGCCCCTACAACATAGCCCGGCCATACATCTGGTCCCTACAGCATAGCCCGGCCATACATCTGGCCCTACAGCATAGCCCCGCCATACATCTGGCCCCTACAGCATAGCCCAGCCATACATCTGGCCCTACAGCATAGCCCAGCCATACATCTGGCCCTACAGCATAGCTCAGCCATACATCTGGCCCCTACAACATAGCCCGGCCACACATCTGCCCCTACAACATAGCCCAGCCATACATCTGGCCCCTACAGCATAGCCCGGCCATACATCTGGCCCCTACAACATAGCCCGGCCATACATCTGGCCCTACAGCATAGCCCAGCCATACATCTGGCCCTCCAGCATAGTCCGGCCATACATCTGGCCCCTACAGCACAGCCTGGCCATATATCTGGCCCGCACGGCCCGGCCATACATCTGGCCCTACAGCACAGCCCGGCCATACATCTGGCCCCTACAACATAGCCCGGCCATACATCTGGTCCCTACAACATATCCCGGCCATACATCTGGTCCCTACAGCATAGTCGGCCATACATCCCCTGCACACAGCCCCCGCTCTCCTCTTTGTGCCGGTGCTCTGCGACAAGAGGTCTCAGCTGCCAAACTTGTCATCCGTCTGAGTGGCCTTTATGTACTGCAGCATTTGGCAATTACACGTAGACTCCATTATACTTCCTGTATAAAGTGCAGCTCCGTCCTTTTGTTATAAGAGCAAATAATAATGTTGCGTTGTTTTCTACTCGCCCTATAATGAGCGCACTAGTCAATTACTTTTCTTTTTTAATAGAATAATGTAGCAGAGCTGATTCCGCACTCGGATAGATAATATCCCCATGACCTGTGACAAATGCACCCACTCTGCGCTGCTACATCTGTATATGGACTAACACAGCCGGGGATGGGGCTAGACGCAGGATGAGGATAACATGAGGACGGGGAACATGTCACACACATGAGAGTCACTGCAGAGCGGAGCAGGGGGGCAGCACTGCAGAGCCAGAGAGATGGGGGCAACACTGCAGAGCCAGAGAGACGGGGGCAACACTGCAGATCCAAAGAGAAGGGGGCAACACTGCAGAGCGGGGGGCAACACTGCAGAGCCAGAGAGACGGGGGCAACACTGCAGAGCCAGTGAGAAGGGGGCAACACTGCACAGCCAGAGAGACGGGGGCAACACTGCACAGCCAGAGAGACGGGGGCAACACTGCAGAGCCAGAGAAGGGGCAACACTGCAGAGCCAGAGAGAAGGGGGCAACACTGCAGAGTGGAGCAAGGGGCAACACTGCAGGCCAGAGAGAACGGGGGCAACACTGCAGAGCCAGAGAGACAGGGGCAACACTGCAGAGCCAAGAGAAGGGGGCAACACTGCAGAGGACGGGGGGCAACACTGCAGAGCCAGAGAGACGGGGGCAACACTGCAGAGCCAGAGAGCGGCACATGAGAGCAGGAAGGGGCAACACTGCACAGCCAGAGAGACGGGGGCAACACTGCACAGCCAGAGAGAGGGGGCAACACTGCAGAGTGGAGCAAGGGGCAACACTGCAGAGCCAGAGAGAAGGGGCAACACTGCAGAGCGGAGCAAGGGGCAACGCTGCAGGGCCAGAGAGATGGGGGCAACACTGCAGAGCCAGAGAGACGGGGGCAACACTGCAGAGCGAGCAGGGGCAACGCTGCAGGGCCAGAGAGACGGGGGCAACACTGCAGAGCGGAGCAAGGGGCAATGCTGCAGGGCCAGAGAGACGGGGGCAACACTGCAGGGGGCCAGAGAGACGGGGGCAACACTGCAGAGCGGAGCAGGGGCAACGCTGCAGAGCCAGAGAGAAGGGGGCAACACTGCAAAGTGGAGTGAGGGACAACGCTGCAGAGTGGGGGGCAACACTGCATAGCCAGCGAGAAGGGGCAACACTGCAGAGCCAGAGAGAAGGGGGCAACACTGCAGAGCCAGAGAGAGGGCACCACTGAGCTGATGCCAGGAGCTCGTCTCCAATCCACACACACACCAAGGTCTAACAAATAACCTTACACATTGGCCAGAGGTCATCTCTTCTCATCACATTCCTCATCTCTAACATCAAATCTGTGCGGAGACAGAGAGAAACAGGGAAGAACTAAATGTGACCGCTGTGCAGAACTGTGGAAGAACTATCCATGGCTTACAGAACAATCAGACTGGGAAGATTCAACGATAAGAAGCAAAATACCTCCAAAGACGATAGATAGATATAGATAGATAGATAGATAGATAGATAGATAGATAGATAGATAGATAGATAGATAGATAGATAGTTGGATACATAGATAATTTATAGATAGATAATATAAAGATAGATGCCTATTAGCAGTAATTGTAGAGCAGCAGAAAAACAGGTATAATTGTTGGTATAAAGCCTCATGAACAATAACTAGTTGTACTAAATATATAGATTAATAGAAGGCGTCACTCCAATAAATGGGTGTATTTATTAGCCCCTCTGGTGTGGTGATGTTTCGGTTACGATGATCCTTTATCAAGCAATTTCTATATGATAGCTGGATAGATGAATAGATAGATGGATGGATATTGATAATCCTGTATATATATGTTATCTGTGCTGCACATATCTTCTATTCAGTATATAGTCAGATGTATTATTTCCTCTCTTTGCGGTGCTACGTAGCCATCTGCAGCCTTTATTTCCTCCTGGATCATTATTAGCCATGTAATGAGGTTATAATCTCTAGACAACCATTATAAAGCCATTGTTCCATCGTCTGGTTAATACAAGTACGTACGTGAAATAAAAATAAAAAATACATAAAAAAAGCATTACTGCTGCGGCAACAGGCACGTGTGGCCCCATAATTCATGTGACCCATCTGGGAGATGCAGGGTTAACACCGCTATGACCTTGGCTGCTCACATACATGTAGGGTCCATATTTCTCCATTATGGCACACAGGACATATATGATCTCCGCAGATGATGCCATCCCAGGATCCCATTACAGGACTGCAGCAACATGAAGGTGCAGATGTGACTCCCCCCATAGGATGAGCGCGTATACACATCATATACATTATATACTGTCCCACAGGAGGCCATGTATGGATGGGATGTGTGGATACCATGTATCACAGGGGGGGCTGCACCCATCCAGCACCCCTCAGTGCCAGCCCCTGCCCTCCACCATTGGGTGCTAGGATGATTTTGGCTCTGCACAATATGACAGCCCCATAGATCCATGCCATGGACAGCTCCCTCCCTCCCTCCATCTGCAATGTGACATATGCATTCCATACAGCAGCCTGTGCACTGAGGATGATGATGATGATGGGGGTGATGATGATGATGATGGGGGTGATGATTGACACTTACACAGGGAGCAGTGCAGATGGGCACACAGACTGTGTTCTCCGGGCTGGGGGTGCAGCTGGCAGTCAGGGGTCGGTCCCGGCCCGTAGCTGGCGGTGATTCCCTCCTGATCTCAGCTCTTGCTCCTCTCTGTGCTGCAGAATTGGGAATCCCGGACAAAATCAAGGCTCCCTGGAGCCGCAGTGCGCAGGCGCGGTGAGCACAGCAGCAGCGGTGGTGGTGGTGGCTGCAGCCTCACTCCTCCTCTCCTCTGTCTACACTTTCCTCCACTCCTTGTCTTCTGTCCTCCCTCCAGAGCCACCTTATGTCCTCCATGGCAGCCCTGCCTCCTGCGTTACCTGCTCAACATCTGCACCAATACTAAATCCATGTATTGTGCAGTGTCCTGCTTATAGGGAGGGGGATGGTGATCTGTGAGCTGAGACTGCTAATGGTAGCTGGAAAAGCATCACGTCTCCCTATATTATCTACATCTCGTGCCTCCCTTAGGGCATGTTTACACAGGGCGTTTTTTTTCTGCACCAAAACTGACATGAGGTGACTGCAAACAAATTCACAGACGTATTCCTGCATATTTGCGTAAGGTTTTGCTGCATTTTTGTTGCAGGTATTTTGACTGTGCTTTTTTCTGTTTTGCTGATTTTTCCCTGTTGCTGCATTTTTTCCCCTGTTTTGCTGCATTTTTTCCCCTGTGATAGTGATTTTAAAGCTGTGACATTCCAAAACCGAGGCAAAACACAGCAGAGAATTACATGACATCTGCTCATTCCTAAACGAAGCAAAAAAAACATGAAGGTTTTAATTTCCGCTAGGAGATTAAACCAATGCGTGTGCACAGAGTTTTCTGAATCACATAGGTCTTGCTGGGAAGGAATAACGCAGCAGATTTGCATAAAACCAAAGTAAAAAAGTAGCAAAAAACACAGTGTGACCCTAGCCTTAGAGTATGTTCACACTGAGTCTTTCACAATTACATGGGGAAAAAAGGGCGCATGAAACGCTCAAAAGAATCTTACTATTCATTTTTATTTAAAAAAAAACACAAACAACTTATTGGTCATAGTTTTAGTCTTTTGAGGGTGTTAAACTATCCTGGTAGGAGGAACAAAAGTAGATGTTGCTACTTTGCACAGTCCAATTACAGGGCTGCAAAAAAAGCTCAGAAAAACTGCAAGAACATTGCGTTAAATGCAAAAATCCTATTAGGCCACGTGCACACATTGAGTATTTGGTGTTTCTTTTACCTCAGTATTTGTAGCCAAAACCAGAGTGGACAATCAGAGGAAAAGTATAATAGAAACACGTCACCACTTCTGTATTTATCACCCACTCCTGGTTTTGACTACAAATACGAGGTAAAAACTCACCAAATACTCAACATGTGCACGTGGTCTTATTGGGAACCTCACCTGACCCCTCAGACCACGTGCAGACGTCGAGTATTATGGTGAGTTTTTTACCTCAGAAAATTTTGGGTAGCCTAAAACCAGGAGTGGGAACAATCAGAGGAAAAGTATAATATAAACACGTCACCACTTCTGTATTTATCACCCACTGCTCGATTTGTCTTATAAATTCTGAGGTAAACAAATCACCAAATACACAGTGTGTGCACGTGGCCTAATAAGACCTCACCCACCCTCTCAGGCCACATGCGCACATTGAGTATTTGGTGAAGTTTTTACCTCTGTATTTGTAAGGCCGGCTTCACACCACGGTGAAATCCGATCCGGGGCTGTTCGGTGTAAACCGGACAGCCCCCGACTGGATTTTGGCCCCATAGTATCCTATGGGATCTGGGAAGATCCGGACACCGGCGGCTGCACGCTGCTGTAATTTCAGGACTGCAGCTCGCTCCCTGCTAGCCGCGATCTTGAATAATCAGCAGCTGCGGCTGCAATTAGCGGCATCCAGCTGCACACCATTCTGTTTGCAAATCCGGTCTGGGGCTGTCAGGTTCATCCCTGACAGGCCCGGATCGGATTTCACCGTGGTGTGAAGCCAGCCTAAGACAAAATCAGGGATGTGCAAAAAATACTGACATGAAGAAGCATATGTTTCTATTATATTGTTTCACTACTGGTTTTGTCTTACAAATACTGAGGTTAAAAACTCACCAAATATTCAACATGTCCACGTGGCCTGGGGGGGTCAGGTGAGGGCTTATTAGGACACGTGCACACGTTGACTATTTGGTGAATTTTTACCTCAGTATTTGTAGCCAAAACCAGGACTGGATGATAAATACAGAAGTGGTGACGTGTTATATTATACTTTTCCTCTGATTGTTCCACTCCTGGTATTGACTACAAATACTGTTGTGTCCCATGAATGGGAACAACCTGTTATATGTTTTTTCTCTATGTAATGCATTGTGTATTTTTCCTCAATCAGGAAATTTCTTATTGTTGCTTAATAGATTTAGACTGCATTAAGATTGTCCCTATGTCCCTCCTTAGTTGCCTCTGTACAAGGGTGCTCCTCCCTTCTTCCCCAGTTTAGTTTAGAGAAGCCATTGCTGAAGATACATGTCTGCAACCCTGTACAGATTATTCCTTTTCACCTGATGTTATGTTGAATTTAATACAAGATTATAGAAAAACACTGCATCGTTTCTTCTGTCTTACTACAAGTCATCGTTCTAGCTGAATTGAACTGTCTATCAATAATTTGGTGATGTGAGTACAAGCATACAATTATCTAAAGGACTGGTAATTAAAACGCTTGGATTTGCAGTCATCAGAAGGGGACAGAACAGTGAAAAGGAAACCTGTTACCAGGGGTGGTATACTGCATACAATCCAGAGAAAGGATTATCCATAAATGGCTGATAACAAGCCACAGCATAACTGTTACAGCAGTCTGTATGAGCCTGTAGACAGAAATCGCTCAGTGAAGAGAATAACCTGTCACTAAGAACAGTATACAGGTGAGGCTACTTTCACATCGCAATTTTTTTCCTGTCCCGACACGATTGGATGTGTGCCTCCTTATACCATTTCTGTGTCCGGGTCCATGATTTTCACGGATCCAGACACAAAAAGAGATGGGAGGAGCCCGAGCCTGCAAAGGGCAGGCAAGCGGGGCACTTTCACTTTCGCAATCAGCGAGGTTTAAATTGTCTGCCCGCCGATCAGTTTTGGCGGGCGTGTGATTTAAACCGCTCAGCTGATGCGGTCATGTGACCAATCAGCTGATCGGGTTGCCCCACCCGGTCAGCTGATCTATGTCCTTAAGCTATCGGAGCTGGATGCCGCACATCGCGGAGCACTCAGCGGAGAGGTGAGAATTTTTTTGTTTTATTTTTAACACTTGCTTTGTTTTATTTCACCTCGACAATGTACAGTATGTATATACATTGCGAAAGTGAAATAACACAGGAACAGAGCAGTTTTAGTGTACTGAGCATGTTCAGTACACTAAAATTGGGTCCGAGAAACGATCCTGTGATTTCTCAGATATCAGATCCGAGCTCCATAGGCCCCCATGTTATTTGAGTTCTGTCCGCTGTGTCCAAAATCGGAGCAGTCTCCTATTTTGAGGACACAATCGGATCCCTGCAGACACGAATGGCTATTAAGCACCAATCTGTGCCCATAAGGATAGATGGGGGCCAAATCAGATCCGTGGCTATCCGTTTTACAATGGAAAGCCACGGATCCACAAAAATCGTGATGTGAAAGCAGCCTTATAAATCCTGAGAAGAGATCAACAATAAACTATTGTGAAGCTGCAGTTTTAACAGACTTGCAAATACAGCCCCAGCAGCAACTTGCATAGATTCTATAAACACAGGCTGCTCGCCAGCTCAGAATTGATACATTGTAATCGGTCTCCCTGGCAACCACTAGCAGAAAGCCCCCACTCTTGCATTCCTGTGCAATGTCTCAAAATAAAAGGACTTTTTCATTGCTCTTTCACTGCCGTTGTTGCAGCAGCAACAGAAAAGCATGGATTCTCACTCAGCTCATAGTGAAAGACCTAAACGGTTAACCAAACCAACATGGAGAGTTAAGGAGTAGAGATGAGCGAGCACTAAAATGCTCGTGTGCTCGATGCTCTGGCCGAGCATCTCAAGATACTCGTGTACTCGGCCAGAGCACCGAGCCCAATGTAAGTCAATGAGTGACAGACTTCCGGCTATAAAACGAGTATTTCTGTCAAAGGGCGGGAGGGTGGGCTTTTTCAAATCGTCACAGCATATAACACATTGCTGTGGCCCCCAGAGGGACCCTAATAGTAAATCTGCTCTCTGTGAGGTGACAGCTCACTGTGTGCACTGAAGGGAGCTGTGTAATTGTGTCAGATCGATATTTATTAGTGTTGAGTCCGAGCATCTCGGCGGTACTCGGTGCTCGCCGAGCATGCCGAGTACTGGGATACTCGTGTTAATAACGAGTAGCGCCGAGCATGCTCGCTCAACACTATTAAGGAGAACTTAGAAAAAAACAGAAGTGAACTGCTTACCCACATAACATTATTGTGGTGAAAAGTGCTTAAACAAGTGACTGTTTTATCTGTGCCCGGCGCTCATGAGCTACCACCAGAGGGAACCCTAGAACAACTGTACTTTGCATACCAGTCTTACAAGGACACCTGTAAAGAATACATCTCTATGCTGCTGAGATCAAATATGTCAGAATCACTAAAGGAACTCCAGGACTTCCAACAGCTCAATGCAGAACGAGACTACACCGTGCGTGACATTGTGGACAAAACAGAAGCAAGGGTCGCACATGTGTCAGAAGCAGTATTGCACAGATCCAGGTCTCCTAAAAGCTCAAGGCACTCACTCAAGTCAAGCTCATCAAGGTACCCTCAGTGAGTAGCTCGTAAGAGCGTGTGCTGAAGCAGAAACCATGTAAGTACAAGCTGTCTTTGCTCAAAGGAAAGCAGAGATAGAAATGAGTGCAGTCGTCAAATCTGCGCGCAAAAAAGCAGAGACTGCACGCAACAAGGCAGATGTTGAAGCAGAGGAAGCGGAGATGGAAGCAGAGACTGCACGTAAAAAGACGGAAGTCCTGCAGAGGGAATGTGAACACGCAGCAGCCATGGCAAGGTTAAAGGTCTTCAAACAAGCTCTGGTTGGGAGCTAAGGAAGTAGCAACAACGTGTATGATCTCAACACAGAAGACCCCCTTAAAGGGAACCAACCACCTCGGATGACCCTCATACACTGTTAATATGTGCCCCTGCAGCCTAGTAAACCATTAGCAGCACTGTTTTTGTGTGGGAAAAATGGCTGCAGTAGAAGTGAGATAATGATTTTATACACTTACATGCCTGCGTACTTGAGGGCGTCTCCCTGTGTGTGCTGGCACTTGTGAGCTGTGCTCATCATGTCTGCTCTCCCCTCCCTTATGCACGCCCCCTCTCAGCCTGCTATAGTGATGTGAGGCTGATTGCGTCATAAAGGGGCGGGGCTAAATCGCGGCATCCCGGTAGCCCCACCCCTTTATGACGCAATCAGCCTCACACAGCATAGCAGGCTGAGAGGGGGCGTGCATAAGGGAGGGGAGAGCAGACATGATGAGCACAGCTCACAAGTGCCAGCACACACAGGGAGACGCCCTCAAGTACGCAGGCATGTAAGTGTATAAAATCATTATCTCACTTCTACTGCAGCCACTTTTCACACAAAAACAGTGCTGCAAATGGTTTACTAGGCTGCAGGGGCACATATTAACAGTGTATGAGGGTCATCCGAGGTGGTTGGTTCCCTTTAAGCGCACAAGAGATTACGTGCTGAGCCAAGCCAACGAACCGCTGACTACCACCAACATTCCTGTCGGCGACTACTCTTCTACAGAGCTTCAAGACGCCAATCCGCCTGCAGCTTCCAGTCTCACAGGTCAGTCCAATGCACTTCAAACAATAAAACCTGAACCTGCTTCATACTCCAATGCACAGCCAGACCTTGCACCTCAACAACCCCCGTATGCCAATGTCCACATGCAACCCAACATGCCACCAAGGCACAAGGACTATGCGTCATCGTTCAAGCATGGACTTGAATTTACTGCATTACTGTTGCATTTTGTCTTTTCTTTCTCCTATCGTTACAGGTTTCATGACGTCAAGGGATGGGTCAACTCCGTACGTCGTACAAAGACTTGTGAAATTGGACGATTTCAGATGGGGAGTGTTGTGTCCCATGAATAGGAACAACCTGTTATATGTTTTCTCTGTGTAATGCATTTGTGTGTTTTTCCTCCAATCACGGAATTCTCTTACTGTTGCTAAGTAGATTTAGACTGCATTAAGAGTGTCCCTTTGTCCCCCCCTTAGTTTGCCTCTGTACAGGATGCTCCTCCCTTCTTCCCCAGTTTAGTTTAGAGAAGCCATTGCTGAACACACATGTCTGCAAAGCTGTACAGATTATTCCTTTTCATCTGCTGTTACGTTGAACTTTAACATTAATACAAGATTATAGAAGAAAACTGCAGCGTTTCTCCTGTCTTACTACAAGTTATCGTTCTAGCCAAGTTGAACTGTCTATCAATCATTTGGTGATGTGAGTACAAGCATACAATTATCTAAAGGACTGGTAATTAGAGCGCTTGGGATTCACAGTCATCAGAAGGGGACAGAACAAATCTTGAGGTAAAAAACTCACCAAATACTCAATGTGTGAAGGTGGCCTAATAAAACCTCACCTGACCCCTTAGGCCCTATGCACATGTTGAGTATTTGGTGAGTTTTTACCTCAGTATTTGTAGCCAGAACCAGGAGTGGGTGATAAACCCAGAAGTGACGTAAATCTATTATACTTTTCCTCTGATTGTTCCACTCCTGGTTTGTCTTACAAATACTGAGGTAAAAAACTCACCAAATACTCAGTGTGTGCACGTGGCCTAGAGTATGAGTACATGGCATATTTTTCACACTCCTGATAAATCATTGCATTAAATGAACATAGTAAACAGCAATCTGTCCACACTGCAGGTTTCCTGCATATTTTTTCTGCAACTTTATTATGAATATGCTGCAGATCTTTCACACAGTGATGTGTAAGCAAAGTGAATGTAAACACAGAAGACCTGCGGCGTTTTAGTTTCACGGCCGCATCTGCCGCAACTGCTGAAACCGCACTTGCCGTGTCTGCCGCACACTTATCGCAAGCCCCATAGACAATGCATGGGGCTTGCCGCAAGTGTGCCGCAAGTGCATCCGTTAGGCGGAAAATGCGGCAGCTGCGATTTTTTGCCCGGATCTGCCGCATTTTTCAAAAACGCCAGTGTGACAGGGGCTTAACTTGGACATTCCACTGGGTTTTTGACATTATTTTTAAATTTTCCTTTTTACGGCTTTTATTGTACCAAATAGCAGCACGTAGTGGGCTCAGCATACATACTGCATTCACGAGCACTCTGACCATGACCTACATATACCTCAGAAAATGCCAAGGGGTGAAATCTTGTCGACCCTAATGCAAAATATTCAGCAAGGACCCCAACTGTCAAAGGGCTTTCATTGTTTTGGTCTTCTCATATGGGTCAAAAAGATGCAATATGCCTGAACAAAACCTTATCATTCATATCATTACTTCTGTTGCTTCTGTTCACATCTTGCTATTGGCGTCTGGCATATACATAGGAAACTGATATAACACACAACTCCTATGAATGCCCATAGGCCCCAATATTAGTATATCATGTATAAATCTGTGTATGTTGTTACATCTTTGGCCTGGCTCCAGGTCTGGGCTTTCTGTCTTTCTCTGGCTATAGTTGCCTCCTGTTCTTTTGTATGTTGGGTTACTAGGTTAACCCTACTTAGTCTGGTGACATCATCCTCCCTTGCCCTATAGGACAGTTTAGGCAGTTGGACTCTGCCTGAGTTTTCAGGTAGTTTGTATCCAATCACCACTTTTGAAGCTCCACTCTGCCACTTTCATTGCCCGCTGACATATCCATCCACTACGTCACTGGATTCTGCTACATGTCCGCTGTGTATCTCCTGACATGCTCAGCTCTGCAACATTATTAGGCTTTGTGGTTTCTCACTGGACCTCCTGATTTACTCAGCTGTGCCCCATCGCTAAGTCTTCTTTGCTGTGCCATTTGCTTGACCGCTCCATCAGCTGATGTAGGCAGATGTTCTGGCTTCCTAGTGGACAATCTCTTCACTTGCCATAGAGTCTCTACAGCAGGGGTCTCAAACTCGGCTGGGTTGGTGGGCCGCACATAGAAAAAAATTGATACCGGGAGGCCGCATTACTAAGTGACATTTTTAGTAATTCCAGAATTTTTCGCTCAATGTAGTAATATTCAAATCCTGATCTCCTTTTAGTAATGTCCCCACAGTGGTTCCCTTCTTGTAGTAATGTCCCCATCCTGGTCCTCATCTTGTGTAATGTTCTCATCCTGGTCTTCCCTTGTAGTAATGTCCCTATCCTGGTCCCCTTCTTGTAATAATGTCCTCATACTGGTCCCCATCCTATGTTAATGTCCCCCATCCTGATCGCTTTCTTGTAGTAATGTCCCCATCCTGGTCCTCATCTTGTGTAATGTTCTCATCCTGGTCTTCCCTTGTAGTAATGTCCCTATCCTGGTCCCCTTCTTGTAATAATGTCCTCATACTGGTCCCCATCCTATGTTAATGTCCCCCATCCTGATCGCTTTCTTGTAGTAATGTCCCCACCCTGCTTCCCTTCTTGTACTAATGTCCCCATCCTGGTCTTCCCTTGTAGTAATGTCTCCATCCAGGTACCCTTCTTGTAATATTGTCTTCATACTGGTCCCCATCCTATATTAATGTCCCCCATCCTGATAGCCTTCTTGTAGTAATGTCCCCACCCTGGCTCCCTTCTTGTACTAATGTCCCCATCCTGGTCTTCCCTTGTAGTAATGTCCCCATCCTGGTCCCCATCTTGTAATAATGTCCTCATACTGGTCCCCATCCTATATCAATTTCCCCCATTATGGTCCTTCTTGTAGTAATGTCCCATCCTGATCTTGTAGTAATGTCACCATCTTGGTCCTCATCTTGTAGTAATGTCCCCACCCTGGTTCCCTTCTTGTACTAATGTCCCCATCCTGGTCTTCCCTTGTAGTAATGTCCCCATCCTGGTCCCCTTCTTGTAATAATGTCCTCATACTGGTCCCCATCCTATATTAATGTCCCCAATCCTGATCGCCTTCTTGTAGTAATGTCCCCACCCTGGCTCCCTGTCACGGTGTAAGGAATAATGATAAGGGAATGGCAGTTACGGGCAGGGTGACCAGGGAAGACTAGTCTGACCCTAGTCTAGGAACCTTGAATGGCCCTGATCCCGAAGGTATCTCTGATGTAGGGCTGGGCGATTAATCGAATTAATTCGATTAATTCGCCCCCTGCTGTGGCCACGATTGTGGTTTTAACCACAATCGTCAAATTCGATTTAAAATGGCGTCCGGAGCGCTGTTTAGAAGTCGTCCGGATCTTCTAAACAGCGCTCCGGACGCCTAGCGGTAATCCCGAGTGTAACTCGGGGTTGACTTTCACTTTCAGAAGCGGTAACCCCGAGTCACACTCGGGATTACCTGCTGATGGTAACGCTGCCGTGCCGAGGGTGAGGACTTGGTTTGGGGTCGGCTAAGCCCCTGCTGCTGAGGAGCCCCCGGGAGGAAAGGGGGTGCTGACACGTTCCCAGCACCGCCCGCTGCCGCCCCTGCAGCGGCCGCGGGAAGAGGACCGGACGGGGCCCAGCACCTCCGCCGCCCCTGCTGTGCAGCCGGGGATGTGCTGACAGGCCGAGCTGGCTGAGCCCGGCACAGCACCCACCGCCGCCGCCTCTGCTGTGCAGCCGAGGGATGAGGACCGGGGGATGTGCTGACAGGCATAGAGAAGGTTACGTGGAGATGTGGTAAGGCGAGGTAAAACGGGGAGAAGGCTGCTGTGGTGGCGTGTGCTGTGGTGATATGTGCTGTGGTGGTGTGTGCTGTGGTGATATGTGCTGTGGTGGTGTGTGCTGTGGTGATATGTGCTGTGGTGGCGTGTGCTGTGGTGATATGTGCTGTGGTGATATGTGCTGTGGTGATATGTGCTGTGGTGGTGTGTGCTGTGGTGGTGTGTGCTGTGGTGATATGTGCTGTGGTGATATGTGCTGTGGTGATATGTGCTGTGGTGGTGTGTGCTGTGGTGATATGTGCTGTGGTGGCGTGTGCTGTGGTGATATGTGCTGTGGTGGTGTGTGCTGTGGTGATATGTGCTGTGGTGGCGTGTGCTGTGGTGATATGTGCTGTGGTGATATGTGCTGTGGTGGTGTGTGCTGTGGTGGTGTGTGCTGTGGTGATATGTGCTGTGGTGATATGTGCTGTGGTGATATGTGCTGTGGTGGTGTGTGCTGTGGTGATATGTGCTGTGGTGGCGTGTGCTGTGGTGATATGTGCTGTGTGGCGTGTGCTGTGGTGATATGTGCTGTGGTGGCGTGTGCTGTGGTGATATGTGCTGTGGTGGCGTGTGCTGTGGTGATATGTGCTGTGGTGGCGTGTGCTGTGGTGATATGTGCTGTGGTGGTGTGTGCTGTGGTGATATGTGCTGTGGTGGCGTGTGCTGTGGTGATATGTGCTGTGGTGATATGTGCTGTGGTGGTGTGTGCTGTGGTGGTGTGGTGCTGTGGTGGTGTGTGCTGTGGTGATATGTGCTGTGGTGATATGTGCTGTGGTGATATGTGCTGTGGTGATATGTGCTGTGGTGGTGTGTGCTGTGGTGATATGTGCTGTGGTGGCGTGTGCTGTGGTGATATGTGCTGTGGTGATATGTGCTGTGTGTGGTGTGTGCTGTGGTGATATGTGCTGTGGTGGTGTGTGCTGTGGTGATGCGTGATATGTGCTGTGGTGGCGTGTGCTGTGGTGATGCGTGATGTCTGCTGTGGTGAGGCGTGTGCTGTGGTGAGGCGTGTGCTGTGGTGAGGCGTGTGCTGTGGTGAGGCGTGTGCTGTGGTGAGGCGTGTGCTGTGGTGATGCGTGTGCTGTGGTGGCGTGTGGTGATGCGTGATGTCTGCTGTGGTGGCGTGTGCTGTGGTGGCGTGTGCTGTGGTGATATGTGCTGTGGTGGTGTGTGCTGTGGTGATATGTGCTGTGGTGGTGTGTGCTGTGGTGATGCGTGATATGTGCTGTGGTGGTGTGTGCTGTGGTGATGCGTGATATGTGCTGTGGTGGTGTGTGCTGTGGTGATGCGTGTGCTGTGGTGATGCGTGTGCTGTGGTGATGCGTGATGTCTGCTGTGGTGGCGTGTGCTATGGTGGCGTGTGCTGTGGTGGCGTGTGCTGTGGTGGCGTGTGATGTCTGCTGTGGTGATGCGTGCTGTGGTGATGCGTGCTGTGGTGGCGCGTGCTGTGGTGATGCGTGATGTCTGCTGTGGTGGCGTGTGCTGTGGTGATGCGTGTGCTGTGGTGATGCGTGTGCTGTGGTGATGCGTGTGCTGTGGTGATGCGTGTGCTGTGGGGATGCGTGTGCTGTGGTGATGCGTGTGCTGTGGGGATGCGTGTGCTGTGGGGATGCGTGTGGTGTGGTGGCGTGTGCTGTGGTGGTGTGTGCTGTGGTGGTGCGTGATGTCTGCTGTGGTGGTGTGTGCTGTGGGAAATGCAGGACATAGCTAAAGTAGATAATAACTGAAGGTAAAGGCAGTTTATAGTTGCTGTGTGACAGGAATTATACTCCAGGTCCTATATTCCATCCTCCTCCCTATATATTCTATACCTAGGTCCTATATCTCTCCCCCTCCTTACAGATTATAGAATACCTGGGTGACTGGTCCTATATCCCCTCGCCCTCCTTACATATTCTATAATATACCTGTGTTCTATATCCCTCCCCCTCCTTACAGATTATATACCTGTGCCCTATATCCCCTCATATATTCTATACCTGGGTCCTATATCCCCTCCCCCTCATACATTATATACCTGGGGGAACCTGCTCCGTTCAATAGATGCGGTCTCCTTAAAGTAATAGAAAATAGAAAAAAAATCGAGATTTAAATCGAAAATCGTCCATAGGTTTAAATAAAATCGAGATTTTGATTTTTCCCAAAATCGCCCAGCCCTACTCTGATGGAGAGAAGGTTCGGGCCTCCAGCCTCTCCGTAACCTCCTCCACCAGCCCTGCGCTATTCCCCCCTCACCTCCTTCCACAGAACCAGGATACAGCAACTCCAAAGGAAAGGACTTCAGCCACACAAACACACAAGTCAGCACAGCATGGCTTCCAGGCATAGAGTGAGACTCTATCAGCAGCACCACCTGGTGGAAGGAGAGGCTACTTAAAGGCTAGTGGGAGGGCATTTCAGGTGAGTCACACATTAACCCTTCAACCAGCAGTTGAACCTAATAGTGAATGCAGTTCTGGTGTACAACACAGGAGGCAAAGACCCTCACAACTATCAACCATGCAGCTCTTAAAGACAAACACATACACAGCAGCATCCAGCAATGTCAGCGCCAACTAAGTGTGTGACACTCCCTTCTTGTAGTAATCCCCATCCTAGTCTTCTCTTGTAGTAATGACCCCATCCTGGTCCTCTTCTTGTAGTAATATCACAATCCTGGTCTTATAGTAATGACCCCATCCTGGTCTTCTTCTTGTAGTAATGTTCTCATCCTGGTCCTCTTGTAGTAATGTCCCCATCCTGATGCCACATTGTAGTAATGTCCCAACCTGGTCTCTCTTCTTTTTGCGTACACACACACACAGTCTTTCATACACAAACAGGCTCATACATACACTTTCATACACACTGACATACACACACTCTCATATAAACACTCTCATTCATACACTCTCCTATACACACACGCAGATACACACACTCATACACATTCTGATACACACACACTCTCTCATTCACACGCAGACTCTTATACACCCACTTTTGTACACACTCATACACACACAGTCTCTCATACACACAATCATACACACACATACACTCTGACACACACACACACACACTCATACACACACTCATACACACATACACACTCTCTCATACATACTCTCATACACACACGCAGATACACATACCCTCATACACACACTCTCACAAACGCACAATCATATACACCCACTCTTATACACCCACTTACTATCTCACACACACATACTCTCTCACACACACACACTCATACACACTCTCATACACACACACTCACTCATACACACACTCACTCATACACACACTTTCTCATACACACTCACATACTCTTACACACTCACATACACACATTTTTACACACACTCATACACAGACTCTCATACACACACTCATACACTCTCATACACATTCATATACACACACACTCTCTCATACACACACACTCATATACACACACTCTCATACACACACACTCTGATACACACACACTCTCATACATACACTCATACACACACACTTTCTCATACATACTCATATACACACTCATACACACACACTCTCGTACACACACACACTTTCTCATACACACTCCAGCCTCCAGCCTCTTCCTAAAACTCCTCCACCAGCCCTGCGCTATTCCCTCCTCACCTCGCTTCACAGAACTGGGATACAGCAACTCCAAAGGAAAGGACTTCAGCAACAGAAACACACAGGTCAGCACAGCACGACTTCCAGGCATAGATTGAGACTCTATCAGCAGCACCACCTGGTGGAAGGAGAGGCTACTTAAAGGCCAGGGGGAGGGGAACCCTGGTGAGTCACACATTAACCCCTCAACCAGCAGCCGAACCTCATAGTGAATACTGGAGCACAACACAGGAGGCCAAGGACCTTCAAAACCATCAATCATGCAGCTCTTAAAGACAAACACATACAAAGCAGCATCCAGCAATGTCAGCGCCAACTAAGCACCTGACAGGTGACAGGCCAATCAGATCACAGACCCGCAAGTGACTTCGGCGTATGACATCACTTGAGATTTCTGATTGGCCGACGTCACTTGCGAGTCTGTGATCTGATTGGCCCGCCTGCTTCCATTGATGTAACTGAGGGAAGGAGGCTCGGAGCTTGTCGTAGCGGTCGCAGGAAGTGATAATAAAGCCGCAGTCCCCAGCACACTGCACCGCGGTGGCCTCTTACACAACACACCATGGTGACCCCCTGCACAGTGGATCCCAGTGTCCTTACATTTTCCACGGTGGTGCGGGCCGCATTTTGAAGCCCCGGGGCCGCGTGTTTGAGTCCCCTGCTCTACAGCCCCTGTTGTTCCAACCTTATTGCCCTTCTGCACCAGCATCATCTGTTCGTGCTGCTTTACTATGAATCCACCCACAGGAGATTTTTTTGTTTCTCATCATTCTATATCCCCAGTGAGGCTCAAGTATAATTTCCATATTTAGGTTCATAGACTTTATGAAACCAATGAAGCTGTTAGTATGTGTTTGGAAACCTGAAGGAAACTCACACAGATATGTTGAGAATGCGCCATGTTGAGATGGTACACACTAAGCTATGGTAATAGTCTGGCCCACCCATTCATTGGTCTCTTTTGCATACATTGGATGAGATTTAAATAGTGTCATATAGTGAATGAGTTAAGTAGTCTGCAAAAAGTAGACATTATTTACAGAAAAATAGTAAATCTATTTCACATTCTTATAACAATGTTGGTGGACATACCAAGTGGGTCACTAAATACCTTCTAGGCACAGGAGATTCCTGGAAAAAGACATTTCCTTATGAAATATACTACAGCCATCTTCAGGCCTAAACTGACATCATGTCTTTTCCTGTGTTGGTCATCTGGAAGTGAAGACGAGTGCAGGAATGGAAAGGGTTGAATATCTGCTGGAGTCTTTATTGTGGACATAGTTTGCTTGGGCATTTCTGAAAAAATCTCAATGGTTGACTTAAAGACCACAACACAGATTTCCACTGATCTAATGTCCAGTCCTTGTGTTGCTTGACCCCCAACAAGTCTTATCTTCTTGTTTACAGTCCCTAGTAGTGGCTTCATTACAGCAATTTAACCATAACACCCTCCTTCTCACAGTCTGTACAGTTGCTGTTAAGATGTGTTGATATTTGTGTAATATGTTTGAGAATTGTTATCTGAGGTGATGTCAATTTGCCGTTTCTGAGGCTGGTAACTCTGATGATCTTATCCTCTGCAGCAGAGGTAATTTTTGGTCTACATTTCCTGGGGAGGTCCTCATGAGAGACAGATTCATTATAACAATTGATGATTTTTATGACCGCACTGGAAGATATTTTCAAGGTTCTAGCATTTTTTATGGACTGACTGACCTTCATGTCTTAAAGTAATGGTGGACTGTCATTTTTCTTTACTTAGTCTAAGGTTCTTTTTGCCATATTCTGGCTTAGAATAGTTGTGGAATATGACTCAGCACTGTATGGAGGTGTGCACCGCGCTGCCGCTGCCAAACACACCTCGCCTAAAAGACTTTCTGAAGAGTGGAGATTCCACAAATGAACTCTCTAGGAGGCATACCTGTTCACAGGAAGCCATTCCAGTTGGCCTGCTGGTAAACAAAATGGGGATGGAAAGTTGTCAAAGGAGAAAAAAGGGGGTATTCTGAGGAATCTAAGGTGTGATACATATTCTGATTTATTTCTGTTATGCACACATGGTAACGCATACAGGAAAATAAGGCCTTTCCCTGAACTACTGTATCTGACTCAGCCGCTTCCTGTACAAACTAAAGTTCCCAGCTTCACAGTCCTTGATGTACCTGTGTGGGCTTGAATAACCGTAACTGTAAAACTAGGACATGACAACTCAGGCCTAGCTGCCCAAAGCGCTGTCAATTGTTCCTTCGTACCACCTTAAGAACAGGAGAGAGATGCAGAGGACTATAACCCTGAATCAGGAAGGCGTTCAGAGATAATAAGAATAAATCCCAAAGTGAGAAAACATAAAACATGAATATAACGTGGAAAACTAGTACGTACTTCTTGGAAGAAAGAAATTTCCTCCTATTACCTAACTATTGGCAGGAGAAAGGTTTAGGAAGATAGATAAGATAGATAGATTAGATAGATAGATAGATAGATAGATAGATAGATAGATAGATGTGACAGCAAAGAAAATAAGCCAAGCTGGCAGTGACGTACCTAGAGTCCGGTGTAAAATTTGGACCTGGGCCCCACCTACACCTCCCTCGCACACGCGCGTGTGTGCACAAACGCGCACACATACACATTGGTCAGATGTATGCGCCCCATGTAATGTTTTAAATCCTAAAAAGGCTCACAAATTGACCCCTCGCCCCATTCATTTTATATTAATGTTCCCCATCCTGCTATATATGGTCCTCCTCGTGGAATATTCCCTTATCCTGGTATATATGTCCCCCATCCTGGTATATATGGTCTTCCATTATAGCATAATGCAGCCTCATAGCCCTCCATATAGTATAATGCAGCCTCATAGCCCTCTATATAATATAATGCAGCCTCATAGCCCCTCCATATAGTGCAGCCTCATAGCCTCTCCATATAGTGCAGCCTCATAGCTCTCCATATAGCATAATGCAGCCTAATAGCACTCCATATAGCATAATACAGCCTCATAGTACTCCATATACACTGTGTTCCAAATTATTATGCAAATGTTCTTTTTCTCTGATTTCTCTAAATGGTTGGTGTAAATGACAATCAGTGTAATAAAAGTCATCACCCATAATGGTACATTTACACGCGGCCACAGGAAGGTAGGAACAGGCAGGCATCGGACACAAATTGTGCCTGTTGCCTTGAAAAGACCTCGATGTGGCTGCGTGTAATTCAGGACTTTCCTTCCTGTGTCTTCCCTGAAGGAAGGAGAGTCCTGAATTACACGCAGCCACATCGAGGTCTTTTCAAGGCAACAGGCACAATTTGTGTCCGATGCCTGCCTATTCCTACCTTCCTGTGGCCGCATGTAAATGTACCATTAGAGTACACATCAAATTTTATTGAAGAAATCTCCCTATGATAACACTATAATTTTCAAAATTAAAAAAACTCTAAAAGCACTGTTCCAAATTATTACGCACAGTAGAGTTTGTAAACATTTGATATGTTTGAAAGAACTGAAAATGCTTATTTGATGAATTTGCAGCATTAACAGGTCACATTCACTGAAATAAAAAGCTATTTAACTCCAAAACATCCTAACAGGCCAAGTTACATGTTAACATATGAACCCTTCTTTGATATCACCTTCACAATTCCTGCATCCATTGAACTTGTGAGTTTCTGGAGAGTTTCTGCTTGTATTTCTTTGCATGATGTCAAGAATAGCCTCCCAGAGCTGCTGTTTTGATGTGAACTGCCTCCCACCCTCATAGATCTTTTGCTTGATTATACTCCTAAGGTTCACTATAAGGTTGAGGTCAGGGGAAGATGGTGGCAACACCATGAGTTTATCTCCTTTTATGCCCATAGCAGCCAATGGCACAGAGGTATTTTTTGTAGCATGAGATGGCGCATTGACATGCATGAGGATGATTTTGCTCCTAAAGGCACGTTTTTGCTTTTTGTACCATGGAAGAAAGTTCTCAGTTGGAAACTCTATATACTTTGCAGAGGTCATTTTCACACCTTCAGGAACCTTAAAGGAGCCTACCAGCTGTTTCCCAATGATTCCAGCCCAAATCATGACTCCTCCACCTCCTTGCTGACGTCGCAGCCTTGTTGGGACATGGTGGCATCCACCAACCATCCACTACTCTATTCATCTGGACCATCCAGGGTTGCTTGGCACTCATCAGTAAACAAGACTGTTTGAAAATTAGTCTTCATGTATATCTGGACCCACTGCAACTGTTTCTGCTTGTGAGCACTGTTTAGGGGTGGCCGAATAGTAGGTTTATGCAGCACAGCAAGCCTTTGAAGGATCCTACACATTGAGGTTCGAGGGACTCCAGAGGCACCAGCAGCTTGAAATATCTGTTTGCTGGTTTGTAAGGCCTTTTTAGCATCTGCTCTCTTAATCTGATGAACTTGCCTGGCAGAAACCTTCCTCATTCTGCCTTTATCTGCACGAACACATCTGTGCTGAGAATCAGCCACAAATCTCTTCACAATACGATGATCACGCTTAAGTTTTCGTGCAGTATCAAATGTTTTCATCCCTTATCCAAGGCATTGCACTATTTGTTGCTTTTTTGCAGCAGAGACGTCCTTTTTCTTTCCCATGTTACTTGAAAACTGTGGCCTGCGTAATATTGTGGAACACCCAGTTTTCCATTTATTGGGCTCACCTGCCAAACTAACTATTATAGGTATCTGAGATTGATTTCAATGATCCAAAGAACCCTGATGGTGGGTTTACACACACCAATTTATCTGTTCAATATCTGAACCAATCTCTGGTTGCAGTGAAATCATGGATACATAGCTCCATTTTGTGGCTGTGTACAACATGGAGCAATGTATCCATGATTTCACTGCAACCAGAGATTGGTTCAGATATTGAACAGATAAATTGGTGTGTGTAAACCCACCATCAGACACAATACCATCAATGGGCTTCATTACAAAAAAAAAAAAATAAAATAAAACCCTATGACACTTAAAACCAATTTGCATAATAATTTGGAACACAGTGTAGTATAATCCATATAATAAAACCCAGCCTCACAGCCTTCCATATAGTATAATGCAGCCTAATAGCCCTCTATATAGCATAATACATCTTTATAGCCCTCCAGATAGCATAAATTCCCCCACACACAGACATACTGCCCCCTGTATAACCCTCTGACACACAGACATACTGCCCCCTGTATAACCATCCACACACAGACACTCTGCCCCTGAATAACCCCCCACACACAAACACACTTCCCTGTATAATCCCCGCCCCACCACACACAGACATACTGCCCCCTGTATAACCCTCTGACACACAGACATACTGCCCCCTGTATAACCATCCACACACAGACACTCTGCCCCTGAATAACCCCCCCACACACAAACACACTTCCCTGTATAATCCCCGCCCCACCACACACAGACATACTGCCCCCTGTATAACCCTCAGACACACAGACATACTGCCCCTGTATAACCCCCATCACACACAAATGGTGGTCAACGTAAATCCAAAGGGATTGTGTTTTTCGATCCATGCAAGCCATACGTTGAAAAGGACCACAACTGATTAAAGGCTAATGGTGCTTTATTCAACACATTTCAGAGCGTGTCCTTGCTCCTTCATCAGGAATGAAACCATTTATATTGACCCCCACAGTGTAACCGTAGAGTGTGGATCTTGCGGCAGCTGTACTGTACACATATACTGGTTGTGGGTCTCACAACCAGATCAGGTGAGCAGTTGCATTTGCAGCCTTTTTCACATTGTTAAAAAAAGATAAGACCCTATTGCACTTTTGTTTCCTCATTTCTACCACCACACACACAGACATACTGTCCCTGTATAACCCCCCCCACACACACATACTGCCCCTGTATAACCCCTCCACACACAGACAGACTGCCCTGTATAAGCCCCACACACACACACACACAGACATACTGCTCCTGTATAACCCCTCCACACACACACAGACATATTGCCCCTGTATAACCCCCCCACACACAGACATACTGCCCCTGTATAACCCCCCCACACACACAGACATACTGCCCCTGTATAACCCCCCCCACACACACAGACATACTGCTCCTGTATAAGCCCTCCACACACAGACATACTGCCCCTGTATAAGCCCCACACACACACACAGACATACTGCTCCTGTATAACCCCTCCACACACACACACAGACATACTGCCCCTGTATAACCCCCCCACACACAGACATACTGCCCCTGTATAACCCCCCACACACACACAGACATACTGCCCCTGTATAACCCCCCCACACACACAGACATACTGCCCCTCCCTGTATAACCCACACACACACACATACTGCCCCTGTATAACCCCCCACACACACACAGACATACTGCTCCTGTATAAGCCCTCCACACACAGACATACTGCTCCTGTATAACCCCTCCACACACAGACATACTGCCCCATACCTCCTCCCCAGGAAAGGTCAGGATTCAGACTCTTCAGCTCATGAAGGGAGCGCACGCTTACCATACCTGCCGGCTGATGCCTTCTTTGATGAGATCGCAGTGTGATGACCTCATCACGGTGCTGCACGCAGTGGCCAGCAGGATAAGAGTTTCCTGGCCACCATTAAAGTTACAGTGTCAGACCTTCGGCAGCCGTGAACAGCCGCCTGGGGACCGGCCCGGGCATACTTGCGTGCAATGTCATGGATGTTAGTCCTCAGGAACGCACATCCATGTGAAGCAGGTGCTGGGGTCGGGGGAAGACCAGGAAAGGGAAGGTATAAATACCCACACCCACAATGTGATAGCACAGACTAAATGACAAATGAAAACACATGCTGACTTAAAAGAATAAAACAAAGGTAAAAGATAATCAGCACTCAGACAGATTCATCCTGCTGTGGCTCATTTGAGACGGAAGCTGATGACTCAAACAGCATAGGGTCACCAGATCGAATCCCAAGGCATGACAATTTTAAACTTGTTCCTTTACTCATTGCTTCCATATGTGTCTCTTTCTGGTTTTGCTGCCTCCAGGCTGAATCTACAATGTGCATATTCCAATAGGGACAAAAAAAATTACATGTACAGCTATGTACAATCTTTTGACCATTACATTTTTTTTTTTTTTTTAAACATATATTTATTAGAATTTTTATAACGAACAAGCAGATTTTACAAACATAGCATGTGCTCAACACATACTTACATGGATAAAGCATTGTGTATAGCAAGGTATCCAAAGATATAAACATGTACTATACAGATGTAGATTACCCACCCCTCCCTTCCTTTACCCGCATCTCCCCTACTGATCACATTTCTGTAAATTTCTTCCTCTCTCGTTAATAATTACAATTAGGTTTTGGTGGACAATTCTCATAAACAACACTCGTTTCTGTCATATAATGAATCTAGTTCCAATTTTCCTAGTGTCCCTTGCATACTCTCCAAGAGATACCACAATGTGTTTCTTAAAGGTGTAACCAGCCATACGATCTCAGATCAGATCAGATAAGAGCCATGAAGAGGTGCCATTTTGCAAAGAATTTTGCAGATTTTTTATCTTTCTCAAGGTACACATTGTTACATTTGTACACGACAACAAAATGGAACAATGTGTCCATGATTTCACTACAACCAATGAGTTGCAAGCAATATATCTCTGTGTGTAACGGTACCTTTACAGACCGCCTCGATCTGCTCTGAATACAAGGCTCCCTTCAATTCTCAGACCAGCTCAGTCGTGGTTGGGATCGAGCTATCTAACCAGTGGAGTCGCAGCAACCTCTTATAGGCCAGTGCAATCATGTGAAATAACTTCTTTTGATCCTTTTTTGTGGAAACGTCAGGCATATAGTGAAAGATCCAAATTTGTAGTCCATACTGGGACCCAACCCGCAGGACATTGTAGACATATCCTGTGCCCGCTCCCACCCCACTCTCACTTTATTACATTCCCACACTCTGTGAAACATGTCATCATTGACCAGTCCACATTTCGGGCATGCCTGTAATCTATCACTCCTTCCCGGAGTAGAGGGAATGTTGAATCCCAATATAGCCTTGTGTATCAGTCTGTGTTGAGAATCTCTCCATTTCTCGTTTGGTATATTTTTCCTGATCTCATTCCACCCCTCTAAGACTATTTGGCCTATGTCTTCCTTCCCAACCTGGTTGCCCATGCACTAAAAATTTCAGTACGACCTGATGGGAAAAGTTGGACCCTTAAGGTGTTATAAATTGTGGAAACTGAAGTTGCACCCATGTCTCCGTTGAGTAAGCTATGACATTTTGAGTCTAGGCACTCCTTACTGACATCCAGCAACGACTGCAACAGGTGATGTCTCAATTGTTCGTATTGAATTTTATGAAATGTCGCTAGTTGCCATTTGTTTCTCACTTCCACCTCCGTCATCCAGCGTCCCTCCTGCCGCAGTAATATATCACTTTATGAGGCAATGCCCTTCTGTCTCCAAACATGAAACAGGGCGTTTTCCCTCCCCAGTTTGAAGTCGGGGTGTCGCCAAGGCCTAAGATACATGGATATTTTCCAAGAAAGCCCTAACTTCCTTCTTATCGCCTTCCAGGCCCTCTAGTATCTCGGAACAGCACCAAGTTTTTTATGGTCGGGTCTATGTTGACGTCAGAAGAGTGTAAAAGGGCCACCGGATCCCAGGGCGCGCACTGCTCAGACTCCAGATCATAGTCCGAGTATCTGCTAGACTTTTTGAACCAGTCGAGAATATGTCTCGCTAAACACGCCAAATTGTAACCCCTGACATCTGGCAGCCCCAACCCCCCCCTCCCGTCCCTCGCAAGCATCAATGTTCTAGCCCTTATCCTAGGTCTCTGTCTCCTCCACAAAACCTCGAGAATGCTGTATTAATCCTTTTCAAATCTGAGTGTTTAAGGAGAAGGGGGACGGTCTGGAGCAGGTATAGGAATCTTGGGAAGCAGATCATCTTGATCAAATGGTTTCTTCCCAGTAGCGACAAAGGGAGTCCTTCCCATCTAACTAATTCCTCTTCAAATTTTTGCAATCAGAGGATTGTAATTTAGGTTATACGTCACCCCAGGGCTCCTTCCCAGATGAATCCCCAGATATTTAATGGATGTGGGGGCTATTGGGATGCTGTACAATTGTCTCCCTCCCCCCTCCTGCCCTCCTCCCCTTGCACCTGTTTTGACCGTTACATTTTAAATGCATGTGTAAGGTGATATAAACCTTTAATATATTGACCTGCTTGGAAGTTTATGTGGCGCCCCGCAACGAGTGCGTCACAAGAGGGTATTGCAGCCACAAATGCAGCCGCAATATCCTCTGACTCAGCAATGATCCGGTTAACATAGAAATCCAACCCTACATGCATCACCTAGAACAGAGGGCCAATCATAGGTCCTGGGGGGTGGAGTGTTAGGGAAGTGTAGTAGAACACACAATAATCTAGACAGAAGATAATAGTCTAGAACTCGGAGAAGAAGGGTCTAGGACTAGAACTTGGAGAGGAGCGGGGGCTCCGCACCCCGTGCGGGCCCCTGGGTCGTCACCGGTCGGGTGTCAGCACCTGAGGCCTTAACTACCGGGACTGGGCATTATCTACACGGGTTCCCAAAAGACTCCCGTGCCCACAACTCACAGCCGGTTCACTGGTACCGAAGCTGGCAGCAGTTCACCTCTGCTACGCGAACCAGGAGCGTGGAGGAGCAGCTTTACAGGAGCACCCCACCACAATCCAACTTCCAGTCGTCTAACCAGCGGTGTACCCACTGAGGGATCCAAGGCTCCCCAAAACATCCAGAACGTACATCATGGATAGGGCATTGAAGCAGCCTCCCCGTACCTGACCTGGTATTCCTGGGCGACACTGGCAACCAATTAGTTAGAATGGAGGAACACTGCGGATTTCTAAGGGACACCATCACTGCTGAGTCCACCCGGTCCACTACTCAACCACTGTAAACCATGTACTGCCTGCTGGTTACAGTAAAGACCCGTTGCAGAGACTTTCTGTGTCCGTGCTTCCTTATGAACTGTCCGTCCGCACTACAAGGTAACCGCAGCTGCCGCACAACATCTTGAGCAGCTCCAGCCCCCGGGGATCACCGCTCAGCCTGTGGGGAGCGTAACATCTTGCTGCTGTCCATCCCCCGGAGGTTTCGCAGCGTCGGTAGTCCTTACCGAACTACTCATAGGTGGCGTCACGAATAAATTAAAAACCCCTTTAATCTGTTCCACCAAGACGTCTTCAAACACTTTTGATCTGCACTACACCGGGCCCCACTACCGGCAGGCGCGGTCCACCCGTGACAAGGAGGAAGGAAGCATCGCCTGTCTAAACCGGAGTCCCGGCCACGGTGAGTCATTTACACTGCAGATACCAGAGTGAATGGGAAAGCCCTGGTAAGTTACATGAGTCTAGTACAATCGCTATGGTATTTATGAAGCTTTTCCCAGTGATTGACTTTAAACTACAGTATATTATGCTCCATGTAGATATTTCAGATTCTCCAGACCTGCTCAGATATCGTCTTTAGCTAAGCACCTCCATGTGGATACTTCTCAACCTAAAAATTGAGTAGATCTAACATAGAAGGACCTAAAGTTTTGCAAAACTGCCCTACATTACCCTACAGCCCCAGGGATCCCGCTCTTCCTGTAGAGAGCTACAACACCTTGCTGCCGCCCATTACCCCGGAGGCCCCAGCAGCGCCGGTGCCATCATCGGACCTACAGGTGGCGTCACGACTTCTATAAACTTTTATCCCTGTAAATATTCCCCTTTTTATTGTCACCCTAGGGCATAGGCTCGGGCACCAGCCACCCGTGACATCCCTGCACCTGACCGCCCGAGACCTGAGTACCCAGACCTTTGTGGGCCAGACAACCTTAGTAGGTGCGGAAGCTTCTGTAAAAAATGGTCCAACACTGAGGCACTGAACACTGAGGGGTTTGGTGTCAGTTAATTGATGAATGCATTATTGTGTAACCCAGTGATGGCGAACCTATGACACGCGTGTCAGCACTGACACGCGTAGCCATTTTCAGTGACACGCGGCCGCCGGAGAAACTACAAGTAGGATTCAGTACTTCTCACTCGCTAGACTCGCTATTTGGATAAAAACCATAGACACGGCAGCAAAAAACTGTTGTGAGTCGGGCTTCCGACACGGCAATGCGAGCGCTTTCCGAGACATCTGCGATTACAGGGCCAGGTGCAGTAGCTGAGGAAAAAAAAATGTGCTGGAGGTCTGTAGGCCAGAACAGCAGAGCTCTGGCACAGAGCGTCTAGTCCTGGGACTTCCGGTAGGCGGAACTTGCTGGTTGGCTGGCGCAGCAGGGAGCAGCGGAACGCTGTGGGGGACACATATCTGAGGCCCTGTGATCGCTGTCTGGAGGTCTGTCTGGAGGTCCAGTGATTACTACAGCAACCATCCTCCAGTGAAAGGTTCTGGGCAGAATCTGGGCTGGGTGTCATGAATGTGTGATTGGCCATTACTGAGATAAGTGAGGGGGAGGCTGGAAGAGGCCTGTGCTATGGGTGCCGTTTCCCGCCATTAATTTACATAAGGAATGCCATCTTGCAGCATAGTACAGACTCCATTTCACCACTATATTATTGTTGCACACCCTATTAATCCCTATTTCTGCCCTTTCCTAAAAGACAGTTAACCCCTAATTGCCTGCAGGGCTATCTATAAATCTTCTGTCACTGCCCCTCTGATGGAGAAGCCAAACAAAACAAGTTTAAGTAAAGGAAGTGGTAGTAGCAGTAGCCGACCCTTTCAAGAGACATGGACTGAGATGTATGGCATTATAGAAAAAAATGGCAGATCATTGCGTTCTTTGTAGTGAAACGGTAGTAAGCAGAAATTCAGCAACAAAAAAGTCACTAAATCAGTGATGGCGAACCTGTGGCAGTCCAGCTGTTGCTGGACTGCCACAGGTTCGCCATCACTGGAAGAATTCCCCCTCCCCCTCACTTATCTGACTTAGTTCATGGCACCCCACACAAGTTAAATAACAGCAAGACCAACAAAAGAAACCAACTGACAGATTAACAAAGAAGTCACTAAGCAGGTAAGTTAAATATTAAACATATTTGTTATTTAAACTATAAATATCGTAAAATTAGGTTTTTTTTCTCAAGGTGACACAACTCCCGATTTATGCGCGGTTTTTTGGCGAATTTTGACACACCAAGCTCAAAAGGTTGCCCATCACTGGTGTAACCCAATACATCTCCATACAAAACAAAGCCATAGTATGTGTAGAGGCTCCTTGGTACAAAAGTTCAGTTCCTTGGTGTCCTCATCAAAGGACAAGCTATTCACAAAGTCAATAAAAGTTTTTTAAGGTTTAAGGTTAAACATGTGAGTTGGGGGTAGGCTATTTACATTGACACATTTGGCTGCAGGCTACTCCCTTTCACCCCCCATACCTTCAGACTTGTGCCATTAAGCCTTATTGATACTTGCCATGAATGTAAAGCCTTTTAGTCAATTGTATCCCTACCAACTTATGGGGATGCATCTATACGACCACCGGAGTATAGGCAGTATTCCTTCACTGTGCTCACAATGGAGATTTGTTTTTCTTCGAACCTCTGGTCAGGACCCACCGAACCGACATCAGAGATGACAGCTGCAGTTCGGGTATCCGCCAGGTGCAGATGTCAAGCACCAACCCCGGGGAACACTCTTGGCGGAGTTTCTGTCCCACAGTCTAAATGCTGGGTCAAATCCCAGAGTAACCCTCAGGTTCTGAACAATTTAGAAGGGGCTTTGGTTCCAGATGCCATATCCTACTGGGGTACTTTCCTAGCATTTTCCATGTCATAAGCCCTTTTATTGACTGCGCCCCACCCACAAGGAACACCCACTATCTATAATTTATTTGGCTAATTGGGTTCATGTAGCAGCTTTCACCTTTAACCAGTAGAGGGCCACGTATACATGAAACATAGTTTCTCAATATGTATGCAAAACACAAAGGTATCCCTTGGGTGAAAGGTGACAGCACCTTTGACCCTCCAAATACATGTATGTAACTTCTCAATCACTGCCCATTCTCTTGGACTATAATCCATTACTTTCTGTAGTCACTAGGCTATTCCATTGATTTTTCACCAATTGGGGTGCCAAACAATCTCTATTCAGGGAATTGCAGTAAAGTTCTTTCCAAATGGATGGATGGCCAGCAAAATTGCTGACTGAGAACCCTACTGTGCATGAAAATACTTTGAAGTAGATAATATTTTTATATTTTATTTAGATCCGGCACCAAGCAACAGACAGACAACATCCAACGTTTCGACCAACTAGTGGTCTTTTTCATGGACATCTGGGTCAGGTCTCACCGGGTATGTGCAGTTTAGGGCATAGGTGAAAAGCCAAACACATTAATGCTGCACAAATAGCAGGTGGCATGAATCAGAGACTACAGACAGGCAGAATCTCAGACTTCAGCAGTTAAGTAGTGCGAGGATGGTGGGCACCAATCAGGTCCTGTTCCAATACAATTGTAGGGTGCAAGGTGGGTTGCAGTTACAGCTGCTGGTCTGCTGAAGGTCCCCGTAATGGCTATCTTGGTACTCCACTGGCTGGGCATCTTAGGAGGTGGTGATTTTTACTATTTAATATAATACTGGGCAGGGAAACGCTACTAGCAGCGTTTCCCTGTGCGCTCGGCTTAAGCGGACACTAGGCAGCCTGCTGTGTGAAATGGTTACCACGATACATATCGGGTAACCATGGGCTGCGTCCGCAGAAAGCGGCGGCGCACACGCACATCCGCTTCTCTGAAAAAACCTAAGAATTTAACGGAGAACCGCTAAATACTTACAGCGGAGGTGTGTGGACATGGCCTATGCTACCCACTGATCCGGCCACTGGACCAGGCAGGCGACCCACTAAATGAATGACGCACCCAGGGGCCAGGTGCAAAAAGATAAAAAAAGTGTAAAACAAAATTTTTTTGATACAAACAATTTTTAGGAGGTATTGGTAGATGTGATGGCCAGAATATATAAGCTCATAATCCACGTCTACGATCCCCATGCTTACGAGTCCAGTGACTCAGACTCATACACGGTATGTTTCTTTGATAACTGCACCATGACGGGGCCCAACTTTTAAGTGCAAGTTTCCCATCGGCTTGTTTTCTATTTTGCCCCACCCTTCTTTAGCTTTATGAAGCCAAAGCTTTTAATTGTAGAAGAGGGGAGGTAGAGATAGAGAGAAAACGAGCAAATGGGAAGGTGTATTTAAATATGTGGCCCCGCCATTATACACTGAGCGCCTGTACTTGGTTTGAATAGTCATTTTGTGCTGACAGACTGTCTCTAAAGGAAAAAAGGCCAAGGAAGAGATCATCCCCAGAGCATTTAAGCTTCATTTGCATTTGAATTATAACAGAGATTTTCAGTCTGGGAGCAACAGATAATATACATAAAGACATGGATGACATTATTTCTTAGAGAGCAACATGACCATATCAACAATGGATCATTCTGACATTCCCTTTAAATCAGTCGACAGAATGGACAAGATCCTTGCTAGAAGTGTATAGTGGCTGAAAAAGTTTTGATCATTTTACCAATTTTCTATGTAAATATATTTCTAAAGGTGTTATTGACATGAATTTCTCACCAGATGTCAGTAACAACCCATCCAATCCACACAGTCAAAGAAATCGAACCACAGATGTCCATAAGTTAAGTTATGTGTAATAATGAGAAATGACACAGGGAAAAAGTATTGAACACATGAAGAAAGAGAGGTTGAAATCAATCAGTAATTAGAAAGCAATAATACCACTTAGTGAAAAATAATATCAGCTGGTTTAACTAATGGCCTGTAAAAAGTGTCTCATTACCAAGGGGCCACACAAGAAACATCTCATGATGAGAAAAACCAGTGAGCTGTATTATGAACTTCACAACTTTAATGTTGCCAACTTTTTTTTAAGTAAAACTTCTTTTTTACACCCCCTAGGGAACATGAACCTGCAGATGCTTGTAATAAATTACCGCAATACTGAAATGAAATATTAGCAGTATATAGTGAAAGGCTTGGCATCTAAGAGTACAAAAATGGTAGCGACAGAGACCTTCAGTTGGCTGCCATAGCATGAGCATAAGTCATCAGCACCCTGCCATCACACACCATCTGCAAGTTAAAACGCCGCTGTCCGAGATTGACAGCAGCATTTAAGTGGTTATGCAGCAGCGATCGCACTACAAGATACTACCATATTTTTTAATCAAACGCACGTCCAAATCAGGGGACTTTTTATTTGCCATATCCACCAATTTCTTTTTTAACCCTCAAGCTTAAAAGGCTTGTCTGGTCTAAAACGATAATTCTGCATTCACGTTATGTGACTGCAGACTTATCAATCCTCCCAGCATTAATGTGGAGAAGGTCTGTTCCAATCACTCCCCAGCGCTTCCAACACAAGGATCCAGTGTCGATTATAAAATTTATTCCATAGAAAAATCTATCACATGCAGTTCATCAATAGGGTACAACGCGTTTCGGCTAAAAATTTGCAAAACTATAGCCTTCCTCAGGTATTCACATATAGAAAATTAATTAATTAATTATTTAGGATTTACCCTAATTGTATGTTTACCAAGTAGATCTATATACAGTGTATTTTGATCAATTTTATTTTCACTTAAAAATTAGTTTTTATTTTATTTTATTTTACTGGTTATAAAAGTGTTATAAAAATGTATATATTTTTTCCTTTATTCAAGGATTAAAAGGATATAATATAAAAATGATTTTTATGGTAAAAAATACTTGTTGTAGTAAAATCTCAAAATAATACTATAATTTTCCATCTGTATTAAAAACAGTTCGCTGGGTAGTGATTGGGACAGACCTTCTCCACATTATCCATTGAAGGGCTCAGCCACTACTTAGCCTGATTGTTCTGACACCTAGCTGCAGGCCAGGAAGGAGCAAACTCTTGGAGAACCAGCACAATTGGATTCTATATGCCTGGTACAAGATCAAACAAAGGTGAGCAAAAAACCTTAAGAACCTTGTGAATTATGACAAACATCCTATGGTCTACACTTAGATCTGCGCCCGCACCCTCATTTTCCTCTCTCCCCCCCACCTTTAGACCCGGGAATATGCCCTTGATATATTTCTTATAATCCACCCAGCATTAAGAGGAATTGCTGGTTTCTAAGCCCTGAACGGTCTGCAATTATGCTGTATGCAAATTCCCGATCAGAATCCGTCTAGTTGGAGCAAGGTCGTGCCCACTAGGCGGCCTCGTCTACTAGTCGGACACACCTGCTCCATACACTTATATTGAGCGAGGCCACGCCAAACTAGTCGGGTTCTGTCTGGGAACATGCATACTGCAGCGGTCGTTCCGGAATCCTCGTAGCGTTCAGTGCGTGTGCTGGGAAGATTAACCATTACCCCAGTCATGTTGTGTGAAGGGTCTAGTTCGGTTTTTGCTATTAATGCTAATTCATGCCCAAATTCTATCCCCCTCATCGTAATAGTATTTCCTGTGAAATAACCAAGCTCTCGCGATTATGGGTGCAAGAAAAACAAGAATATTGTTTAGTATCAGGGTGCTCTCCGTAGTTCACTTTTGTCTCATCTTATGGGAACCTCTACAGATATTTAAAGGGAACCTGTCAGGTCGTTTATGCCCCCCAGCTATCACTGTCTGTAGCTGTGGCTTTATAATACTAGTCTAATCATCCCTGTCTGAGCTCATAGTGTAATGTGAAAGGTGAAAAAAAAGCATTTATACACTTACATTTCCTTATGTAATGAGGCAGTCAGTCCCCAGCTTGGAGGACGGGGACTGTCTTGCAGGTTAATAGTTAACATTTCAGCCTTATGTTAGAACATGTTGGGAGACCTGATGTGATGTCACAACCATGTGACTACAATAGGCGGAGCTAAGTCCCCATGGAACATAATAAGTTTGCTCGCTTACCTCCGCCCACTATGGTCACATGATCGTTACATCACACAGGTCCTTTAGTCATGCAAGTTAAAAGTGAGTTAACTATTATCCTGCCAGACATTCTACCTCCTCCAAGGTGTAGACTGAAATGTAAGTGTATAAATGCTTTTTTTCACCTTTACCATTACACTCTGAGCTCGGACAGGGATGATTAGACTAGTATTATAAAGCTACGGTTAAAGACAGTGATAGCTGGGGGGGCATAAAGTAGCTGACAGGTTCCCTTTAATACACGACAGTGGGGTCAATTTATCTAGACCGTCAGAGCTCACACTCGCACCAATCTTGCTGGAATACAAAGTACCAAATTCATTGAGTCTACGTTTAATAACTTCATAACATTTTCTGAGTGACGTGCACCTCCATGCACCGCGCCACAAATACTACTCAAGTAAAGCTTCCATCGCACAAAAGACTAGAATTTTTTATGAATTGTATGGGCGTATGTGGCCAAAAAGCCTCACACCCCGGCTCCTCTCCATCTTCATTCATTTAGGTGGAGCTGCTTGAAACTGGCATGAAACGTGAAAACACTTTTAGACTTCTCAAAGCTTCAACCCTACTTTATTAGCATGAAAGCTTTGATGGATTGACCCCAAACTCTCTTTTAGAACAATGCTGTAATATGATGGTGGACAATATACAGATAGAAGAATATATTCCTGAAGAAATATCTTACTGTGAAGACAAATATATCTGCCGTCACCATCAATCTTTGAATGGGCAAATTTAAATGGTACAGACTTATGCACAAGTATAGAGGCTAGTGATGAGCGAGTAACGAAATTTTTGCAATCGCTATACTCGTAAGGAGTAGTTTTTAATACTCGCATATTCGTCCGAATAGCGAGTCCAATGTTAGTCAATTAGTGGTAGGCTCCGCCCACACACATCCGGCCATAAAACAAGTCTTTCCGGGACAGGGCGGGAGGGTGGGCTTTTCGCATTTCTATTGCATAAAACACCTTGCTGTGCCCCCCAGAGAGAGCCTAACATTCAAGCGGTTCTCAGTGAGGTACTGACTCCCATTGTGTACTGAAGGGAGCTGGCAATATGTGTCAAATCGATAACTATCAACACATCACTTATGAAACCAGCATTACTCACCGAGTAATGAGTATCCCGAATACTGGACTATCCGTACGTGTAGCAAATAGTAACGATTACACTCGATCAACCCTAATAGAGACCCCTAGCTGGAGCTATACAATTTAAAGTATTATCCCAGACAAGCCCAGTTTAGTATTGTGAGCCTGTCTGTACCTAAGTGTGGCCCCTGGAGATACTTGATAGATGAAGCATCCTCTTTTATGAAATTTAAGATTGACGAACGTTTATTGGAGAATCCCAATACCTGCAGATTCCTGCTCAATAAGGTCAATCTGTTAGCCATCATTTATATTAAGAGGTTAGTAGTCCCTGGTAACTAAATGTAATCTATATTTCATTGATTTCACACAAGCTACAGCTCTGAAGAATATGAGGGGAGACAGTGATAATGTAACGCCTCTGCGGCTCCAGTCACCACAGAGATGCTGCTCCCCTATTGGGGTGTAGTATCCAACTCATTGGTAAGGGGGGTACAGACCAGTGCCGGGACAACCGTATCACACTAGGAATGATTCTAGTGGTGGTGAAGGAAGTAGTTAGAGGGAGCACTTGGGGAGTAGTGAGGTCAGGAGGAACACACGTAGAGGACGTGGGACACGTGACAAAAGGTATAAAAAAGAGAGACGACAGTAGGACAGCTGAGAGGAAGAGTCAGAAGTGTAGAACAGCTGAGGAGAGGCCATTGAACACCAAGGTCGAGTTGGAGGGCAGCTAGAGAATGTACGCCTGAGAAGTGTCCAAAGGACTGGAGCAAGTCGAAGCTATTCCTAAGGCCGAACACTAGAGCAGAACATCACCCAAGTGGCTCCAGGAGGAAGAGCTGGTCCCAGAGGCATGGGAAGTGAGTGATCCACCCATGGTCTTGTATCCATTGTCAGGCACAGGCAAGTGGAGGGACTAGGCTGCAAGGGGCACCGGGAACCCAAAAGACTAGTGGAGACGACTAGGCTCAGCTAGCAACCCGGAGACTGTGTGACACTTTCTTAGTGACACGGTGGACAACTGTGTACATCTGCTGGAAAGGTGGCAACCATAGGGCTAAGGGGAGACACTGCAGGGGAACCCCTAAGAAAAACCTACAGTCACTTGCTCAGAGCTCTGTGTGGCGAGGCGCAAGGCAAGACGGGCAAGGCAAGGGCTGTGTGAGACGAACTGGAAAGGACAGAGAAGGGGTGCCAGTTATGTACCATCCTACCTACTACCAGTGAATAGCTGGATCCCTGCCTCTGGGAACTCAGTGCTCAGCGGACTGTTACACAAAGACTTGAACTGTGAACTTTCTTTACGCATCAAGAGCACCAGATACACCACTACTAACTCATTCAGGTACCTTGGGTCACCCTAGAGGTCAGCCCTACCCATAGAGAGCTTAAGAACATTGCTGCCTCCCAACCATCGGTCCCTAGGAAGACTGTCGAGCAGCGGCGGCCAGCTATAGCCGCAACCTGCGGGTGGTGTCATGTGTAAATTAACCAGAATCCCCAGGTCCAGTCACCCCTGCCCAGAATGAACCCTCCACGCCAGATCCCTATCCCTAGGAGAGAGCTACCCACACCAAACTTTTAATGACACTGCCAGGGTCACGGAGTCAGGTCTCAGTCCCTGTGATCCCCATGATGAAGTCTCAACACAGCCCGATTCCGAGTATCCTAAGGCCCAGGAGGGGCGTGCCAATAATAGTTAAATTCTCCTAAATAAGGTACATTAAGGAAATGTAACCAAAAAAATACAAAACAATAATATAAAGCCAACTCTCACACACATAGGGTTCAGACAAGTGAGGGCACCAGTCCACCTTTACACAATATCTTGTTGGTGCCAATATTTGCCCATAGAGGATGATGAGGCTCTTTAAGTTCAATTACTACATAGATGTAAGGATGCAAAATGTTTTAATATCAAGGGGGTAGATAATGCACTTGTATTAATTGCAAAGTAGGACTACTTGAAGAAACATCAAATCACTGTTTATTAAATTGCATCATTTGTTTATTTTGACCCAATGAATCCATGGTGTTTTTAGGATTGTTAAAAAAAATGTATATACATTGTGTGACAAACCACACCTCCCAGCCTCGCCCTGACATCTCTGATACGTTGGGGGTCACTCGATATGGTCTCATCTTTTCTACTAAAATAGAAATACATAAGGTCAGCTTGGCACAGTTTTACACAGACACCCCCTGTCCTCACCGGCACAGGGAGGCACTGGAAAGGAGAGATAGGGATCCACGGGACCTACGGCGCGGCACCACACTTGTTCACAACCCTAATAGGCTTAGAGAATCCGTTTACTAGCTCCAGTTAAATAGAACCTCGCCAGCTTGGTAGAGTTGCCACCAATTCCTCATTGGTTATAAGCCCAGTCCATTAATTGGATTATATTGGGCCACAAAAACACAGATGTGTGGATTCATGGATTGAGATAAAAAGCACCCCATAATTAAATTGTATATTTAATTGCTTTAAGGGCACACTAGTCAAAACACTATATGCACAGTGGATATACTTATATAATGGTCAGATAGGCAAATACAGATGATAGTACAACAGGTGTATGCAGACGATAAATAAGTCAGTAATCAGTTTAACTGTTAGACCTTGCAGCTAGCAGCCACATGGGAGGTGTGTGGTACTTGGAGTTTCTGGTTTCTTCCAACACAATGCATGGCGTGACCTCCCTAGAAGACACTGGGTCTCTGCCTTTCTCTAGCAAATAACTCCTTGGTTGGGCCACTCCCTTTTCTGCCCCCTGGATATACCTACTCACTTTCCCTCCGTCTGCTGGCTGAAAGCTTTAAAAAGCTATGATTTGTCATAACTTCTCACCGGAAGATCATAGGGGGGTGGTTCTGGTGTCATTGGTTCCGGTCGGGTCCCCATTACGCTTGGAGACTAAACATGGCTTCACTACTTGGCTTCCACTAGCCATTCTTCATATCTCCCCACCCCGCGGTGCTAGGAAGACTCAGGACCCAGGTGCGTATACTGCCTGTCCCCACTGTCGCAGAAATATAATCACTGTAGGGCTAGGATATATGGTAATTCAATAACTTTTTATGTAATTACGTCTCCAGTTGGGCTGATGAATGTGAAGCTTGGAGCTCCAGCAGGAGTTCATCCTGCTAATAACTTTTGTCCCAGCTTTCAGTTTCTGGAGGTGTAAATTTTCCTTTGAAGCCTTTTGAAATATTCCGTCAGATCTTTGCCCTTCACATTTTCTGGAACTCTTATATTCCTGAAATTATTTCTTTTCAGAAGGTCTCCATATCATCACTTTTACCTAAGAATCAAGCACTCTGGTTGTTGAGTCTTCTTGCATCTTTATTCAGGACAGGCAATTTGTCCTCAATGTCACTTACATGACTATCGACTGCCACAATTCTTTCATTACTTGTAAATCTTGTCTCATTAATCAGAACTCCTCTTTCTGAACACCCATTTGGAGGCTAAGAGTAAAGAACGGAGAATTACATTTCGTGACTGCCTTGAGGACATTACCAAGAGTTGGTTCTTTTTGAGCTTGGGGGGTCATGCTCTATATTGTCAAATAAATTATGAATTATCTTACTTGATTAAATGGTTGCCCTATCATCCACTACCAGGGTCCTGCAGGAGCTCTCTTCCATATCTCTCCCCCACTCTTGAGAGAGGAATGTCTTGAATAGAGGACTTAATTTTGTAAGTGGGGTTTTGACAAAGGTGGTCAATGCCAAAGACTGTTGCCTTGACTGGATATTAGTATAAACATTCCAATTACTGAGTCTTTGCTCCTCTCTTGACTTCTTGGTTGCACCACCAGTTATGGTGTTACACATCCCAATGAGTCCAGCCAACAATGCTACCTAAGAAGAGAGCTAGAAATTCCAGCTGCCAGGCACTTAGCAAATAATTCCCCAGCAGCCCGACAGAACGAAAGTGACCGATGACCCAAGGGTTGGTCCAGTACTTCTGGTGGCAGTCTCCATTACCTATTGTCATCGTGTGCATTTCATCCTCAGCCACTGAATAGTGTACCACAGATTAAGGTTTAAGAGTGACTGTAATCTCCAACTGTGTAAATTCGGCAGCACACTGCAGATGGGTCTAATTTCACCCACTGGTCACCGGATATCTTCAACGTCATAGAACATCTTGGATGAGGCCAATCCCTTGGTTGCAGACTAGAAGCCGTATACATTACAGGTTTTGTCAGGAGCTATTATAAATAGGGACTATGCACATGCAGAGTTAGGACGCACCCGATCAGTATACGCTGCGTCCAAAACGTTGCGTAGTACAGTATCAGTATGCTGGATAGGATTTCAAGAAATCCCATCCTCACTATGCTTAACCCGACCGCAACGATCTTTTAGCTGCGGTGCGGGTTGCCGGCATTCCGCTCCTCCATAGCATGTTCATTTCATGCTGCGGAGTTGGAAGCGGCTCCCATCAGGTGACTGCGGGAGAAGTCGCCCTGCAACCGCCACACATGGTGAGTACAGGGAGGCTGTGGTCCCCCTGCGGCCACCCGTGGCTTCACTCAGGTCCGGAGGAACACGCAGCTCCTCCGGACTGTGAGCACACAGCCTTAGTATTTTACCTCATGGCACAAAATGAGCCTTAATAGATTGTGCACTTTACAAATTATATTTACTTTGTGTTGTCATTGCTGGTGGCATCCCCACATTGATTCTATATGTAACCTGATAATACAGTCACATCAGTTTACTGAAAATAAACTCTACATAAAATTACACGCACAGTGATTCCGTAATCAGATCATAAACAGAACCGCACTGACACAGCATCACCTTCTTGCATCCACCTGAGATCAGAGTCTCCAGATGGTATGTGGAGTTATGAATGGCGGAGCTGGCGTTAAATGTCATGATTGTGGAGTAAAGGAGTTCTAGAGAAAAAACTTTGAATGCTGTCTATTATCAGTTGCATATTTTTTATGGGATGAAATTAAAGGAACATTGAACTTCAACATGAATTTAACAATCTTGGACAATAAAATGGAACAGTCCCCTGGTTAGGTTTTCTTTTACCTGTGGCAAATGTTCAGTTTGTTGTCCCTAGCCAGAATCTATATAGTATTATATATTATTATTTATCAGCCTTTAGCTCGATCTCGAGCCATGGAGATTTTATGGATAAACGCTCTGTAGGAAGATTGATATTGTGCAACCTAGATAGGTCCACCATGGTCTTCTCCAAGGCTAGATAGGTCCACCATGGTCTTCTCCAAGGCTAGATAGGTCCACCATGGTCTTCTCCATCAATTTCTTGACAGTATCAAGCCATTGAGTTGCTGGTCTTCCTCTTCGCCTTATACCTTGTATTTGTACTCTTCTTCAATGATTTCTCTCTTTGTTTGATGTGTCCACAGTAGGCAAGTCATAGCTTGGTGATTCTTGCTTCAAGTGACCTGTCTGGCTTGAATTGTTCCAAAATGGATTTGATTGTTCTTCTTGCCATCCATTATATTGATAACATCCTTCTCCAGCTCCACATTGCAAAGACATTGATTCTTCTTCTCCTTATTTCTTTATTGTCCAGGTTTCACATCCATCTGTTACTGCAGAATAGACCAGACTATGTACGAGCCGAGTCTTCATCACCAGTGAAATGTTCTCTGATTTGAAGACCTTGTCCAGTAGCTTCTTTGTGGATTTTCCCATAGCTATTCTCCTATTAACTTTCGGTGTTGTCGGCTGCATCTTGAGTGATCTTTGATCCGAGTAGGTTGAAGTCCTTCACCCCATATTATAGCTAAGGTAAATGGCTTTTTGGTAACCTGACACTCAGCACATGCCCTGAGTTATGACCCGCATAAGGCTTTAAACACCAATAGTGGATCATTCCCTATGGTAGAGGTATTTCCACCTAAAAGTGGTCAGGTTTTGGTTAGGGAAAACAACTGTGAGTGCGTGAAAGACTTTAACCCATGTGAGTGATGAAAAAATCTTTCCATGCCCAGTGACAGGTTGGGGTCTTGGCTTGATTCATATAACTAGTTAATCTATTTAAAGGGTTCTTTAATACAGAACCCCCCAAACTACTCTATTTTGTAAACTACACCCCTTCATGAATTCATCTAGGGGGGATTCAATGAGAATGTTGATACCACAAATGTTTCACAGAATTCTATAACAACCGAATGTGACGATAAAAAAATTGTTTTCCACTAAAGAGTTGTTTTAATCTTATTTTTTACAGATAATAAAAGGAGAAAATGAAGCCCAAAATTGCACTCCTGAATGCAGCAATAGCCTATATGTTGTGTTTGGGCTCATGGTGCAGCGCTCAACTTTTGTTGCACAGATTTTCTTGGAATAGTTTGCGGACTCCATTTGCAGAACGAGAACAGAACAAAAAAAAAACAAAACAAAATTACACCATTTTGAAAATTGCACCCCTCTGGGATTTCATGTACGGATTCAGTGAATATTTTAACTTCAAAAGTGTTTTCCAGAAATAAGCTGGCTCTTGGTGTAGCAGAGTGAAAATGCAAATATGCCAACTAAATGCTCAATACATCATGACCGTGGCTTGTGCTTCTGGAGACACACTCCCCGGAAATTGTTAAAGTGAACCTGTCCGCAGTTTTTTTGTCATATATAAGTTGTAGCCACTACCAGTAAGGTCTTATGTACAGCATTCTGGAATACCGTATATCCCCGATCTGTAATGTAAAAAAATAGCTTTTATTATTCTTACCTGAGGCGGTCTGATCTTGCTCCAGTGCCTCGTCTCTTCTTGCAATAGCCGTCCTCCTCTGCCTCATGTGGGTGACATGTCATATGTGGCCAGGGCCGGACTGGGACCAAAAAGCAGCCCTGGAAAGAAAGACCCCACCAGCCCACACACTATATCACCCATCAGGCCCAATCAGTGAATGTTGCTTTTATGTTGTCGTGGCCTCATCACTTTCTTATAGGAGTTATCTGAAGAGCCACATGTGAATGGCGCAGCAGAGGGAATAATCAACCACAGCTCCATTCCCATGGCGCTCTTCAAAGCTACGTTTCTTGGGATTGTGGGGTCCCAGCGGTCAAATCCAGAGTGAAGGGCAAGTCATCACCTATACAGGAGAGAAGTGATGACTTCCATATTATGGATAATCAAATTAAACAACAGTTAAATGCTGAAAATCAAAGTCCAATACCGCCTCTCTGACGACAGAACAGGAGAAGTGGTACTGTGCAGTATCACATGCCGGCTCTTGAATAAAGGACAATTAAAAGTTCTACACCGGTGAGTGCCGCCTCGTTTCTTTTCATTTCTATTGCAAATATCTTCTACACTTGAGGCGTGCAATGCTGGAAGGTAGCCTCCAGCCCACTACCCATCCTACCCCGCTCTCTGTATATAGTGCCCAGTATTCATCATCTCTTTTCCTTGAGAGATATATATATATATAATTTGAAAAAAATTCTTGCAGCACACAGCTACTACCAATGATGTACAAATGCTATAAGCTATATGTATTTGAGGAAAAAGTTTAAAAACTTACGTTTTTTTCAAAAAGCTCAAAAATCTTATCTTTTTATTTCTGAAGTTCTTAGTACATACATTGGCCAATGTCTGTTTGCTCATCAACTGCGACAAAGGGACTTCAGGCATGAAGAGTCCTATCGCTGACATCCCTGTCCTCCTTGTCCACCCCCCACTTCTCAGTGGGCAGACTCCATCTAGACCCTCGATCACCTGTAGGTTAATGAGGGTGCACATTGCAGCAAAGAGCCTGCAACTCCAAATGATAAATAACAAGAAAAAAACTGCACAGCACTCACAGACTAGTGTGAACTGGTGCTAGCAAAGACGCAGGTGATCGAGGGTCTAGATGGAGTCTGCAGACATTGGCCAATGTATGTACTAAGAACTTCAGAAATAAAAAGATAAGATTTTTGAGTTTTTTGAAAAAAACGTAAGTTTTTAAACTTTTTCCTCAAATGCATATAGCTTATAGCATTTGTACATCATTGGTAGTAGCTGTGTGCTGCAAGAATCTTTTTCAAATTATTTGACTCTGCGTCTTTGCTAGCACCAGTTCACACTAGTCTGTGAGTGCTGTGCAGTTTTTTTCTTGTTATATATATATATATATATATATACACAGGAGAAGTGGTACTGTGCAGTGCATATAGACAGAATAAATACAAATACTGAGGATTACACCCAGTGTACAGGACAGGAGAAGTGATACTGTGCAGTATATATATACAGTGCCTACAAGTAGTATTCAACCCCCTGCAGATTTAGCTGGTTGACACATGCGGAATTAACTTGGCCTTGTGACATTTGGACTGTAGATCAGCCTAGAAGTGGGAAATGCACTGCAGCCAAAAATAATTTTTAAATTTTATTTTTATTATTTTTAAAGCGTTAAAAGTTAATTCAGAGGGTCATTTATTATTCAACCCCTCAAACCACCAGCATTCTGTTTGGTCCCCCTAAAGTATTAAGAAGTAGTTCAGGCACAAAGAACAATGAGCTTCACATGTGTGGATTAATTATCTCTTTTGCCAGCCTTTTCTGACTATTTAAGACCCTCCCCAAACTTGTGAACAGCACTCATACATGGTCAACATGGGAAAGACAAAGGAGCATTCCTAGGCCATCAGAGACAAGATCGTGGAGGGTCACAAGGCTAGCAAGGGGTACAAAACCCTTTCCAAGGAGTTGGGCCTACCTGTCTCCACTGTTGGGAGCATCATCCAGAAGTGGAAGGCTTATGGAACTACTGTTAGCCTTCCACGGCCTGGACAGCCTTTGAAAGTTTCCTCCCGTGTCGAGGCCAGGCTTGTCCGAAGAGTCAAGGCTAACCCAAGGACAACAAGGAAGGAGCTCCGGGAAGATCTCATGGCAGTGGGGACATTGGTTTCAGTCAATACCATAAGTAACGTACTCCACCGCAATGGTCTCCGTTCCAGACGAGCCCGTAAGGTACCTTTACTTTCAAAGCGTCATGTCAAGGCTCGTCTACAGTTTGCTCATGATCACTTGGAGGACTCTGAGACAGACTGGTTCAAGGTTCTATGGTCTGATGAGACCAAGATCGAGATCTTTGGTGCCAACCACACACGTGACGTTTGGAGACTGGATGGCACTGCATACGACCCCAAGAATACCATCCCTACAGTCAAGCATGGTGGTGGCAGCATCATGCTGTGGGGCTGTTTCTCAGCCAAGGGGCCTGGCCATCTGGTCCGCATCCATGGGAAGATGGATAGCGCGGCCTACCTGGAGATTTTGGCCAAGAACCTCCGCTCCTCCATCAAGGATCTTAAGATGGGTCGTAATTTCATCTTCCAACAAGACAACGACCCAAAGCACACAGCCAAGAAAACCAAGGCCTGGTTCAAGAGGGAAAAAATCAAGGTGATGGAGTGGCCTAGTCAGTCTCCTGACCTTAACCCAATTGAAAACTTGTGGAAGGAGCTCAAGATTAAAGTCCACATGAGACACCCAAAGAACCTAGATAACTTGGAGAAGATCTGCATGGAGGAGTGGGCCAAGATAACCCCAGAGACCTGTGCTGGCCTGATCAGGTCTTATAAAAGATGATTATTAGCTGTAATTGCAAACAAGGGTTATTCCACAAAATATTAAACCTAGGGGTTGAATAATAATTGACCCACACTTTTATGTTTAAAATTTATTAAAATTCAACTGAGCAACATAACTTTTTGGTTTGTAAGATTTATGCTTCTGTTAATAAATCCTACTCTCGTTTGCAGTTTGAAGGCTCTAACTTATTTGCATCTTATCAAACCACCTAAATCTGCAGGGGGGTTGAATACTACTTGTAGGCACTGTATATATATATATAAGAGAAAAAGAGAAAAAAACTGCACAGCACTCACAGACAATGTGAACTGGTGCAAGCAGGGATGCTGGGTCAATATACTAGAAAGAAACCTTGCAGCACTCAGCTGCTACCAATGATGTACATATGCTGACAAGCTATATATATATGAGAAAAAATTTAAAAACTTACGTTTTTTTCAAAAAACTCAAAATTCTTCTTATTTTTTTTATAAATCTGAAGTTCTTAGTACACACATTGGCCAATGTCTGCTTGCTCATCGACTGCGACAAAGTGACTTCAGGTCCGACGAGTCCTATCGCTGACACCCAAGTCCTCCTAGATGGTGTCCGCCCACTTAGTAGTGGGGTAGGGTGGACAAGGAGGACTTGGGTGTCAGCGATAGGACTCGTCGGACCTGAAATCACTTTGTCGCAGTCGACGAGCAAGCAGACATTGGCCAATGTGTGTACTAAGAACTTCAGATTTATAAAAAAAATAATAAGAATTTTGAGTTTTTTGAAAAAAACGTAAGTTTTTAAATTTTTTCTCATACATATATAGCTTGTCAGCATATGTACATCATTGGTAGCAGCTGAGTGCTGCAAGGTTTCTTTCTAGTATATTGACCCAGCATCCCTGCTGGCACCAGTTCACATTGTCTGTGAGTGCTGTGCAGTTTTTTTCTCTTTTGTATCGTGTGGAGTGGCTGGCTCCATTACTGCAATGTGCACCCTCATTGCAAACAGGTGATCTAGGGTCTAGATGGTGTCCGCCCACTTAGTAGTGGGGTAGGGTGGACAAGGAGGACTTGGGTGTCAGCGATAGGACTCGTCGGACCTGAAGTCACTTTGTCGCAGTCAATGAGCAAGCAGACATTGGCCAATTTGTGTACTAAGAACTTCAGATTTATAAAAAAAATAATAAGAATTTTGAGTTTTTTAAAAAAAACGTAAGTTTTTAAATTTTTTCTCATATATATATAGCTTGTCAGCATATGTACATCATTGGTAGCAGCTGAGTGCTGCAAGGTTTCTTTCTAGTACATACATATATATATATATATAACAATACAGATAGTGTTGCTCTCAGCTCCCCTCTCCTGCGCTGTGTGTGTGGCCCTGCTGCCACTTCAGCTAGGCTGCTGGCCTGTCTCTCCTCACAGGTACCCCCTTTGCTAGGCAACTTGAGTCTTTCCTCTGTTTTTCTGACCTCGCCGTGTTGCTTTGCTGAGGTACAGTGTAGATATATAACCTCCACTAGTCCGGTGTTTACTGTGCTGTGTGTGTCAGTCACAGTTTCGGATCCAGCATCCGGTCTGTGCGCTCCTCCGGGGCAAGTTATGAGGTAACTCAGTCTCCCAGATGTGTTCTCCTGTTTCTCTTACTCCTTCCCTCAGACCCTGGCTAGGCCTGGAAGTGGGTAGCAGGCTGTGGAGAGGCCTAAGGTAGCCCCTTTACACCACCAGTCTTTCTTCCTCAGTCCTCCCAGGAACTGAACTAACTCCAACTGACTAACTGTCCTACCACTCTGAGGTAAACAACATTAGCTCCTCCCACCACTCTGCTCTTCCCCACTTCCTCTCCACACCAGAATATATGGGGAAATATATAGGGAAACAGCTTTAGCTCCCCTTCTGGCCTGGAGGTGCTAGTGTAGTGTTGTGGGTTGTGTGGGGAGTTAACCCTTTGTGGTGTTAGTGTGGCACATTAACCCCTGGGGTGCCACATCCCCACATCCTGATCAGCGTTTACGGTGATGTCCCCACAACTTGGTCTCTGTTCTATTTGTTCTCTCTCACTCACACACACTCATACATATACACACACATACACACACTCACACATACACTTACACATACACACATACTCAGACATTCACACACATATACACTCACATATACTCAAATATACACACACATACTCATTCACACACATACACTCACACACAAACACATACACACACACTCAGACATATTCACACAAATGCATACACACTCACACACATGTACACACACTCACATACACTCAGTCACACACACACATACTCACACATATACACTCACATATATATATATATATATACACATACACACACATACTCACACTCACACACATACACTCACATATATATATATACACACACACACATACATATATATATATACACACACACACACATATTCACACACACTTACATATATACACATACTCGCTCACATACATATACACACACATTATATATATATATGTATGTAAGTGGGTATGGGTATACATTGTATACATGTAAGTGTGTGTGAATATGTCTGAGTGTGTGTGTGTATTTGTGGGTGTGCATGTTTGTGTGTGTATAATATATATATATACACACATGCACACTCACAAATAGACACACAATCAGACATATTCACACACACTCACATATATACACATACTCACATACATATGCACACCCTCACACATACACTCGCACATATACATACACACTCAGACATATTCACACACATACACTCACACTCACATATAATATATATAAATATATATATATACACATGCACACTCACAAATACTCTCACACATATACACTCTCACACACATATTCTCACACACACCTTGATGCTGTGATCCATTGTACAGGGAGCCGCCGCGTACCCGCTTTATTGTGAATTTCGGTTACCTCTCACACAAGCTCCTTCACGCTTGTACATCAATGCGAGCCAGCGGCCGGCGGACTAATCAGAAGCATGCAGCTGACGTCGGCATATGACGTCAACAGGAGGCTTCTGATTGGTCCGCCGGCTTGCATTGATGTACAAGCATGAAGGAGCTTGGGGGGCCGCGTGTTTGAGACCACTGCTCTACGGCATCAGAGAACTCCATGGCCGAGTCATTACTCAACTTTTCCTTCATCTTGTGATTCTTGTTGCTGTTATTTTTGTAAAAGATTCCTTACTATAGCGGCGGCAGAAGACGGATGGAAGATTGTGAAAGACGATGAAAGCTCATGTTTTCTTTTTTATCTTTTACTCTATTTGCATATTTTTAGATCAACTCCGTCCTCCTCCTCACTATCACACCTGCCCCCTCCGTCCTCCTCACCATCATACCTGCCCCCTCTGTCCTCCTCCTCACCATCAGACCTGCCCCCTCCATCCTCCTCCTCACTATCACACTTGCCTTCTCCGTCCTCCTCACCATCACACCTGCCCCCTCCGTCCTCCTCCTCACCATCACACCTGCCTCCTCTGTCCTCCTCCCCATCACAACTGCCTCCTCTGTCCTCACCATCACACCTGCCCCCTCCATCCTCCTCACCATCACACCTGCCTCCTCCGTCCTCCTCCTCACTATCACACTTGCCTCCTCCGTCCTCCTTCTCACCATCACACTTGCCTCCTCTGTCCTCCTTCTCACCATCACACCTGCCCCTCCATCGTCCTCCTCACCATCACACCTGCCCCCTCCGTCGTCCTCCTCACCATCACACCTGCCCCCTCAGTCGTCCTCTTCACCATCACAGCTGTCCCCTCCATCCTCCTCACCATCACACCTGCCTCCTCCGTCCTCCTCCTCACTATCACACTTGCCTCCTCTGTCCTCCTCACCATCACACCTGCCCCCTCTGTCCTCCTCACCATCACACCTGCCCCCTCCGTCCTCACTATCACACCTGCCCCCTCCATCCTCCTCACCATCACACCTGCCCCCTCCATCCTCCTCACCATCACATCTGCCCTCTCCATCCTCCTCCCTATCACACCTGCCCCCTCCATCCTCCTTATTATCACACCTCTCCCCTCCCTCCTCCTCCTCACCATCACACCTGCCACACATATACACACTCACTAATACACCCAGACATATTCACATATACACACACATAAACACACACACACACTCTCTCTTAATCCCACACACCTTAACGATGTTGTGAGCTGCCGTGGTACCCGCTTTATTGTGACTTCTGGGTACCGCTCACACAAGCTCCTTCACACCTGTACATCAATGCAAGCCAGCCGCCAGCGGACCAATCAGAAACCTGCAGCTGATGTCGGCATATGATGTCAACAGGAGGCTTCTTATTGGTCCTCCGCCTTGCATTGATGTACAAGCGTGAAGGTGCTTGTGTGAGCGGTACCCAGAAGTCAAAATAAAGCGGGTACCGCAGCGGCTCCCTATACATTGGTGTTTCTGTGGTGCCCTGGGCCGCTATATGAAGGCTCGCGGGCTGCATGCGGCCCTGGGCCGCGTGTTTGAGACCCCGGACATAGATTGTATTATATAATGTATCCCATGTTATATAATAGACATTTTGTAATTTTTATTATTATTGATCTTTTGTTACACTTTGCACATTTCATATTATTAGATGTTGTACACTACTATCCCTTATATACTGTTTATATACTATATAGTGTATGTTATTTCATTTATTATCCTATACACTATATACTTATAATAACACTTGTGCTCAGGAACACAGACAGATTGAAGCTCCTGGGTACAGAGTAAAATGTGATTTTATGTGATACATGTCCTATTCCTCCTAGGTTCAGGTTAATTTGTAAATCATGGTCTGTAGTTATACTCGTATTCCCCATTCTTAGACTGGTCTATGAAGCAGAATTATTCCTGCAGCCATGAAAGATTTCACCTAGGTGTAAGAACAATGATCACAGAGAGTTAATAGAGCCCAGGGTGTATACACTATCCTCTGGACATGTATCTGCAGGGATCATATTTACACTGAGGTCTAGCTGCAGTTATGTGCATTAATAATGAATCACATATAAGTAGAAGGCAATCAGATGTGTATGGGGGAGTGATCACTGCTGGCTGTGCAGGGCTGGGGGAAGAGAGCCTGCTATTCCTCAATGGGGGAAAAATTAGCCTTCCTGCCACCCACCCCCATCTTCAGGTCTATGAGCTATGTATACTCACTGCTCCTCCTCCTGTGTCATCCTGCTGGCTCCAGGCTCGTCCTTCTCTTGGTCCCCATGTCATCCTCCTCCTCACTCTGTGCTGACATCCTGCACCTGAGATGATGTCACCGCACTGCGCCAACTCTCTACTCCTCTCTGACACAGGGAGCTGATTAGAGCTCCTCTGACCCCAGAAATACAGGCGCTGGTATTTGAGGTCATCCAGCTCCCTGTGTCTACATGTATGGAGGTGCACCCCTGACCCATAGGCACAACCCCCTTCCCTCTCCCTCCCAAAAGACAGATTAGAGTGTCTAAGAGGGGAGGAGAGTGTGCAGAACGCGCGGGCAGGCAGTGACAGGGCCTGGGACTCTGGGCCTGCATCTGTGCATGATGGCCACCGTATAATGACTTTCAGCCGGCCTATGGCCGGAGGAGCGGGAGCACCATCCCCCAGCCACACCCCCACCACAGGCCCATAGGGAGAAGTCCCAGTAGTCGCACCTACCATTCCGGGCCTGTATGTGGCTATAAGTCTCCTCATGCCGGCAGGCAGGTTGACCTCCATAAGAAGAATAGCTATTTCCCCAGACTCATCTTAGCTTTTCATACAACCAGATCAGAATCCCGTACACTGCACTGATGAGGAACAATCACAATGAAATGCAGCGTCTCTCTGTCCTGCTGTATTTGTAATAAAGAAATTTTTTCCATTTTTTTCACATTTTATTTTACATTTTTACAATATTTTGTAAGCAATGGGTGGTGTTCAAAAAGTCAGAAGTAGTATGGCTGTGGTAAAAAAGTAAGGGTAGTAGGGCTGATGGTGAAAAAGTCAGGGGTAGTAGGGCTGGTGGTGAAAAAGTCAGGGGTAGTAGGGCTTGTGGTGAAAAAGTCAGGGGTAGTAGGGCTGGTCGTGAAAAAGTCTGGGGTAGTAGGGCTGGTGGTGAAAAATAGCACAGCATGTGGTCTTTTTCAGACAGTTTGGAGTCATGAAAGATTTTATTTATATATTGTTAGTCAAGTTTTATTGGACACGTGTTCATATTGTAAAACCCATATCAAAACTAGGAACATCTGCAATATAGGAATGAAGCTTAATTGGAGTCACAGAGTTGACCTGTCTATGTAAGAAAAGTCAGATATTTCTTAAAACAAACAACATCATGCTTTCATGGATTATGTGACTACCTACTATTAACCCATCCAGTGTCATTCACATGACATGTATTGTCTTTTTTATGTCAGTAAAGTCGATGTTGAGAGCAGCATTATATTCAGTAATTGCATTCACTGAGTGGGGAGTTGTCATTTCACCAGGTGATGAACACATCAAGAAGGGAACAATGTCTCCCACAATGTTAGATAGAGCAATTCTGAGAAAGCTCACAGATAATTTCTAAAAATGATGAGAAAGTTTATACAGCACAGAAATATTCTAGAAAGATGATGATTTTTATTTAAAGTGTAACTGCCATTTACATTTTTATTTAATAATACTGTAGAGCAATGATTTTAATAAACTTTCTAATATACTTCATTAGAAAATCTGATTTCAAACCATTCATAAATCTTCCACAAGGTGTCCCCACTACACTGTGTGTGAAACAGACATATGTTCATTCTGAGTCAGATCCGTCTTCAAAGTGAATGCGGGGCATGTAACCATATAAGGGAATGGGGGTGTGGCCTACACTGCTGACTGTAGCTGGTGAGGAAACAATTTATCTGATTAGCACAGGCTACAGCACAATTGCTAAGCAATGTCACAAGGTCTGGAAGAGTGCAAACGCTTCAGAAACAGCTCAGTCACAATCTCTGTTAACCCTTCTCTACTGACATATTGCACTGTTCTCTATCAGCTGCTGACCACTCGCACAGAGCAATAAAATTCTGTTTTTAAAAGAGCACAAAAAATGTGAGAAAATAAGTCATATGGCACAAAACACATTCTCTTAGCTGCAAATAATCATTAACAACCAGTACAGTATTGGCTTTTTTTTTTATAATTGACATTTACACTTGGATATGGTGACGCGTTCCAAGATTGTTGTTAATATGCTTTAAAACAAAATCTAACTTAACCTAAATATTCATGCAACATGAATGAAATTAGGAAGCATCTAAGATGGAACCAGCATTAGACCTGAGAAAAAGCGTGGTCTGTTTCTCTCCTATGGTAACACTCACATGGTTAAATGAATACAGCCTACTGCTGCATTCACAAATACTGCACGCCACTGTCCATGTAAGGCTGCCTTCAGACTTGCAGATGCCTCCGTAGCGTTTTGCAGAGGCATCTGCAAGTATCTGCATGCAGAAAGTGGCCCCTATGTTTATAATGGAGCGCACGGCGGTCTGCAGATGCTTGCAGACCGCCGTGCGCTCTCATTGCCCGCCATTAGTGATCTGTGCGCAGGCGGATGCCTGTGCACAAATCACACACTCTCGCCCGCACCAGGGACGCAACATCACGCGTCCCTGGTGCGGACGAGAGTGTGTGAACTGTACGCAGGCATCCGCCTGCGCACAGATCACTAATGGCGGGCAATAAGAGCGCATCGCGGTCTGCAAGCATCTGCAGACCGCCGTGCGCTCCATTATAAACATAGGGGCCGCGGTCTGCATGCAGATACTTGCAGATGCCTCTGCAAAACGCTGCGGAGGCATCTGCAAGTCTGAAGGCAGCCTTAGGACCCTCTGTGGGTTTCCTGATCCGATCTTGATAGCCTATTAGGCATACAGTCATAGTCAAAAGTGTTGTCACCCTTGAAATTGTTCCAGAAAATGAAGTATTTGTTCCAGAAAATTATTGCATTCTACATGTTTTATAATAGTTGTGGGCAATATGAAATTCACACCTGAAACCGGATAAAAAGGGGAGAAGTTGATTCAATCTTTGCATTGTGTGTCTGTGTGTGCCACACTAAGCATGGAAAACAGAAAGAGAAGAAGAGATATGTCTCAGGACTTGAGAACCAAAATTGTTAAAAAATATCAACAATCTCAAGGTTATACAGTAAGTCCATCTAAAGAGAACTTAATGTTCATTTGTCCACGGTGCGCAACAAGTTGACATTTAGCTAATCTCCTTAGACATGGATAGCAGAGAAAATTGATAAAAGATTGCAACACAGGATAGTCGAGATGGTGGATAAGCCCCAATCAAGTTCCAAAGAAATTCAAGCTGTCCTGCAGGCTCAGGGTGCATCAGTGTCAGTGCGAACTATCCGTCCACATTTCAATTAGATAAAACTGTATGGACAACACCCAGGAGGAACCCACTGCTGATACAGAGACATAAAAAAGCTAGACTGCAGTTTGCCAAAATGTACGTGATACACCCAGTTACGAAAGACATAGATAAAAGCCAAATATAAAAAATTAATTTTATTAAAACAATTAATAAAAAAAAATACAGAAAAATGTAAATGAAAGATAAACATTCATCACTGATACAGAAAAGTAAGGCTGGCTTCACATTTGCGTATGTATCCGCAGCGCACGCTGCGGATAACAATATTCAACTGTGCATGCGGACTGCGCACCTATCTTTATCATTGTATACGCATTGTACGCAAGACACTGCTTTTTCTCGGCCATGGCTGCGTATCTGTCCGCATGCGTACGCTGTAGGAAAACTAGTTGCGCCTGGAAACGCAACATGTTACATTTTTTGCCGCGCATAAAATTTCCCCGCTTCCGCTTGCTTGCGCACGCTCGCTGATAAAAAATGCATTAAGCCCTATGAGAGTGCAAGCGTGCGCGAGGATTTGCGTATGGTGCATACGATGCGCATGCGTACGGGCCTCAAGTCACTTCCCATGGGCGTGCCAGTAGGTGGGACAAGTGAAATCTTGTCCAATTCATTAAACGCATGCGCATGAAAAACACATGCGCATGGTCATAAACGCATATGAGCGCAGGCATACGCAGCATACATTGAGCGCGTGCGTATGCGCATGCTGATGAAAAATCCTCCACATGCTTGCTTATACATGCATTTTTACCAGCGCATGCGCATGCGCAGCATACGCGGCGCACAAAAACGCAAATGTGAAGGTAGCCTAAGCAGGCAATCACCAGCAAATATTTTAGAATAAATATATAATAGCCAATGTGTCAGTATAATTATACATAAACTAGATGGGTGCCCGATGCACAATGCATCGGGATTCTAGCAGAGCGAGTCTCTGACTCGCAATGGCCGCTTCGCGGCCAATGCTTCGCGCTGCTAAGGCGACTCGCCATGCCCGCTGCGCAGGCATAGCGAGTCGCCTTAGAGCTGCTCGCAATGGCCGCTGCTCGGCCAATGCTTCGTTCGTATCCACATGACCACGCTGACTCGCAGCAAGAGCGGTCTCAAAAGGGGCAAAAAACCCATTCGTGATTATATAATAGATATGTAAATGGCCCAAAAATATATTATAATATGTATAAACCAAGTGGTGAAATTAAAGAAATAAAAATAAATATGACAAAAAAAATTGATAAATTAGTCAATGAAGTGAGGAAGTTGTTTTCATGAATGGAAAAAATGGATAAAAAACCCCCAAATTTAGTGCACTGGGCCAATATGTTTATATAATTCAATCAAGAAAAAAGGTCAATAAATTAATGATTAAAGTAGAAAGACGCAAAGGAATTAACAGATAAATACTAAGGCCGGCTTCACATCATGAATTTGAAGCATCCGTGTGCATAGGCGCACCCAAGGGGGGGGACCTACGTGTCTGGACCCCCCCCTTTGGATGGCCCTGAGAAGTGGTGCAGTACACAAGGAGCTGGGCCCCTATGTCAGGAGACAGGAACAATTACACAGCACCCAAGGGCCCACAAAAGAGGCTGCTTTTAGGGGGGCTTCGCTCCCCCAAACCCCCCCACTGGGGGCTTTGCCCCTCGGAACCCCGCTGGGTGGTGACACCCCCCTTTCAGGGCCGGTGTGTGTTTCTTGGACCCCTACCTTGGGAAATTTCTGGGTGCGCCACTGTCCGTGTGTATTCGTTTCAAAACGGATGCACACGGATGTGATTTAGCCTCCCATGTATTCCTATGGGCAATGGATGGGCTTGGATGTCTCCCTATTGGCATCTGATTTGAGCACCATCCGCTGATGTCTGATTTAGTCATGGAGCCAAAATCGTAGGCTGCTGCGATTTTGGTATCCGTGACTAAAATTGGACACCACGGATCCGTGCTGGTCCTTAGGAATATACAATGTGAGCCTATGGATATCGGATCCGTGTCTAAATTGGATCCAATGTCGGCTCTTTAGTTATGGACTGAACATGCCCAGAAGCAGTGCTCAGTACATAACCCTCTCTCCCTGCATCTTCCCTGTCTCTCCCTCTTCTCCGGCGGCTCTGGTGATGCGACCGACTGTACTGGGTGATGGACCTCTTGTGACGTCACCGAGCCGATCAGCTGACATGTCAGCTGATCAGCTCTGTGACGTCACGAGAGGTCCTGCACCCAGATGGAGACTGTCTCATCACCGGAGCTGCCGGAGAGGTGACGTATCTTCCGGGAGGAGATTTTCTTTTTTTTTAACATACCGGAGAAAAGAGGAGGTGGCAGGATAGGGCACAGGACAGGGGACAGGATAAACGAGCAGGGGGAGAGGCGATAGAGGAGGGAGAGACTGGAACATGCAGGGAGAGATAGGGAGAGACAGGGACCACAGGATGCACACGGATCCTGCATAGACACGGATACGGATGGCTATTTGCTATCCGATTGCAGGGATCCGTGTGGATCCGAGGCTGCCCGGGGAATCCTTTAAAAACAAGGATTCCCACGGACAGCCCAAAATCGTGATGTGAAGGCAACCTAACCTGCCATAATGAGATAGTGTTAATAACAATTGTTTTGGCTATCTTCAGAGGTTGAGAAATGCTGGATGCACATTTTGCTTCAACAGCCAGGAGCCCGCCTCACCCAATGCACATGTCACTCAAACATGGCTTTGTCCAGACGTAAGGATGTATCAACACGGACTTGGATAAATATATGAATAAATTTAAATCACCTGTGCATACCTTAAGTCCAAGGCAACCATTGCAAATGGAGATTAGAAGAATCTAAGATTTTGTCAAAACTGGATGTGACACTTATTGTCATTGTAACCTGCCTAGTTCAAATTTTTTATCCTTCATGTACATTTTTCTTTTTTTTTTTTATTAATTGTGTTAATAAAATTAAATTTCTTATATTTGGCTTGCATCTATGTTTATTCTAATTGGGTGTATTTTCAGTATGCATAGAAGCCCTACTAAGGTGGATTCATAGGTAGAAGGAATTGTGTATAATGTATGTGAGTAAGCCAAAATCCTCCTGGGAAAGCGTTATGTGGACAGATGAGACCAAGATAGAGCTTCTTGGTGAAGCACATCATCCCACTGTTTACCAAAAACTGAATGAGGCCTAGAAAAAAAAGAACATAGGACCTACAGTCAGGTATGGTGGACTGTGGCACACGCATGTGTGAATGTGGTGTTTCACTTCTACATCATTCCTTTTTAATGATTCAGGAATAAGTCTGTACACATCGTTCTACTGTGGCACATTCCTCGCTAATCTTTGTTGTCGTTTGCATATTAAAATCTGTTGACAAATCAGCTTTAGGTTTTTCTTCATGTTTTCTGGATAGATCTAGGTAAATGGAAGATATACTGCGGTTTATTGGTAAATAAAGGGGTCACTCTCTTTTCTTTAGTTTTCCCATTTAGCAAGAAAATGAAAAATCCATTCCGTTTGTGGCCTCCTGATTTATTGCGGGATGCACTTGGCAGTCTAGATCCTCTTGAGTTGTGTAACCTGTGAGTGACCAGTGAAGCCTCGGCACACGATCGATGGACATCCAACCCTCACGCTGTTCCGTGATTTGGTTTACAATGAGCCGTGATCCTCAGGAACCCCGGACAAGAGCTGCCTTTTCTCAGTGGTCACCAGCATTAATGTAAATTGTTGTTCTTCATCCTTATTTCCCCTGTGACTGCGGCCATTCTCAGTTGTCTGAAGGAGTTAGGCCAAGAGCGAGCACTGATGAAGTTGAAAGGAAGCTTGTCACAGCTCGTCAGAGAGTAACGGCTAAGATAGTGGCAGATCCTAATTCTGTTAAAGGAAATTACTATGGCTCTTCTTTTGCCAAGGTTAACGCTAAACGTTCAAGCGAAAAACTAAATTGGATTTGATGGGGATTGATGTAGAGTTGCAAATGATAAATGAGGAGGGCAGCAGTGTCGGCTTTATGGAAGTAGAACTTTTATCCAATGTATTATAGGGATATTTCAGGGAAGTCATTTTCTTTAAATGTCTCAGGCCAATGTAAAATAGAAAAACTGATCATACTTGCTCACCAATGCCCCCGCTTCTTGTTATGAAGCTTAATCCATTCCGGTCTTTGCTACCTGGGCTAGTCACCGAACACCAGAAAGGCTAGTATGATCAATCACTGGATGAGTCGGTCACTGAGCCACCCGTAAATGACTGAGCAAACATTAATGACTGCTTATGATGTGTCGAAGATGGGACCAGGAATAAAAGACCCCTAGGGTACAGGCAGTGGCGTAACTACCTTGCTCTGGGCCCAGTGCAAGATAAGCCCCCGGGCCCCCCATGTGATGACCGTGGGGGTGCTAGCGGTGTTTCTCCGCTGCCAGTCTTACTCACCGCGCCGCCGTGCGCAGATCCACTGTCCCGCGGTCCGCAGCGAGGGGGAGGAGGGGCGGGCACAGCAGCAGGAAGTGAGCTTTATCTCACTTCCTGTCCTCCCTCCTTCCGGCCGGCACTATCGCGGTTGCGGTGGCCGGCTCTCAGCACGGGTCACGGGGCCCCTAGGGGGATGCGGGCCCCCCGGGGACGGCCCGGTCGCAGCCGCTACTGCTGCGACCACGGAAGTTACGCCACTGGGTACAGGTGATACTTGTTAAAAAAAGAAAAGAATTGGTAATGGTGTTTGTTTCTTTTAGGCCGAGGTCAGGCAATCGTATGACTCGGATGAGGATCGCATCAGAGAACACTGACCAGCCATGGCTCTCCTGACCCGGGCATGACAGCTTCATGTACATCTATGCAGATGTCAATTCAGGTCAGGAGAGCCACCAGCCAGTCCAAGAGCCACCAGCCAGTCCAAGTATTGCGATGCAATTCTCATCCAAGTTATACAGATGTCTGACCCCGACCTTATTGTTTTAAAATACTCGGTGGAATTTAAAGGTAATATATCATCAGGAAACGATGTACTGTTTTGCAGGTTTTGAGTCAAATTTATCTTTAAATTTATTTTTTATTTCTCATATGACAATCTGTGTTAAAAAAACAATAGAAATGTTATCATTTTCATTGGGGTTATCCTAGACTCTTACACTGACTTTATCTTTAATACTGAAGCATCTAATCAGCGTGTGCAAATGTGATAGTGAATGGAGGTGAGTTGTGACATCATCTATCGTGAATGGTGGATCCTGTGTTATCTACTGTATATAGAGGTGTTATCAGTCATTGTACAGGAGGAGGAGGTGAGCTGTGACATCACCTATCGTGAATGGTGGATCCTGTGTTATCTACTGTATACAGAGGTGTTATCAGTCATTGTACAGGAGGAGGAGGTGAGCTGTGACATCACCTATTGGGAATGGTAGATCCTGTGTTATCTACTGTATATAGAAGTGTTATCAGTCATTGTACAGGAGGAGGAGGTGAGCTGTGATATCATCTATTGTGAATGATGGATCCTGTGTTATCTACTGTACATAGAGGTGTTATCAGTCATTGTACAGGAGGAGGAGGTGAGCTGTGATATCATCTATTGTGAATGATGGATCCTGTGTTATCTACTGTATATAGAGGTGTTATCAGTCATTGTACAGGAGGAGGAGATGAGCTGTGATATCACCTATTATGAATGGTGGATCCTGTGTTATCTACTGTATATAGAGGTATTATCAGTCATGTACAGGAGGAGGAGGTGAGCTGTGATATCACCTATTGTGAATGATGGATCCTGTGTTATCTACTGTATATAGAGGTGTTATCAGTCATAGTACAGGAGGAGGTGAGTGGTGACATCACCTATTATGAATGGTGGATCCTGTGTTATCTACTCTATATAGAGGTGTTATCAGTCATTGTACAGGAGGAGGAGGTGAGCTGTGATATCACCTATTGTAAATGGTGGATTCTGTGTTAGCAGCTATGTATAGAGATACCACCATTCATTGTCTGTAATGATAATGAGACTTCCGAAAAGTCTTTCTCTAAAAAGCAACAAGTGTCAGTCTAAAATAGCCTCAGTGGCCAGTGTAAGAACTGCAAGATTTCTAATTCTTTAGTATAGACTGAGATATCAAAACAAACAAATATCGCCATAAAAATGCATTTAACATATACAGTGCTTTAAAAAGTATTCATACCCTGTGAATGTTTCAACATTTTTTCATGTTATCCTCACAATCTTAAATGTATTTTACTGGGATTTTTTCTGATATACCAACACAAAGTGGAAATGATACATGGTTCTCTCAATATTTTTAAAAAATATTTATTTAGCTCTTCTTAGGGTATGTGCCCACAGGACGTTTTTGCTGCGTTTTCCGCATGCAGTTTACCCTTGGTCTTATGGTGATGTATGGCCATGTTCACACTCAATTTACGTTTTTTTTAGCAGGAAAAAAAAACCTACGTTTTTCTAAAAGTGCAAAAAAGTGTAATTTATGTGTCTGGCTGGGGTCACAGTTGCATTTTTCACAAGCGTTTTTGGAGACCTGCGTTTTCAAAAACGCATGTAGAAAACGCACGCATAGGCCCCCATGTTAAAAAACGCATGCACTAATAGCAAAAAAGCATGTGTGACAGTACCATGCGTTTTTGGTGCATTTCCAAAAACGCATGCGTTTTTTAATAAGGGGCCTTATGGGAAACGCATGCAAAAACGCATGTACAATTAGTGCCATTCAAAAACACATGCGTTTTCCATAGGAGCCCATGTTAAAAAAACGCATGCGTTTTTTTAACATGGGCTCCTATGGGAAACGCATGTGTTTTTGAATGGCACTAAAAGGTACTAATGTACCATGCGTTTTTGCATGCGTTTTCCATAGAGGCCCATGTTATAAAAACGCATGCGTTTTCTACAAAAACGCATGCATTTTTCAAAACGCACCAAAAAATAGTACATGCACTATTTTTGGGTGCAGATTTAAGAACGCAGCCAAGAACGCAGGGAGCCATCACACACCTTAAAAAACTCATGCTGACATGACAAAACGCATGTTAAAACGCATGAGTTTTTAAAAGGCACTAAAAAAACGCATGTCAACTGTGACCACAGCCTCTGAAAGGATTTGACACTTTTTGGCCAAAAATGCATGCGTTAACGCAGGGTGCATAAATGTGCCATTTAAAAACGCATGCATTTCCCATAGGGCCCCATGTTATGGAAACGCATGCGTTTTTGTAACATGGGGTCCTATGGGAAACGCATGCGTTAACGCAGGTGCCTATATGTGCTCTGCGTTAACGCATGCGTTTCCCATAGGGGCCCATGTTAAAAAAATGCATGCATTTTTGGAAAAAACACCTGCGTTTTTTTCCAGCACCCTAAAAACGCTGGATGCAACGTTTTTTGGAGTGGGGAAGAAAACGCAAATGGAGCTGAAAAAAGCATGTACACTTAAACGTACCCTGCGTTAACGCACCTGCGTTTTTGAAAAACTGCAGAAAAACGCAGAGAGTGCGCAGGTGAGTGTGAACATGGCCTATGTTAATTTGTTCCTGCGGTTGGGATTCCCAGCAAAACCAATGTGTTTCACAGAAATGCTGTGCCCACACATTGATTTTGCATGTGTCAAATAGTGTGGATCTGTGGATCAGAAAGATTGATCATATCTATTTTTCCTAAAAATGAGCAAAAAACGCATGAAAAATACGATAAAAACACAGAACTTGAACATAGCAAGACTCCTGGCAAGGACCCTAGAGATCCTTGAAACCAGTACCAGTTTTGCTGCATTCAGGACTGCTTGAAAAACGTCCTGTGGGCACATACCCTTGGATCTCATCTGCCATTTGGGTTCAAACAAGGTGCTTATATTTTTAAATGTAATAGAAAGTTGGACCTATGCCACCACTCTGTGCACCACAGGACAATGAAATGGGAAATAGAGTGTGGACCCAGACAAGAAAACACTGCTCTGGTGCACAATACTTCCAAGAAAACTTCCAATATAATGGATCAAAGAAGGAATGGAGCTGCACTCACCGGAGGTATTTCTTCATGCGCTTTATTTCAACAAGGTTTCAGGTGGGCATGTAATAGGATGCGGGCTACAGATGGGGCTAACGCCGCTTCGTGCATGCATACACTACCGTTCAAAAGTGTGGGGTCACGCAGACAATTTTGTGTTTCCCATTCAAACTCACTTTTATTTATCATATAAGTTGCAAAATGAATAGTAAATATAGTCCAGACATTGACAAGGTTAGAAATAAAGATTTTTATTTGAAATGATAATTTTCTTCTTCAAACTTTGCTTTCGTCAAAGAATGCTCCCTTTGCAGCAATTACAGCATTGCAGACCTTTGGCAGGTACTATTTAATGAAGCTGCCAGATGAGGAGCAGTGAGGTGTCGATTTCTCAAATTAGAGACTCTAATGTGCTTGTCTTATTGCTCAGTTGTGCAGCCGGGCCCCCCACTTCTCCTTCTAATCTGGTTAGAGCCTGTTTGTGCTCTCCTCTGAAGGGAGTAGGACACACTGTTGTACGAAACCTTCAGTTTCTTGGCAATTTTCGCATGGAACAGCCTTCATTTCTAAGAACAAGAATAGACTGTTTCACAGAAAGTTCAATTTTTCTGGCCATTTTGAGAGTTTCATAGAACAAACAAATGAAATGCTCCAGATTCTCAACCTCCTTCTCAAAGGAAGGTCAATTTTATAGCTTCTCTAATCAGCAAAATCATTTTCAGCTGTGCTAACATAGTTGAGCAAGGGTTTTCTAAACATCCATTAGTTTTCTTAAGGGCCTGTTTAACGCTTCAATGGTCGAACGATCTGATCAACGATCAAACTTGACCTAGATCACTTTAACGTCGTTCAATGATCGCTAGTGAAATGTCATATGTACAGATATCGTTAACGACGCACCAATGATTCCGCAACAAGCGTTCGTTAGCTCGCCTACGTCCTTCAGTTCTCAAAAGGCGAGGTCATTAACGACATCGTTATCGAGGTGTCACACATACCCATGCTGCAGGTTGAACGAACGCTCATCGTCTGGTTTTTGGTCCAGTTCAAAAACCTCTGATGAACGATCTGCCCAATTGTCATTGATCGGATGTACATGTCACACTGAACGACGTTGTTACAAGTCTTTTGAATGACTGAAAAACTGTGACGTTTCAACAATATTGTTAACGATATCATAGCGTGAAATGGGCCCTTTAGACTGGCGTCACACCGCGATTTTTCACGGTCAGGTTCTGTTTTGTGTTTTGCAGGATGCACCGGACAGAACCTGACAGCCACAGACAAGCAGAACCGGCTTTTTGCCGGCTTCATTGCTGGTGCTGTCCAGTGCTGAAATTTCAGCACCATGGCCAGCTCCCCTGCAGCCATTGAGATCTCCAGGTGCTGACATTCAGTGGCGGCTGCTTTTAACAGCCACGGTTCTTTCAGCACGAAGCGTCCAGAAACCGGCAAGATTTTCTGCCAGATCCGGCGCGATCCAGTGCCTATAAACTCCCATGCTATCTGCGTTAGATCTGGGAGGATCCGGGAGCATCCGGTTTGGTCTGATTTTTGCATGGGACACAAAAAATGCTGCAGACTCCGTTTTTGTGTCCGATGCAAAAATCGGACACAGCCGGATCTTCCCGGAAAACCTGCAAACCGGAGGCCAAATAAGGCAAATCCGGCACCATAGAGATACATGGGGTGGAAATTTGGATCCGGGCTCTCCGGTTCATACCGTACAGCCCCAGACCTGAAAAGTTGCTATGTGAATCTAGCCTTACACAGTTAGCAGACACAATGTGCCATTAAAGCACTGGAGTGTTGGTTGTTGGAAATAGGCGTCTATACACCTACAGTATTTAGATATTGCATTAAAAACCAGACATTTGTAGCTAGAATAGTTATTTACCTCATAACAATGTATAGTGTATTTCTGATTCATTTAATTTAAGCTTCATTGAAAAAAAGTGCTTTTCTTTCAAAAATAAGGATATTTCTAAATGACCCCAAACTTTTGAATGGTAGTGTATGTGGTTTACCAGTTGAGTCACACCTGTGTGCAAAACGGCTGTAGTCCCATCTGTGGCAAGCGTCCTCCTACATGCCCGCCTGAAACCTTGTTGAAATAAAGCGCCTGAAGAAATACCTCCAGTGAGTGCAGCTGCATTCCTTTTATCTTCGGTGCTTACGGTATATGTTTATATAATGCTATTAGTTCAAGCCAGGACCCTCATGGATTGGTCAGGAATTGAGATATGTACACAGAACATAAAAGATGGATGTATGAATCGGGGTCTTAAAGGATAACACCGTATGTAACAAGGATAGACACCTAATGCTAAGTCTGCTGCTCTTCTGATCATGCGGAAAGGCTAGAACTTAATGGAGACCTCACTCTCCAAATCTAATTTCTGTGTTGATAGTCTCACCATAGAATCTATGGCACATACAGCAAATTAATTAAAGGGGTTGTTCACTTTAGCTTTAGTTTCCTAAATTTGCTGGGGAAATCACATGAGGTCCCTAAATAATGTAATGTTATTTGAAGGTCTACACAGCTGTCCTAATTGCCATGGGTAAAGTACAAGGGGTCAGGAAGAGATCAATCAGTTAAGGGCTAAGTCCAGTTAGGCATCTGAAGGGTTAATTAACAGAGTAGCAGGTTCAAGATTCAAGTGAGAAATGAACAAGCTCAAGATGGTAAAAACGCAGCAGGATCAATAATAACGAATGGCTGGCACAGCACAATGTGCCACACCGAGACATACATAGGGTATCACCCTCCGGTTGGCAATGAAACCATATCCTGCCATTGATTCACTCTCCCCACCTCAGCAGCACTTAAAATCTACATATAGTTAAACAAGTTAGTAAAAAAAAACAAAAACAAATAGCTGGGCAGACATCCAGTATGAAGAGTAACATCAGGCGAGCTTGGCTGGACAATGTGTGCACCACCCAGCAGAAGGAGAGGTCATCCTTGAGGTGAGCAACCAACAAATTACAATATCACCGCCACCTCCACCTCTGGCCATTCCACCCTATGAGGCAGATGATAAATATGGTACAGATACAATTTCAAAATCTGATCCTCAGGGGCGTTAACCTCACTGTTTGCCAGAGCTTCATGTCATGTCTCATAATTTCAGTGTTATCTCAAAGGCAATGAAGAGCCAATGGAGTTTCTTATTGCCATTCTTATTCTAATGCTTTTGATTTACGAAAGTGTCAAAAATGGACCCTTGCCTATAGTATGTACCCAAAGGGTAGAGAAGGTGCCGAAGCCCTTAATGAGGACCTGTCACCATTGGAACGTTTTTGCTCTTTGCTTTCCTGCTGCTCACGTCCAGGGCCGGCTCCAGGTTTTTGTGGGCCCCGGGCGAAAGAGTCTCCGTGGGCCCCTTTAACACATACTGGTTGCATATAATATATATATATATATATAATATATATATATATATATATATAGATATATTCCGCACAAATATAATCCCTCTCTGAGCCTGTCTTCCATTGTGCGCTGTCTCCCCCCTGTGTGCTGTGTCTCTTCCCTGTATGATGTCTCTCCCCCGTGTGTGCTGTCTCACCTCTCTGTGCCCGTTTCCTCCTGTGCGCTGTGCCTCTCCCCTGCGTCTGTCTCTTCCCTGTATGATGTCTCTCCCCCATGTGCACTGTTTTCCCTCTCTGTGCCAGTCTCCCCCTTGTACACTGTCTCCCTCCCCGATCTCCTTCCTTTCTCTGCACTCGCTTGCTCTCTTTTTTTCCTCTCTCTATCGCCATCTCTCTCAGAACATTAATTTGGTAGAGTCTGGAACCGAAATTAAAACAAAAACACACATTATCCGCAGCAAAAAAAAAAACGCACAGTTGGCACAACAATTTTTCTCTTGCAGTGACAGCAAAGCACACCGGACGGCAGAGCACAGAAAGCAGAGCCCACTGACAGCAGAACACAGGGACAGCAGAGCACAGACAACAGAGCCCACCGGCGGCAGCAGAGTCCTCCAGTCTACACCTGTGCTCAGTGCAATGCAGCAGCCAGTGCACAGAGCAGGGCTGGTGGGGTGGGATGCAATGCTCTGCAGCCCTGCCCATCACATGCACACAACTGCAGCAGAATAGCTGAGCACTGGACACAATACATGATCTGCAGAGCAGTGGGCACTAGACATAAACAGAGCAGCTCCAGGCACACAGCGCAGCCCCGGGCACACAGCGCAGCCCCGGGCACACAGAGCAGCTCCAGGCAAACAGCGCAGCCCCGGGCACACAGAGCAGCCCCGGGCACACAGCGCAGCCCAGGGCACACAGCGCAGCCCCGGGCACACAGCGCAGCCCAGGGCACACAGCGCAGCCCTGGGCACAAAGAGCAGCCCGCGGGCACACAGAGCAGCTCCTGGCACACAGTGCAGCCCAGGGCACACAGCGCAGCTCCAGGCACACAGAGCAGCCCCGGGCACACAGCGCAGCCCAGGGCACACAGCTCAGCCATGGGCACACAGTGCAGCTCCAGGAACACAGAGTAGCCCCGGGGTCCCCTCTGCTGTGGGCCCCTGGGTGCTGTGTTTTTGTTCCTGACATAGGGACTAGGCTCCCTGTGTGCTGCGGGGCCCCGACTCCCTGTGTGCTGGGGGGGCCAGGCTCCCTGTGTGCTGGGGGGGCCAGGCTCCCTATGTGCTGGGGGGCCAGGCTCCCTGTGTGCTGGGGGGCCAGGCTCCCTATGTGCTGGGGGGGCCAGGCTCCCTGTGTGCTGGGGGGGGGCAGGCTCCCTGTGTGCTGGGGGGGGGCAGGCTCCCTGTGTGCTGGGGGGGGCCAGGCTTCCTGTGTGCTGGGGGGGGGCAGGCTCCCTGTGTGCTGGGGGGGCCAGGCTCCCTGTGTGCTGGGGGGGGTCAGGCTCCCTGTGTGCTGGGGGGGGGGGCCAGGCTCCCTGTTTGCTGGGGGGGCCAGGCTCCCTGTGTGCTGAGGGGGCCAGGCTCCGTGTGCTGGGAGGGCCGGGCTCCCTGTGTGCTGGGAGGGCCGGGCTCCCTGTGTGCTGGGGGAGCCAGGCTCCCTGTTTTCTGGGGGGCCCGGCTCCCTGTGTGCTGGGGGACCCCCTCTCCTCTCACTCCTAACCTGCATACAGCTAGTATGTGGCAGACGCGATCATCTCTGAGCTGCTGGAGGAGGACTAGAGATCATAGACTTCAGCCCCAGGCTCAGTGCAGAAGGGCATGTGATTCACATGCCCATCTGCACTGAGCCTGGAGCTGACATCTATGACCTGTAGTCCTCCAGCAGCTCAGAGCGTCTGCCACATAGCTGCACACAGTGACAGGTTAGGAGTGAGAGTAGAGGGGGCCGCAGCAGCACACAGGGGGGCTCCCGGGGGCCAACTATCAGGGGCACATTAAAAGCGCCCACTGTCCCACAGCCATCGGAGGATGCAGGGCAAGAGACGCTGTCCTGCAGCAGATGGCTTGGGCCCCCCAGGCACCTCCGGGCCCCCCAGACAGCTGACGCCGGCGAGATTCGGGGCTCTATGCTTAAGAATCGGGGCTGCAGCCCCGATTCTTAATGCATAGCGACGTCCCTGCCTGATATTTACACGACTTTATTTCAACTTATAGAACACCTGGTCCAATATTTTATACTCAAAGGGATCTAGTGACACAGCTGTTTCTGCTTGATGCTGCAGCAATAGAGTGCAAGGTATTCCATAGTAAATTGTTAATTAATGGATGCTATATTCACTCAGTAAAAGATGCATGTAATGACATGGCTGTCTTTCCAGGCTGTAAAGGACCTCTCCAAAAACTTCTGATGAGCCCAGTTATAAAAATGGGCGAAACGCTTCAAGTATGGGGAATTTTATAATAGGATTTTGATGGACGATAAACATACAATGTGTATACCAGAGAGAAGTAGGGTGTGAAATATCCCCTTCATATTCTGTGAGGACACACAAGTCTGGTGGTAGGATTAGCCACCAAATTGGAGGCATCCTGAAGTTACTAAGATAACTACTGTTTGTCCATATGGTATTTTTATAAGATCAAAAATTGTTTGTATTGATCACATTGAAATGTTTGAATTTACTGTCCTGATTTTCCTACACTAATTGTTTTGTGAGTCTGGATCCATTTTAATTGATATTTGTACAATAAAGTTGTTTTTTATTCACAAAATTATCCAAGATGGTATTTACTCTCGTAGCAGTATAGTAGGCGATCAATAAAAGTTGGGTATAACCGCGCCAAAAGTGTCTCCTGAGTTTATTTGCTTAACCAAGATAAGGGAGTGAGGGGTAAAGACAAAAAAGAAAAGGATGGAGGTGTGGTAAGGTTTATCTCAACCTTTAACCAAGACTGGAGGAGAATGAGATCAATATTGTCAAAGTACTGGGCGGGTTTGAAATCTGACCGTGTCCTCAAAAAACATGTCTCAAACTATCTCTTGATGACACCCAGACGTTCTAGAAACCTGCGGGACATTCTTGTACACAGTGACTATGCTCCTAAGGTGCCATACCTGTTTGGATCTAGAGGGCCTAGACAGGGTTGTTTCCCTTGCGGACACTGTGCTGCAGGCGTCAATGTAGCGTGGGCATACTTTTGGCACAGCAGATGGCGAAAACACTTACAAAATCTTGGAATATATCTCCTGTAGTACAACTCATGTGGTGTACTATGCCAAATGCAGTTTCCTCTGCATCTACGTTGGTGAGTTCCGGAAGCGGGTCAATGAACATTGCCGGGACATCTGTGCCGCAGCAGAGGTGAAAGATATAACAACCCTTAAGACCCTACCAAGGCACTTTACAGAGCATCATCAATGTGACCCGTGGTTCCTTACTTTTCTGGGAATTGATGTCATACATGGGGGAACACGGGGCGGGGATTTAAAGAAATTATTAGCTCAGTGTGAGACAAAGTGGATTGTCACTTTGGGGACACTCATTATAGATGGTTTTAACGAGACAGTTAGTTATGCCGCCTTCCTCTAATCTGCCGCTGTTAGTAGGATTTGAATTTTAATTACTATTTCTTTTTTTCTTTTAATCACTAGACTTTATCTGCACCCTTTTCCAGCCTTCTGGACTGATGTTTTCTACCCATTTGGACCTCATGGAGTGCCTCCATCTGCTATTAAATCATATTTTTGTATGCAAAATAATTTATATGTACATGATTATAATGGAAATCGTATATGGATATGGGATAGTCATTTGGTTTACTTTTCCCCTTTAACTTACGCGGTTCTTCCCTTTAATGTAAAACCATCATGCTTTGATACAATATCTTGCATTGATCACCAACTCCGGGATGTGGGCGGTTACTGCTCTCATGGTGACATGTCCCAGGCAGCGGTAACATTAACGCCCGGCGAGTGAGCGTTCTCAGTTACCACAGTGACGCCCGGCTCCCTCATGGCCGAATGATGCCACTGATAAGCACTGATAAGAGGAGTGCTCCTCTTAATACAGCACAGCACTTCAGTATGAATACTGGGCCTATGGTATTAATATAGTAAGGGGCGTATACAGCATAGTCACATAGGTGAGCCCTGTTTACAAATTGGTTCCCATATTGTGGTGTTTTACTTGTTTGGCTGGGACTGTGCAATATTTGTACCTGTCTATCTTTCTGTATGTTAAGTCCTTCCTTTTTGCATAAATAAAAGCATTAAAAATCCTCATTTTCTTGGTGTTTCACAATACGTACTATAGTTGCCTCGAACCTCAGGTAAAGAGGTTAAGCAGCAGCTTGTATATTGCTTAACAATAATGTATAAAACGGATATTTCTTCTACAAAGCAAATGAAATACTATTTACATACATGGAGAAAACGCATTGTGCAGTCTTTTCCAGCACACAGATATATATACATACAGTGGCATAACTTGAAGCTCATGGACCCCAATGGAAAAGCTCCGCCGGGGCCCCTAATTATTGCAAATCTTTAATAGCATTAGTTTTTCTACAGGCCAAAAGGGACTTTTGGGGCCCCCTAGGAGGTTCCAGAGACCGGCTGCACCTGTTGTTGTGACGCCCCTACATACATATATATTATAGTAAAAGAGATGGGGAATTTCTTGTCTACATTATCTGCCCCATGTTGTCCTGGCTGCAGTAAGGTCACATGACCAGTTGGGGGCGGAGCCAATCTCTATTGTGATGTCATCACAGCTCGGAATGTTCAGCGCCATTCTTGGAGTGGAGTCTGATGAAGACGCTTCACTTTGGCTCTGGGAGAACGACCTAGTGTGTTCCCCACATCTAGTGTTCACTTCCAATACTTATTTTCGATATTTGATCAGAGCACCATAACACCGGTGCCCCGGGAGAATCAGATTTCCATATTTCATCAGAAAGCTTCCGGTATCTCAATCATGAGTGCCCGGGAGCTGCGTCAACTCATTGCGGACAATGAAGTATGGCTACGCCGACCGGAAAATCAAGGTATGTGAAATATTTGGGGGAGATACTCAATAGTTACATCCTATATGGCTTTCCTGGGATGAGATATCTCTGGGGTCTGAGGGGTCCAGGGGTGTACATAGGAATCAGCTCACAACATTGCAGCCCTTTCAAAGTAATCTTGCCCCTATTGAAGCCCATATAAGTGTATCTCAATGAGTCAGAATATCATTAAAAGGTCATTTATTTCCGTAATTCAATACATAAAGTGAAACATATATTAGATAGAGTCATTACACACAGAGGGATCTATTTCAAGTGTTTATTTCTGTTAATGTTGATGATTATGGCTTACAGCCAATGAAAACCCAAAAGTCATCATCTCAGAAAATGAAAGCAGGGAGGATGAAGGGTTAAAAACCAAGCTGCTATATTGTACGAAATATCAAAGGGTGAATATAATAATGATTTATTAGTCAATGGGTTTCAGGGCTCCCAGGAACGCCCTGAAAGATGGCAATATGGCGAAGGCGCCAGGTGGGGCGCCGAAAAGCGTTGGAGGAGGAAAATAAAGGATGGAAATCTGACTGATGATTATCTGACTCTTTGGTGAGTTTTTTAAGCCCTGGAGCAGCGCGGACCGTGACACACCTGCACTCCCATCATCTCTCAATATTTGTACCTGTCTGTCTTTCTGTATGTTAAGTCCTTACCTTTTTGCACAAATAAAAGCATTAAAAATCCTCATTTTCTTGGTGTTTCACAATACGTACTACAGTTGCCTCGAACCTCAGGTAAAGAGGTTAAGCAGCAGCTTGTATGTTGCTTAACAATAATGTATAAAACGGATATTTCTTCTACAAAGCAAATGAAATACTATTTACATACATGGAGAAAACGTATTGTGCAGTTTTTCCAGCACACAGATATATATACATACAGTGGCATAACTTGAAGCTCATGGCCCCAATGGAAAAGCTCCGCCGGGGCCCCTAATTATTGCAAATCTTTAATAGCATTAGTTTTTCTATAGGCCAAAAGGGACTTTTGGGGCCCCCTAGGAGGTTCCAGAGACCGGCTGCACCTGTTGTTGTGACGCCCCTACATACATATATATTATAGTAAAAGAGATGGGGAATTTCTTGTCTACATTATCTGCCCCATGTTGTCCTGGCTGCAGTGAGGTCACATGACCAGTTGGGGGCGGAGCCAATCTCTATTGTGATGTCATCACAGCTCGGAATGTTCAGCGCCATTCTTGGAGTGGAGTCTGTTGATGACGCTTCACTTTGGCTCTGGGAGAACGACCTAGTGTGTACCCCATATCTAGTGTTCACTTCCAATACTTATTTTCGATATTTGATCAGAGCACCATAACACCGGTGCCCCGGGAGAATCAGATCTCCATATTTCATCAGAAAGCGTCCGGTATCTCAATCATGAGTGCCCGGGAGCTGCGTCAACTCATTGCGGACAATGAAGTATGGCTACGCCGACCGGAAAATCAAGGTATGTGAAATACTTGGGGGAGATACTCAATAGTTACATCCTATATGGCTTTCCTGGGGTGAGATATCTCTGGGGTCTGAGGTGTACATAGGAATCAGCTCACAACATTGCAGCCCTTTCAAAGTAATTGCTTGGCCCCTATAAGGGTAAGTTCACACAGGAAGGTTTAGTGGCGTTCAAACCGTCAGAAAACCGCTGGAAATGATCAGTTCTGAGCTCTGAAGTCTCCAGCTGTGTTCGCGGTCGGTTTTTTACAGAGTGTGCACAGCGGTTTATAGTCGTTTTTCCCAACGGTTTTTCCAGCGGTTTTCTATGAAGGATTTTGTTCATGGAACTGATCCAAAACCGCTCGGAATAATTGACATGTTGTATGCTGCTAAACCGCTCGGAAACCGCTCAACCGCTGGCGGATCCGCTCACATAAACCGACTATGTGTGCACAGCGGTTTCTAAATTACATAGGGTTACATGTAAGTCCTAAAGCTGCTAAGGATTTACATAAATTTAAATAAAACCTATGCTAAACCGCCGGCGGTTTTCGCTGCTAAACCGAGGTTAAAACTGTATGTGTGAACTTACCCTTAGTGTATCTCAATGAGTCAGAATATCATTAAAAGGTCATTTATTTCCGTAATTCAATACATAAAGTGAAACATATATTAGATAGAGTCATTACACACAGAGTGATCTATTTCAAGTGTTTATTTCTGTTAATGTTGATGATTATGGCTTACAGCCAATGAAAACCCAAAAGTCATTATCTCAGAACATGAAAGTAGGGAGGATGAAGGGTTAAAAACCAAGCTGCTATATTGTACGAAATATCAAAGGGTGAATATAATAATGATTTATTAGTCAATGGGCTTCAGGGCTCCCAGGAACGCCCTGAAAGATGGCAATATGACATTAATTTTTGATGATACTCTAATATATTCCAATTCATTGAGATGCACTAGTATATAGTATATATATTCCAGATTTTTGTTTTAGATATTTACACATTTTTGATGCTATCTCCATTTACAGCATTATTAAACAGAAAGAATAGAGAGTGATTACTCACAACATAAATTCTTTAGTGCAAAGTATTACAAACACAATTTCATTGACACGTGTTAACTATACATTTTAAAATAATGAATATCCAAACATTACTTATATGATTACAGATTTTTTATATGCAGATGTCTGAAGTGTAAAAAAAAGGGCCACCAATGGAATGTGAGTCATTAATCCCTCCACACCATTCCCATGTGGCTCTTCAAACATCACCTTTGAGAAAGTGATGAGGCCATGACAATGTAATAGCAAATTTCCCTGATTGGGGCTGATGGGTGATATAGTATGTTGACTGGTGGGACTTGTTTTCCAGCACTGCTTTTTGGTCCCAGTCCAGCCCTGCGCACCGGTATTACAACGGATCCGTCAGCAGTGGAAGAAAAGTATATTTAAAAGGGAATTTAAAAGATCCGTCAGCAGTGTCGTCGCCATTTAGCATGGGACGTATAAGACCTTTGTGTGTGCGGCAAATTAAAATCATTGAGATTCTCAAGTGCAGAGAACAATCGCATCACGGGCCAATGTGGGTTCACGCCATTGCTGCGCACCCTTCCCCTGCCCTATTGGCCCGGCCCTTGATGCAATTGTTCTCTGTTGTCACTTTTTCAAACTTGTCCATACAAAAGGAAGTTTTAACCCAGCTAGAGGCAGAAATTGAAGGTTAGGGACCCAGTCCAAGAGACACACCTTAACGTGGCGACTGGGTGGTTTAATGATATGGCCATATTTTTAAAGCTAAGTGTCTCAATTTTTGTATTTTTGCTTAACTGAAATCATTTTGTACATTTTTATGGTCAGAGCAGAGTGCAGCTTCTCTTTTTTAGAGCTACAATTAAGCCATTACATGTTCGGACCTGTCTGAAGTTTGCTAGAGAGCATTTGGATGATTCAGAAGAGGATTGGGAGAATGTCATATGGTCAGATGAAACCAAAGTAGAACTGTTTGGTAGAAATATAATTCGTCGTGTTTGGAGGAGAAAGAGTGCTGAGTTGCATCCAAAGAACACCAAACCTTCGTGCAGCATGGGGGTGGCAGCATCATGCTTTGGGGCTGTTTCTCTGCCAAGGGACCAGGACGACTGACTGTACATGAAAGAATGAATGGGCCCATGTACCGTGAGATGTTGCATGCAAACTTCCATCAAATTGGCATAGAAGATGAAACGTGACTGGGTCTATCAGCATGACAATGATCCCAAGCACTCCACCAGGGCAATGAAGGAGTGGTTTCATAAGATACATTTCAAGGTCCTGGAGTGGACTAGCCAGTCTCCAGATCTAAACCCCTATAGAAAACCTTGGAGGTGTTGAAAGTCTATATTGCACAGCGACAGCCCCAAAACATCACTGCTCTAGAGGAGAACTGCATGAAGGAATGGGCCAACATACCAGCAACAATGTGTGCCAACCTTGTGAAGACTTACAGAAAACGTTTCACCTGTGTCATTGCCAACAAAGGATATATAACAAAGTATTGAGATGAACTTTTGTTATTGACCAAATGCTTACTTTCCACCAAAATTTGAAACAAAATTTCTTTACAAATCAGAGAATGTGATTTTTAGGATTTGTTTTCTCATTTTGTCTCTTATAGTTGAGGTCACCTATGATGTCAATTACAGGCCGACCTCATCTTTATAAGTGGGAGAAATTGCACAATTGGTGGCTGACTAAATACTTTTTTTCCCAATGTATAATGCACCTTCCATATAGTCCTCATTGTACAATGCACCCGCATATTCCGCCAATTATTATAATACACCCCCATTGTCCTCTAATTATTATACTGCACCCTCACTGTCTCCAAATTATTATATGGCACCCCCATTGTCCTCCAATTATGATAATGCAGCCCCTATATCATTTAATGCACCCCATGATTCTTGGGCCACTGTACTCACTGATTAATATAAATAAATAAGTACTCCCCTCTCCTTTATTCACTGGGTGCTCTGGTCTCTGTGCGAGCGTCCTGCAGCTCTGAACATCTGAGTACAGCGATGGCAGTAGTGAAATCATCATGCCCTTCTGTGCTGGACGTCAGAGTGTCAGCGCAGGCATAGGGGTAGAATCACACTGTGTGAAGATGGGCAGGCGGTGTTGGTGCCGACACTAAACTCCCATGACTAACGGGCGGGTAGGGGCCACAGGTAATAGTGGCTGGACCCCCATGACTCACGGGCCCCATAGTGGTCGTGTGGTCTGCCACCATTGATGGTACGCCACAGGAAGGTTCACATTTCAGGTCAAACAGTGCAGGTTTTAGTCCAAACTAAGGCAATTTTTTCTAGGGTTATCCTCTCCCTAAGCACTGGAGCAGCAAAGGAGCCCATCCCTATAGCCCCCAAATTGGGAATTATTGTACTAAACTATCATTTCTTTATAGGTCAGACCATAATTGTTGAAAGACAGAGATCTTCACAAAGAGATCAAGAAAGAATCTTCATCAGAGACAGACTTTGGAGAGAAAGCAATGATCGTAATGAGAGGAGAAGGAGACGAGACCAACATAGGAGACAAGAAGAGAACAGGAACAGAAGTCGGTCTCCTCTCAGACGAGACCGTGAAGAGCCATTAATGGTAGAGAGACACAGGGATGGTGGCCGTCCCATGTCACCAAACCACAGACCTGTGGAACTGCAGGAAATGAGAGTGAGGACACCACCACTGGCACACGAGGAGCCGCCTGCACAGAATGTGTCTGCGCAAGAAGAGAATGAAATGATGGTACCACCACCTCCACCCAATTCACCTGTGCAGGAAGAGCATGAAATGATGGTACCACCACCTCCACACAATTCACCTGTGCAGGTAGAGGATGAAATGATGGTACCACCACCTCCACAGATACAGCCGCCTGCACAGAATATACCTGTGCGGGAAATGAATGTGAGGGCACCACGCCCTCGACAGGTGGAGCTGCTTGCACAGAATGAAGCTGTGCAAGTACAGGATGTAATGATGATGCCACGCCCTCGACAGATACAGCCGCCTGCCCAGAATGTTCGTGTGTGGAGAGAATGGTGTCCTATTTGCAGGAGACTACGGCGAATTGCGAGGTTCCCAAGAAGAAACATAACTGCACAGGAGGAGACCACGTCATGTGCCATCTGTCTGACTGATTATGAGATTGGAGAACGGGTCACAGTCCTCCCATGCAATCACATCTACCATCTGCGTTGCATTTCCTCCTGGCTCAGAGACAGAAGTACGTGCCCCCTGTGCCGATACAACTGCTTCTAAGACCACCAAGAGGAAGCAATACAAGAACACCATAAAGGAGTGATAGGCGACAGTGATAGAACAGATGATAGATGATACATACACAATATAGATAGAATTGATGATACATAGATAGCTAATAGATGATATAGTTAGAATAGATGATACATAGATAATAGCTAGATAGATATAGATAGTTTGAATAGACGATACATAGATAATAGATAAATAATAGGTAATGTAGATAGATAGAATAAATTATATATAGATAATAGGTAGATATAAAAAAAACAGGCAGCACTCTTTTTCTCGATTTTTATTCCAACCTCCTGTGATGCAACGTTTCAGAGGTTACCCCAGGAAGTATTGCACCCACTGTTTGTTACAAGTTTGTGCTGATTCTGTTTTTCTAAATTTTTATAATAGGTACCGCAGATAGAATAAATTATACATATATAAAATAGATAAATAATAGTTAATAGATATAGTTAGAATAGATATATAGATAATAGATAAATAATAGATAATATATATACGTATATACTCGTGTATAAGCCGAGTTTTTCAGCCCAAAATTTGGGCTGAAAAGTCCCCCCCTCGGCTTATACACGGGTCATATACGGTGGTGGGGGCTGTGGAGGCTGCAGGAGGCGTGGGGAGGCTGCTGTATGAGCGGCCCCGTCACGTGGGGCCGCTCATTATATATGCACTGCTTCCCCCTGTCAATCAGCGGCAGGGGGAAGCAGTTCATATATGCCCCCCAAAAGCTGGCACTGTCCCCCCTTGTAAGGGCCCCCCCCCGCTGCTTATACATTACCATCCCGGTGTTCTGATCGGCGCCGCTCCTCGGTGCTGCTTCTTCATCCTCCCGTCCTCGCTGGCTGCATCCGGGATCTCCGGCCGTTGCAGGCATATGACGTCATCGCGCGACGGCCGGAGATCCCGGATGCAGCCAGCGAGGACGGGAGGATGAAGAGAAGCACCGAGGAGCGGCGCCGATCAGAACACCGGGATGGTAATGTATAAGCAGCGGGGGGGGGAGCCCTTACAAGGGGGGACAGTGCCAGCTTTTGGGGGCTGTTGGTACCCCCAGGGGGCTGCTGGGTACCCCCTGGGGGCTGCTGGGTACCCCCTAGGGGCTGCTGGGTACCCCCGGGGGCTGTTGGTACCCCCAGGGGGCTCTTGGTACCCCCAGGGGGCTGGTGGGTACCCCCTGGGGGCTGTTGGTACCGCCAGGGGCTGTTGGTACCCCCAGGGGGCTGCTGGGTACCCCCTGGGGGCTGCTGGGTACCCCCTGGGGGCTGCTCGGTACCCCCTGGGGCTGCTCGTACCCCCAGGGCTGCGGTACCCCAGGGGGCTGTTGGTACCCCCAGGGGGCTGGTTGGTACCCCCAGGGGGCTGCTTGGTACCCCCAGGGGGCCGTTGGTACCCCCAGGGGGCTGCTGGGTAGCCCCCTGAGGGCTGCTGGGTACCCCCAGGGGGCCGCTGGGTACCCCCTGGGGGCCGCTGTATAACCCCTGGGGGTGCTGTATACCCCTGGGGGTCGCTGTTAACCCCTGGGGGCTGCTGTATATATGCTGAGACCTGTATACCACTGGGGCTGCTGTATATACCACTGGGGCTGCTGTATATACCACTGCGGACCTGTATATACCACTGGGGCTGCTGTATATACCACTGGGGCTGCTGTATATACCACTGGGGCTGCTGTATATACTGGTGGGGTCTGTATATACCACTGGGGAGGCTGCTGTATACCACTGGGGTTGCTGTATATACTACTGGGGCCTGTATATGCCACTGGGGAGGCTGCTGTATACTACCATTGGGGGGCCTGTATACCACACTGCTGGGGGCTGTACACCTGTGCTGGGTCCACCCTTGGCTTATACACGAGTCAATAGGTTTTCCCAGGTTTTGGGGGCAAAAGTAGGGTGGGTCGGCTTATACACGAGTATATACGTAGATAGAATAGATGATATATAGATTACAGGTAGATGTAGATAGTTTGGTAGATAGATAATAGATAAATATAGATAAGGGCCACGTCACACACAGATAATTGTGCAGAGATTGTTCACAGATCTCTGGTTGCAGTGAAATCATGGACACATTGTTACATTTGTACACAGCCACAAAATAGAACAATGTGTCCATGATTTCACTGCAACCAGACATCTGTGAACAATCTCTGCACAATTATCTGTGTGTGTAACAGTACCCTAAGATAGATAACTAATAGATGGTAGGCGGGCGTCACACGCTACGATATATGCAAACATATCGCTGGAAAGTGCCTGATTTGGCATCGCTCATATGACATCGTTGCGTGTGACAGCATGATGTGACTACCAATAAGTGGTCAGATCGTTAATCAGAGATATGGGAACCGGACCCCATATCAGACGATGTCGATCATCCAATCTGCTGCATCGTTCTGTGTGACACCACGATAACCGATCTCCTGACCGATTTCTCCTATTCACATCATTGACAAGCATCAATCGCTGGTTGTGTGAGCGATCCCTGCACGTAATATCGCTGCTGCGTCCTGAACGTTATCTATACATGTGACACCTGACTAACATGTTGAGCACGAGCGCACACTACTGACATCGTTATTGAGCTCCCTCACAAAATCATAGTGTGTGACGGCCGCGATAGATAGATAGATAGATAGATAGATAGATGGATAGTAGATAGATGATAGATAGATGGATGATAGATAGAGGGATAGATGATAGATGATAGTAGTGATAGATAGATAGATAGATAGATAGATAGATAGATAGATAGATGATAGATGGATAGATGGATAGATGGATAGAGGGATAAATGGAAGATAGATAGATGATAAGATAGATAGATAGATAGATAGATGAAGATAGATAGAATAGATAAATAATAGACACATATATATAGAATAGATGATATATAGATATAGATAGTTAGAATAGATGATGCATAGGTGGCCGTCACACACTACGATTTTGTGAGGGAACTCAATAACGATGTCAGTGGTGTGCGCTTGTGGCCAACATGTTAGTGAGGTGTCACATGTATAGATAACGTTCAGGACGCAGCAGCGATGTTACGTGCAGGGATCGCTCACACAACCAGCGATTGATGCTTGTCAATGATGTGAATAGGAGAAATCGGTCAGGAGATCGGTTATGGCGGAATCTCACAGACCGATGCAGCAGATTGGATGGTCGACATCGTCTGATATGGGGTCCGGTTCCCATATCTGTATATAACGATCTGACCACTTATCGCTAGTCAGATCGACCTGTCACACGCAACGATGTCGTAGGAGCGATGCCAAATCAGGCACTTTCCAGCGATATGTTTGCATATATTGTAGCTTGTGACGCCCGCCATAGATAGATGATAGTTTGGTAGATAGATAATAGATAGGTAGATAGACGGATAGATATAATAGATAGATAGCTAATAGATGATAGATAGCTAATAGATGATAGGCGGGCGTCACACGCTACGATATTTGCAAACATATCGCTGGAATGTGCCTAATTTGGCATCGCTCCTACGACATCGTTGCGTGTGACAGCATGATCTGACTAGCGATAAGTGATCAGATCGTTATATACAGATGTGGGAACCGGACCTCATATCAGACGTGGGTAGCAGAGTATACAGGCGGGTCTGTGGGTAGGAGATTATACAGGCGGCCCTGTGGGTAGCAGAGTATACAGGCGGCTCTGTGGGTAGCAGAGTATACAGGCGGCTCTGTGGGTAGCAGAGTATACAAGCGGCTCTGTGGGTAGCAGAGTATACAGGCGGCTCTGTGGGTAGCAGAGTATACAGGCGGCTCTGTGGGTAGCAGAGTATACAGGCGGCTCTGTAGGTAGCAGAGTATACAGGCGGCTCTGTAGGTAGCAGAGTATACAGGGGCTCGTGTACAGGTATACAGGGGGCTCTGTGGGTAGCAGAGTATACAGGGGGCTCTGTGGGTAGCAGAGTATAAAGGGGGCTCTGTGGGTAGCAGAGTATAGAGGCGGCTCTGTGGGTAGCAGAGTATAGAGGCGGCTCTGTGGGTAGCAGAGTATAGAGGGGTCTCTGTAGATAGCAGAGTATGATGTGGCGGGAGGCTGGAGGGGTGAGGAGAGATGCGGCTGGAGCGGCGACATCACCGCTTGGCGACAGGACGTGGCTGCGTGCTGGGGCTGATCGGCGCCCAGTCACACGCCATTGTCCTCTGCGGTGGGGTGGGGGCTGGAGCGGATTGGGCGCTCTGTGGTAAAGACAGGACGGGCATCCGATTGGTCCAGGACGCTGAGTGCAAAATAGGCCCGATGCTATTGCGTCGGAAGAGCGGGTAAATGAACAGGTGCCATAGAAATAGCCGCTGAATAGTACAGTCCTCTCTCCAGAAAGTACACTGTTGTTGCGGGATTAATATGGTGTATATGGTGGGTCAGTGGTTAGCACTGTATAGTGGGTCAGTGGTTAGCAGTGTATACGGTGGGTCAGTGGTTAGGCATGTATACGGTGGCTCAGTGTTTAGCACTGTATAAGGTGGCTCAGTGGTTAGCAGTGTATACGGTGGCTTAGTGGGGGTAGAGTGGAATGGGGCAGAGCGGAGGCAGAATGGAGTGGGTTAGAGTGGAGTGAGGCAGATGAAGGGTAGAATATAGTGGAGCACAGCAGGGGCAAAATGGATTGGGGGCAAAATGGAGTGGGGGCAGAGTGGAGTGGGGGCAGAGTGGAGTGGGGGTAGAGTGGAGTGGGGGCAGAGTGGAGTGGGGCAGATGAGGGGTAGAATGTAGTGGGGACAGAGCAGAGGCAGAAATGGAGTGGGAGTAGAGTGGAGTGAGGCAGAATAGACTGAAGGAGATGAGCGGTAGAATGAAGTGGGAGCAGATTAGGGGCAGAATGTAGTGGGGGCAGAGCAGGGGTAGAATGTAGTGGGGACAGAGCAGAGGCAGAAATGGAGTGGGGGCAGAGTGGAGTGAGGCAGAATAGACAGAAGCAGATGAGGGGTAGAATGTAGTGGGGGCAGACAGGGCCGGCTGCAGGTTTTTGTGGGCCCCGGGTGAAACAGTGTCAGTGGGCCCCTTTAGCACAAACCATGATACATTAATATAATATAGAAGCTGCAGGCTGTATATATAATATAGAGGCTCGTGGGTGGGCTCTATCTATGATATAATTGCCGTAGCTGACTTCCGTTGGAGTGGCGCGACTTCCGGTGGCTTTGTTAGCGAGTCCTGGGTGCTTCCCCTGGACTCTGTCCGTGGCCGCTACGCGGCCACGGCGACTCGCGAAGCAATGCCCGCGAAGCGGGCATTGCGAGTCGTTGGCACCGCTAACAAAGCCACAGCCATCAGGGACTCGCATAGGCCTGTAGTGTACACCGCTATGGTATACTACAGTCCCATGCCCATACGCCTGTCCCCCCTAACCCTATGACCGCTGGCGCTTCAGGCCTGACAGGCGTATGGCCATGGGACTGTAGTATACCATAGCGCTGTACACTACAGCCCCATGCTGTAAGCCACCCCCTCAGTGCGCCGCCCCTACCCCCTAAGTCCGCCGCACCTAAGCCCCTACCTCATAAGCCCCGCCGCACCTAAGCCCCTACCTCATAAGCCCCGCCGCACCTAAGCCCCTACCTCATAAGCCCCGCCGCACCTAAGCCCCTACCCCCTAAGCCCCGCCGCATACCCCCTAAGCCGCACCTAAGCCCCTACCCCCTGCCGCACCTAAGCCCCTACCCCGCCGCACCTAAGCCCCTACCCCCTAAGCCACTACCACCTAAGCTCCGCCGCACCTAAGCCCCTACCCCCTAAGCCCCGCCACTACCCCGCCGCACCTAAGCCACTACCTCATAAGCCCCGCCGCACCTAAGCCCCTACCCCCTAAGCCCGCCGCATACCCCCTAAGCCGCACCTAAGCCCCTACCCCCTGCCGCACCTAAGCCACTACCCCCGCCGCACCTAAGCCCCGCCGCACCTAAGCCCCTACCCCTAAGCCCCGCCGCATACCCCCTAAGCCGCACCTAAGCCCCTACCCCCTGCCGCACCTAAGTCACTACCCCGCCGCACCTAAGCCCCTACCCCCTAAGCCACTACCACCTAAGCTCCGCCGCACCTAAGCCCCTACCCCTAAGCCACTACCACCTAAGCCCCTACCCCCTAAGCCCGCCGCACCTAAGCCCCTACCTCATAAGCCCCGCCGCACCTAAGCCCCTACCCCCTAAGCCCCGCCGCACCTAAGCCCCTACCCCCTAAGCCCCGCCGCACCTAAGCCCCTACCTCATAAGCCCCACCGCATACCCCCTAAGCAGCACCTAAGCCCCTACCCCTGCCGCACCTAAGCCACTACCCCCTAAGCCCCGCCGCACCTAAGCCCCTACTCCCTAACCCACTACCACCTAAGCCCCGCCGCACCTAAGCCCCTACACCCTAAGCCCCGCCGCACCTAAGCCCCTAACCCCTAAGCCACCACCACCTAAGCTCCGCCGCACCTAAGCCCCTACCCCTAAGCGCACCTAAGCGCCGCACCTAAGCCCCTACCCCCTAAGCGCCCTAAGCGCCGCACCTAAGCCCCTACCCCCTAAGCCCCGCCGCACCTAAGCCCCTACCCCCTAAGCCCCGCCGCACCTAACCCCCTACTCCCTAAGCCCCGCCCCTATGACCGCTGGCGCTTCAGGCCTGACAGGCGTATGGCCATGGGACTGTAGTATACCATAGCGCTGTACACTACAGCCCCATGCTGTAAGCCACCCCTCAGTGCGCCGCCCCTACCCCCTAAGTCCGCCGCACCTAGCCCTACTCCTAAGCCCGCCGCACTAAGCCCCACCTCATAAGCCCCGCCGCAGCTAAGCCCCTACCTCATAAGCCCCGCCGCACCTAAGCCCCTACCTCATAAGCCCCGCCGCACCTAAGCCCCTACCCCCTAAGCCCCGCCGCATACCCCCTAAGCCGCACCTAAGCCCCTACCCCCTGCCGCACCTAAGCCCCTACCCCGCCGCACCTAAGCCCCTACCCCCTAAGCCACTACCACCTAAGCTCCGCCGCACCTAAGCCCCTACCCCCTAAGCCCCGCCACTACCCCGCCGCACCTAAGCCCCTACCTCATAAGCCCCGCCGCACCTAAGCCCCTACCCCCTAAGCCCCCCGCATACCCCTAAGCCGCACCTAAGCCCCTACCCCCTGCCGCACCTGAAGCTCCTACCCCGCCGCACCTAAGCCCCTACCCCCTAAGCCACTACCACCTAAGCTCCGCCGCACCTAAGCCCCTACCCCCAAAGCCCCGCCGCACCTAAGCCCCTACCTCATAAGCCCCGCCGCACCTAAGCCCCTACCCCCTAAGCCCCGCCGCATACCCCCTAAGCCGCACCTAAGCCCCTACCCCCTGCCGCACCTAAGCCACTACCCCGCCGCACCTAAGCCCCGCCGCACCTAAGCCCCTACCCCCTAAGCCCCGCCGCATACCCCCTAAGCCGCACCTAAGCCCCTACCCCCTGCCGCACCTAAGCCACTACCCCCTAAGCCCCGCCGCACCTAAGCCCTTACTCCCTAACCCACTACCACCTAAGCCCCGCCGCACCTAAGCCCCTACCCCCTAAGCCCCGCCGCACCTAAGCCCCTAACCCCTAAGCCACCACCACCTAAGCTCCGCCGCACCTAAGCCCTACCCCCTAAGCCACTAGCGCCGCACCTAAGCCCCTACCCCTAAGCGCACCTAAGCGCCGCACCTAAGCCCCTACCCCTAGCGTCTCCGCGATTTAGGTCCGCAAAATAGAACCAGGGCTCGGACTTAAAATCGCCGACCACCCTAATGTATGTCTATGCGATTTTTAACATGGCGCCGCGATTCTGATTGGTCGCTGTCTGCTAACGCCGACCAATCAGATTTCGCCTCACTTCCCATAGACATACATTAGCGGCGTCTCCCGATTTTAGGTCCGCAAATAGAACCAGGGGCCCGGACTTAAAATCGCCGACACACGCTAATGTATGTCTATGGGATTTTTAAAAATGGCGCCGCGATTCTGATTGGTCGCTGTCTGCTAACGCCGACCAATCAGATTTCGACCTCACTTCCCATAGACATACATTAGCGGCGTCTCCGCGATTTTAGGTCCGGCAAATAGAACCAGGGGCCCGGACTTAAAATCGCCGACACACCGCTAATGTCTGTCTATGCGATTTTTAAAACATGGCGCCGACGATTCTGATTGGTCGCTGTCTGCTAACGCCGACCAATCAGATTTCGCCCTCACTTCCATAGACATAAAATCGCGGAGACGCCGCTAATGTATGTCTATGGGAAGTGAGGGCGAAATCTGATTGGTCGGCGTTAGCAGACAGCGACCAATCAGAATCGCGGCGCCATGTTTAAAAATCCCATAGACATACATTAGCGGTGTGTCGGCGATTTTAAGTCCAGGCCCCTGGTTCTATTTGCCGGACCTAAAATCGCCGACACACCGCTAATGTATGTCTATGGGATTTTTAAACATGGCGCCGCGATTCTGATTGGTCGCTGTCTGCTAACGCCGACCAATCAGATTTCGCCCTCACTTCCCATAGACATACATTAGCGGCGTCTCCGCGATTTTAGGTCCGCAAAATAGAACCAGGGGCCCGGACTTAAAATCGCCGACACACCGCTAATGTATGTCTATGGGATTTTTAAAAATGGCGCCGCGATTCTGATTGGTCGCTGTCTGCCGACGCCGACCAATCACAATAGCGCCTCATTTCTCAATGTATCTCTATGGGAAGGAGCCGTCCAATCAGAATGGGGGCGCCATGTTTAAAAATTCCATAGAGATACATTAGCGGTGTGTCGGCGATTTTATGTCCGGAAAATAGAACCAGGGGCCCGGCCTTAAAATCGCCGAGACACCGCTAATGTATGTCTATGGGATTTTTAAACATGGCGCCGCGATTCTGATTGGTCGCTCTCTGCTAACGCCGACCAATCAGATTTCGCCCTCACTTCCCATAGACATACATTAGCGGCGTCTCCGCGATTTTAGGTCCGCAAAATAGAACCAGGGGCTCGGACTTAAAATCGCCGACCCACCGCTAATGTATGTCTATGCGATTTTTAAACATGGCGCCGCGATTCTGATTGGTCGCTGTCTGCTAACGCCGACCAATCAGATTTCGCCCTCACTTCCCATAGACATACATTAGCGGCGTCTCCGCGATTTTAGGTCCGGAAAATAGAACCAGGGGCCCGGCCTTACAATCGCCGACACACCGCTAATGTATGCCTATGGGATTTTTAAAAATGGCGCCGCGATTCTGATTGGTCGCTGTCTGCTAACGCCGACCAATCAGATTGCGCCCTCACTTCCCATAGACCTACATTTGCGGTATCTCGCGAAATTTATGCCCGAGCCCCTGGTTCGATTTTCGGCCACGGGGCTTGGCTGTGGTCGGTTTTGGACGCTGCTCCCAATCTATCTATCTATCTATCTATCTATCTATCTATCTATATCTATCTATCTTTCTATCTATGTATTTCTATCTATCTGTTTATCTATCTATTTATCTATCTATTTATCTATCTATTTATCTATCTATCTATATTTATCTATCTATCTATATTTATCTATCTATCTATTTCTATCTATCTATATCTATCTATCTATATCTATCTAGTTATCTATCTATCTATTTATCAATCAATCTATCTATCTATCTATTTATATCTATCTATCTATATCTATCTATTTATCAATCTATCTATCTATCTATCTATTTCTATCTATTTATATCTATCTATCTATATCTATCTATTTATCAATCTATCTATCTATTTCTATCTATTTATATCTATCTATCTATATCTATCTATTTATCTATGTATCTATTTCTATCTATTTCTATCTATCTATCTATATCTATCTATTTATCTATGTATCTATTTCTATCTATCTATCTATATATCGATGTATCTTTTTCTATCTATCTATCTACTTCTATCTATTTCTATCTATCTATTTCTTCTATTTTCTACTATCAATCTATTCTATATATCTATCTATTTCTATATCTATTATCTATCTATTTATCTTATTTCTATCTATCTATCTATTTTATTATCTATCTATATCTATCTTTTTCTATCTATCATCTTTTCTATCTATCTTTTCTATCTATCTATTTCTATCTATCTATTTCTATCTATCTATTTCTATCTATCTATTCTATCTATCTATCTATCTATCTATCTATCTATGTAAACTGAGTAAAAGTCCATGCAGCACACAGCTACCACCAATGATGCACAGTGCTAACAAGCCATATGTGTTTGAGGAAAAAATTCAAAAACTTACGTTTTTTCAAAAAACTCAATAATCTTTCTTTTAATCTGGAGTTCTTAGTACATACATTGGCCAATGTCTGCTTGCTCATCAACTACGACAAAGTGACTCCAGGTATGATGAGCCCTATCTGACATCCCTGTCCTCCTTGTCCACCCCCCACCTCGCGGTGGGCAGGCACCATCTATACCCTCCATCACCTGTAGGTTTAATGAGGGTGCAATTACATTGCAGCAAAGGAGTCTGCAACTCCATATAATATATAATTTAGAAAAGCTGCACAGCACTCAGCAGACCAGTGTGAACTGGTGCAAGCATAGGACGCAGAGATTAAACAAACTGAGTAAAAGCCCATGCAGCACACAGCTACCACCAATGATGCACAGTGCTAACAAGCCATATGTGTTTGAGGAAAAAAATTCAAAAACTTACGTTTTTTCAAAAAACTCAATAATCTTTCTTTTAATCTGGAGTTCTTAGTACATACATTGGCCAATGTCTGCTTGCTCATCAACTACGACAGGTGGGGGGTGGACAAGGAGGGCAGGGATGTCAGATAGGGCTCATCATACCTGGAGTCACTTTGTCGTAGTTGATGAGCAAGCAGACATTGGCCAATGTATGTACTAAGAACTCCAGATTAAAAGAAAGATTATTGAGTTTTTTGAAAAAACGTAAGTTTTTGAATTTTTTCCTTAAACACATATGGCTTGTTAGCACTGTGCATCATTGGTGGTAGCTGTGTGCTGCAAGGATTTTTACTCAGTTTGTTTAATCTCTGCGTCCTATGCTTGCACCAGTTCACACTGGTCTGCTGAGTGCTGTGCAGCTTTTCTAAATTATATCTATGTATCTTTTTCTATCTATCTATCTATCTATATATCTATGTATCTTTTTCTATCTATCTATCTATCTATCTATATATCTATGTATCTTTTTTTATCTATCTATCTATCTATCTATGTATCTTTTTTTATCTATCTCTCTATCTATCTATCTATGTATCTTTTTCTATCTATCTATCTATCTATCTATCTCTCTATCTCTCTATCTATTTCTATCTATCTATCTATCTATCTATCTAATCAAAAAAAGGGGTTGAGCAGCGATTCTTAATGGCATATGCCCAGTGCTTAGCAAGCCCTTAGGATGGCAGTCAACCATCAACTCCAGATAAATAAATGTAAATAAGGCTGCAGCACACACTTCTTTAAGATGATTCCAGCCTTTATTGGCTTTTTTAAGGCATTGGTTTAGCAACGTTTCGGTCAGCCCAGTGACCTTCTTCCACCACTGGAAGAAGGTCACTGGGCTGACCGAAACGTTGCTAAACCAATGCCTTAAAAAAGCCAATAAAGGCTGGAATCATCTTAAAGAAGTGTGTGCTGCAGCCTTATTTACATTTATTTATCTATCTATCTATCTATATCTATCTATCTATTTGTTTTGATCTATCTATCTATCTATATATCTATGTATCTTTTTCTATCTATCTATTTCTATCTATCTATCTATGTATCTTTATCTATCTATCTATCTATCTATCTATCTATCTATCTATATATCGATGTATCTTTTTCTATCTATCTATCTATTTCTCTCTATTTCTACAAATCTATCTATATCTATCTATCTATATATCTATGTATCTTTTTTATCTATCTATCTACATCTATCTATCTATCTCTTTCTATCTATCTATTTCTATCTATCTATATATCTATGTATCTTTTTCTATCTATCTATCTATGTATCTTTTTCTATCTATCTATCTATCTCTTTCTATCTATCTATGTATCTTTTTCTATCTATCTATGTATCTATCTATCTATGTATCTTTTTCTATCTATCTATGTATCTTTTTCTATCTATCTATGTATCTATCTATGTATCTTTTTCTATCTATCTATGTATCTTTTTCTATCTATCTATCTATCTCTTTCTATCTATCTATTTCTATCTATCTATCTATGTATCTTTATCTATCTATCTATGTATCTATCTATCTATCTATGTATCTTTTTCTATCTATCTATCTATCTATGTATCTTTTTCTATCTATCTATCTATTTCTATCTATCTATCTATCTATGGCGGCCGTCACACGCACAGATATCTATAGCGATATTGTAAGCGATCACGTGCACGCGCAATCGCTTACAATATCACTCACATCGCTGGTGAGCTGTCACACAGACAGACTCACCAGCGATGCGGAGCCGCGATCTCGCTCGTTACTATGGTACACATCGGGTAACTAGGGCCGCGCGCCGCTTAGTTACCCGACGTATATCATAGTTACCATCTCCCAGCATAGGCTCTGCCGCTGGGAGATGGATCATCGTGGTGTCATACACCACGATGAAGGAGATCGTGAAATCGTTCATCGCTAGATCTGAGAACCGGACCTCAGATCAGCGATGTCACGATCAAGCGATTTCACATCGTAAATCGCTTGATTACATGCATCGATTTTAAGCCCGATATCGCTTAAGCGATCAAAAAGGAGATCGCTTAAACGATATCGGGCAAGATATCTGTGCGTGTGACGGCCGCCTATCTTTTTCTATCTATCTATCTATATATCTAGGTATCTTTATCTATCTATCTATCTATGTATCTTTTTCTATCTATCTCTATCTATCTATATCTATCTATCTATTTGTTTTGATCTATCTATCTATCTATATATCTATGTATCTTTTTCTATCTATCTATCTATCTATCTATGTATCTATCTATCTATCTATATATCGATGTATCTTTTTCTATCTATCTATCTTTATCTATCTGTCTATCTATCTTTTTCTATCTATCTGTCTATCTATCTATCTTTTTCTATCTATCTATCTATCTATTTCTATCTATCTATCTATGTATCTTTTTCTATCTATCTATCACATTCTAGAATCCCGATGCAATCGCATCGGGCTCACAGCTAGTATATAATACTAGATGGCGGCCCGATTCTAAAGAATCGGGAAGTCTAGAATCCATATATAGTTTATTTACTAATAGTTAGGGGAGTGCGGTGAAATTAATGGTGTGTATACAGGTGGCTCAGTGGGTAGCAGAGTATACGGTGGCTCAGTGGTTAGCAGTGAGTGCGGTGGCTCAGTGGTTAGAAGTGAGTGCGGTGGCTCAGTGGTTAGCAGTGAGTGCGGTGGCTCAGTGGTCAGTGAGTGCGGTGGCTCAGTGGTCAGTGAGTGCGGTGGCTCAGTGGTTAGCAGTGAGTGCGGTGGCTCAGTGGTTAGCAGCGAGTGCGGTGGCTCAGTGGTTAGCAGCGAGTGCGGTGGCTCAGTGGTTAGCAGCGAGTGCGGTGGCTCAGTGGTTAGCAGCGAGTGCGGTGGCTCAGTGGTTAGCAGCGAGTGCGGTGGCTCAGTGGTTAGCAGCGAGTGCGGTGGCTCAGTGGTTAGCAGCGAGTGCGGTGGCTCAGTGGTTAGCAGCGAGTGCGGTGGCTCAGTGGTTAGCAGCGAGTGCGGTGGCTCAGTGGTTAGCAGCGAGTGCGGTGGCTCAGTGGTTAGCAGCGAGTGCGGTGGCTCAGTGGTTAGCAGTGAGTGCGGTGGCTCAGTGGTTAGCAGTGAGTGCGGTGGCTCAGTGGTTAGCAGTGAGTGGGGTGGCTCAGTGGTTAGCAGTGAGTGCGGTGAGATTGGTCAGCACAGTGGCGTGGGCAGAGGGGTGAGTGCAGCGCCGCGGGCAGAGTGGTCAGCGCAGCACCGTGGGCAGAGTGGTGAGCACACACATACATACTTACATACACACACACACACACACACACACACACACACACACCCAGTAGCACGAGCTTCCCGCCTGGATCTAGTTGAGATGCGCGCCTGGACGACGATCATACTCCGGCGCGGCCTGGATAGTGTTGAGGTGCTGCACTGGGACTGATCGGACCTGGAGGTCGGTGAGAGTGTTGCGGAATAGTGGACGTGAGGTGCATATGCACATAGATTGTACGTGTGACATGCTGAGGCGAGTGAGAGGCGGAGGTGGGGGGTGAAGATAGCGGAGGGTAGTGGTGGGAGAGGTGAGGTAGTGGTGGGAGAGGGAGGACAGAGAGACTGGAGGTAGAGGGGTGAGGCAACAAGGCGTGGAGGGGTGAGAAGCGGAGGCTGGAGGGTGAGAGCGGAGGCTGAGGGGTGAGGAGCGGAGGCTGGAGGGAGCGAGAGGTGCGGGGAGAGGAGGGGAGGAGGGGTGAGGGAGGTGGAGCGGAGGGTGAGAGGGGTAGGCAGGAGGCTGAGGAGCAGGCTAGTGGGAGGGAGGTGGAGGGAGAGCGGAGGCTGGAGGGCAGAGGGAGAGGGAGGCTGGAGGGGGATGGAGGCTGGGAGGGGATAGCTGGAGGGGAGAGCGGAGGCTGAGGGAGAGCGAGGAGAGGTGAGAGGGAGGCTGGAGGGAGAGGGAGGCTGGAGGAGGAGCTGGAGGGGAGAGTGGAGGCTGGAGGGAGAGGGGAGAGGGGAGGCTGGAGGGGAGAGGGAGGCTGGAGGGGAGGTGGAGGGAGAGGGAGGCTGGAGGGAGAGAGCGGAGGTGGAGAGGGAAGCGAGGCTGGAGGGGAGGGAGGGCTAGGGAGAGGAGTGGAGGGCGGAGGCTGGAGGGGAGAGGGAGGCTGGAGGGGAGAGCGGAGGCTGGGAGAGGCGAGGGGAGAGCGGAGGCTGGAGGGCGAGGGGAGGGAGCTGGAGGGAGAGGGGAGAGTGGAGGCTGGAGGGGAGAGGGAGGCTGGAGGGGAGCGGAGGCTGGAGGGAGGCTGGAGGGAGAGCGGAGGCTGGAGGGCAGAGGGGAGAGCTGGAGGCTGGAGGGAGAGGGGGAGGGAGGCTGGAGGGAGAGCAGGAGGCTGGAGGGCAGAGGGGAGAGTGGAGGCTGGAGGGAGAGCGGAGGCTGGAGGGGAGAGCGGAGGCTGGAGGGGAGAGGGAGGCTGGAGGGAGAGGGGAGGGTGGAGGGGGAGGCTGGAGGGAGGCTGGAGGGGAGAGGGAGGCTGGAGGGCAGAGGGGAGAGCGGAGGCTGGAGGCGGGGAGAGAGCTGGAGGGAGGGCTGGAGGGGAGAGCGGAGGCTGAGGGAGAGGGAGGCTGGAGGGAGCAGTAGAGGGGAGCGGAGAGGGCGAGGGGAGGAGCTGGGAGGGGAGAGGGAGGCTGGAGGGGAGGCGAGGGAGAGAGCGAGGCTGAGGGGAGAGCGGAGGCTGGAGGAGGCGGAGGCTGGAGGGGAGAGCGGAGGCTGGAGGGGAGAGGGGAGAGCGGAGGGCGAGGGGAGAGGGAGGAGGGCAGAGGGGAGAGGGAGGCTGGAGGGAGAGGGGAGAGGGAGGGAGGAGTGGAGGGAGGCTGGAGGGAGAGCGGAGGTGGAGGAGCGGAGGCTGGAGGGCGAGAGAGGGAGGCTGGAGGGGAGGAAGCGGAGGCTGGAGGGCAGAGGGGAGAGCGGAGGTGGAGGGAGGCAGGGGAGAGCGGAGGCTGGAGGGCAGAGGGGAGCGGAGGCTGGAGGGCAGAGGGGAGAGTGGAGGCTGGAGGGGAGAGCAGAGGGAGCAGGAGGGGAGGCGAGTGGAGGGAGACGGAGGCTGGAGGGGAGAGCGGAGGCTGGAGGGGAGAGCGAGGCTGGAGGGGAGAGCAGAGGCTGGAGGGGAGAGAGCGGAGGAAGGCTGGAGGGGGAGGCTGGAGAGGGAGAGAGGGCTGGAGGGGAGAGTCGGAGGCTGGAGGGCAGAGGGGAGAGCGGAGGCTGGAGGGCAGAGGGAGAGGGAGGCTGGAGGGCAGAGGGGAGAGCGGAGGCTGGAGGGCAGAGGGGAGAGCGGAGGCTGGAGGGCAGAGGGGAGAGCGGAGGCTGGAGGGCAGAGGGGAGAGTGGAGGCTGGAGGGGAGAGGGGAGAGCGGAGGCTGGAGGGAGAGCAGAGGCTGGAGGGCGGAGGCTGGAGGGGGAGGTAGGCGAGGCTGGAGGGGAGAGCGGAGGCTGGAGGGGAGGAGGGGAGGCTGGAGGGAGGAGAGCAGAGGCTGGAGGGGGGAGCAAAGGCTGGAGGGGGGAGCAAAGGCTGGAGGGGGGGAGGGGGCAGAGGAGGAGGGAGGCGAGAGGCTGGGAGGGGAGCGAGGGAGGCTGAGGCTGAGGGGAGAGCGGAGGCTGGAGGGGAGGAGATGCGAGGCTGGAGGGGAGAGCAGAGGCTGGAGGGGACGAGAGCGAGGCTGAGGGGAGAGGAGGCTGGAGGGGAGAGCAGAGGGAGGAGGGGAGAGCAGAGGCTGGAGGGGGAGAGCAGGAGGGGAGGGGAGGAGAGCAGAGGCTGGAGGGGAGAGCGGAGGCTGGAGCTGAGGGAGAGCGGAGGCTGGAGGGGAGAGCAGGAGGCTGGAGGGAGAGAGCTGAGGAGGGAGGCTGGAGGGAGAGGCGGAGGGAGTGGAGGCTGGAGGGAGAGAGGGGAGGGTGGAGGGCAGAGGCTGGAGTGGAGGCTGGAGGGGAGAGCGGAGGCTGAGAGGGGAGTAGGGAGATGGAGGCTGGAGGGAGAGGGAGTGAGGGCAGAGGCTGGAGGGCAGAGGGGAGAAGTGGAGGCTGGAGGGGAGAGCGGAGGCTGGAGGGGAGAGGGAGGCTGGAGGGGAGCCATAGAGCGGAGGCTAAAGGGGAGAGCGGAGGCTAGAGGGGAGAGCGGAGGCTGGAGGGCAGAGGGGAGAGTGGAGGCTGGAGGGGAGAGGGGAGGCAGGAGGGGAGGCTGGAGGGGAGGCTGGAGGGGAGAGGGGAGGCTGGAGGGGAGAGGGGAGGCTGGAGGGGAGAGGGGAGGCTGGAGGGGAGGCTGGAGGGGAGAGGGGAGGCTGGAGGGCAGAGGGGAGGCTGCAGGGGAGAGCGGAGGCTGGAGGGCAGAGGGGAGAGTGGAGGCTGGAGGGGGGCTGGAGGGGAGAGCAGAGGCTGGAGGGGAGAGCGAGCTAGGGGAAGCGAGGCTGGAGGGGAGAGAAGGCTGAGGAGAGAGAGCTGGAGGGGAGAGCAGAGCTGAGGGGAGCAGGCTGGAGGGGAGGAAGCTGGAGGGAAGCGAGGTGGAGGGGAGAGCGAGGCTGGAGGGGAGAGCGGAGGCTGGAGGGGAGACGGGGGTGGTAGGTGAGACGAGGCTGGCGGGGAGAGGTAGTGTCTCGGCCTGTGTCAAGATTAGCACCCTGGACCCCCATGTGAGGACCGGGGGGGTGGTGGGGGAGAGATGTGTGGCCCTTATGCAGACTCACCTCGGGTGGCCTGCTGTAGGAGGAGAGGAGGGGCGGGCAGAGCGGGCGGTAAGGAAGTCCCGTCCTCCCTCCTCTCTGGGCGCGCGGGCGGGCGGCTGTCAGCACGGGGCCCCCCAGGGGGTGGGGGCAGTGGGCCCCTCATGGCGGTGGGCACGGGGCGCTCAGCTCCCCTGCTAGGTACGGCGGGGGGGGAAAGAGACTGTCATCAGGGCTAGCGGACATGGCGGTGGGCACGGGGCGCTCGGCCCCCCTGCTAGGTACGGCGGGGGGGGGGGGACAGAGACTGTCGTCTGGGCTAGCGGACATGGCGGTGGGCATGGGGCGCTCGGCCCCCCTGCTAGGTACGGCAGTGGGGGGGTGGTGGGGGAGAGAGAGACTGTCATCTGGGCTAGCGGACATTGGAAGTGAAGTTGTGACAGTTGACAGAGTGGAGCGTAATGTGTGGAGACTCGCAAACCCATTGCGAGTTAGGCTTTGGGAGGCAGCCACGGACACGACGACGGAAGCACTGCCGAAACTTACGGAAGTGCGTTAGGGTGATTATATATTTAGATAGAAGCTGTTCAGGGCTGTATATATAATATAGAGACTGCGGGTTGTATATATTATTTGGAGGCTGTGCTGGCCTGTATATAGTATTTGGAGGCTGTGCCAGGCTGTATATATTATTTGGAAGGTGTGGCAGCCCAGCCGCAGCCTCCAAATAATATATATACAGCCCAGCACAGGCTCCATATTATATATACAGTACAGCCTCCAAATAATATATATATAGGCCATCGCAGCCTCCATATTATATATACAGCACAGCAGCAGGCTCCATATACCACAGCACAGTCTCCATATACATCAGCAAAGCCTCCATATACCTCTGAAGCAGCCTCCATGTAGCACAGCAGCAGCCTCCATATACCCCAGCAGCAGCCTCCATATGCCGCAATATACAGTCAGCACAGCCTCCATATACACCCAGAACAGGCTCTATATACCCCAGAACACAGCCTCTGTATACCCATCAGCACAGCGCCTCTGTATACCCATCAGCACAGCGCCTCTGTATACCCCAGCACACAGCGCCTCTGTATACCCCAGCACACAGCGCCTCTGTATACCCCAGCACACAGCGCCTCTGTATACCCCAGCACACAGCGCCTCTGTATACCCCAGCACACAGCGCCTCTGTATACCCCAGCACACAGCGCCTCTTATACCCCAGCACACAGCGCCTCTGTATACCCAGCACACAGCCTCTGTATACCCCAGCACAGCGCCTCTGTATACCCCAGCACACTGCCTCTCTATACCCCAGCAGCACAGCCTCTCTATACCCCAGCACACTGCCTCTCTATACCCCAGCACACAGCCTCTGTATACCCCAGCACACTGCGCCTCTGTATACCCAGCACACAGCCTCTGTATACCCAGCACACAGCGCCTCTGTATACCCCAGCACACAGCGCCTCTGTATACCCCAGCACACAGCGCCTCTGTATACCCCAGCACACGGCCTCTGTATACCCCAGCAGCACGCCTCTGTATACCCCAGCAGCACAGCCTCTGTATACCCCAGCAGCACAGCCTCGTATACCAGCAGCACAGCCTCTGTATACCCCAGCAGCACAGCCTCTGTATACCCCAGCAGCACAGCCTCTGTATACCCAGCAGCACAGCCTCTGTATACCCCAGCAGCACAGCCTGTGTATACCCCAGCACACAGCCTGTGTATACCCAGCAGCACAGCCTCTGTATACCCCAGCACACAGCCTCTGTATACCCCACAGCACAGCCTCTGTATACCCAGCACACAGCCTCTGTATAGCCAGCAGCACAGCCTCTGTATATCTCAGCACACAGCCTGTGTATACCCACAGCACACAGCCTCTGTATACCCTATCAGCACAGCCTCTGTATACCCTATCAGCACAGCCTCTGTATACCCCAGCACACAGCTCTGTATACCCCAGTGCACAGCTCTGTATAGCCAGCAGCACAGACTCTGTATACCTCAGCACACAGCCTGTGTATACCCCAGCACACAGCCCCTGTATACCCCATCAGCACAGCCTCTGTATACCCCAGCTCACAGGCTCTGTATACCCAGCACATTAGGGGCAGAATGGAGTGGGGGCAGAGCAGGGGTAGAATGTAAAGGGGTAGAATGTAGAGGGGCAGAATGCCCTCCCCCCCCCCAGTGTTTCCCTGGGCTCTATTTGCCCCTGCAGTGTGTTTGCTGCCCCTGCCCTCTGTGGCTTCTTACCCTTCTTGGGAGAGTGATCGATGAACAGAGGGGCTGCAGTGATGTGTGAATCATGTGAATGATCACATGACTGACATCACCGAAGGTCCTTTAGACTGGTGATCGTAGCAGAGGATGCGGGAGTGTGACAGGGGAGCATGAGAGGTGAGGGGTGTATGACAGGAGAGGTGGGGGGCAGCAGGAGAGGTGGGGGATGTATGACAGGAAGAGGTGGGGGGCAGCAGGAGAGGTGGGGGATGCATGACAGGAGAGGTGTGGGGGCAGCAGGAGAGGTGGGGGATGTATGACAGAAGGGTGGGGGGAGCAGGGAGGTGGGGGTGTATGGCTGATAGGAGAGTTGCGGCGGCGGCGGTGGGCAGCTGAGACTGCTCGCGATGACATCGCTCGCAGTGGCGCAAAGGAGTATGGGATTCGGCTACAGTGCCCGAATTCCAAACTCCCGATTATATAAGTAGACTAGTAAATAGGCCCGATGCAATTGCATCGGGAGCGCAGGTGAAATGAATTGTGTGTATACAGGCGGGTGAGTGGCTAGCAGAGTATACATGGGGCTCTGTGGGTAGCAGAGTATACAGTCGGCTTTGTGGGTAGCAGAGTATATAGGCAGCTCCGTGGGTAGCAGAGTATACAGGCGGGTCTGTGGGTAGCAGAGTATAGAGGCGGCTCTGTGGGTAGCAGAGTATAGAAACGGCTCTGTGGGTAGCAGAGAATACAGGCGGCTCTGTGGGTAGCAGAGTATAGGGGCAGCTCTGTGGGTAGCAGAGTATACAGGCGGCTGTGTGGGTAGCAGAGTATACAGGCGGCTCTGTGGGTATCAGAGTATAGAGGGGGCTCTGTGGATAGCAGAGTATGATGTGGCGGGAGGCTGGAGGGGTGAGGAGAACAGAGGCTGGAGGGGTGAGGACAGCAGAGGCTGGAGTGGTGAGGAGAGGTCCAGCTGGAGGGGTGAGGAGAGGTTCAACTGGAGGGGTGAGGAGAGGTCCGGATGGAAGGGTGAGGAGAGATGCGGCTGGAGCGGCGACATCACCGCTCGGCGGCAGGACGTGGCTGCGTGCTGGGGCTGATCGCAGCCCCAGTCACACAGCATTGTCCTCTGCGGCGGGTTGGGTGATGCAGAGAGGGATCAGTCCCTGCCCTCAGGTCACACATGTGACCTGAGGGGAAGGAGCGGATTGGGCGGTGTGTGGTAAAGACAGGACGGCCATCCGATTGGTCTAGGACGCCAAGTCCTGGCCAATGGGATGGGCGTCCTGTGTGTACAACACAGCGCCCAATCCGCTTGCAGGGGTGGAGGGGGCGGCCAATGGGAGTGAGCGGGGCCTGACACGGTCCGCTCACTCCCATTGGCTGTTGCCGCCCACAGGACGACGTCACTGGCTCCCGACACCCGGCCACAGCCCGTAGACCGCTACTCCACCAGCATGGCGACATTGAGGCCCCAGCGGTGAGAGAGCGGCGAGGGGCGGAAGGCACCGGCGGCATCCGGCAGCGTGGACCTCGCGGAGGGCGTGAGGGCGGTGGGCGATGAAGCGGGGCCGACGGTTGGCAGGATGGCAGCGGTGTCACGTAGTGCGGCTGAGGATGGAGAGGCTGTGAGGATGGAGGAGGCAGAGGGGATGGAGGAGGCAGAGGGGATGGAGGAGGCAGAGGGGATGGAGGAGGCTGTGAGCATGGAAGAGGCTGTGAATATAGGGAGGTTGTGAAGATGGAGGAGGCTGTGAGATGGAGGTGGAGGAGGCTGTGAGGATGAAGGCGGCTGTGAGGATGAAGGCGGCTGTGAGGATGAAGGCGGCTGTGAGGATGGGGAGGCTGTGAGGATGGGGAGGCTGTGAGGATAGGGAGGCTGTGAGGATAGGAGGCTGTGAGGATGGGGAGGCTGAGGGGATGGAGGAGGCTTGTGAGGATGGAGGAGGCTGTGAGGATGGAGGAGGCTGAGGGGACGGAGGAGGCTGTGAGGATGGAGGAGGCTGTGAGGATGGGGAGGCTGTGAGGACGGAGGAGGCTATGAGGACGGAGGAGGCTGTGAAGATGGAGGAGGCTGTGAGGATGGAGGAGGCTGTGAGGATGGAGGAGGCTGTGAGGATGGAGGAGGCTGAGGGGATGGGGAGGCATGGATGAGGGATGGAGGAGGCTGTGAGGATGGAGGAGGCTGTGAGGATGGAGGAGGCAGTGAGGATGGAGGAGGCTGTGAGGCTGGAGGAGGCTGGAGGAGGCTGTGAGGCTGGAGGAGGCTGTGAGGCTGGAGGAGGCTGTGAGGCTGGAGGAGGCTGTGAGGCTGGAGGAGGCTGGAGGCTGGAGGAGGCTGGGGAGGCTAGTGAGGATGTGAGGCTGGAGGAGGCTGTGAGGATGGGGAGGCTGTGAGGCTGGAGGAGGCTGTGAGGATGGAGGAGGCTGTGAGGATGGAGGAGGCTGTGAGGATGGAGGAGGCTGTGAGGATGGGGAGGCTGTGAGGTGGGGAGGCTGTGAGGCTGGAGGAGGCTGTGAGGTGGAGGCTGTGAGGCTGGAGGAGGCTGTGAGGCTGGAGGAGGCTGTGAGGCTGGAGGAGGCTGTGGTGCTGTGAGGCTGGAGGAGGCTGTAGAGGCTGGAGGGGGCGTGAGGCTGGAGAGGCTGTGAGGTGGAGGCTGTGAGGGAGAGGCTGTGAGGTGGAGGAGGCTGTGAGGCTGGAGTGGGGGGCTGGAGGAGGCTGAGGTGGAGGAGGCTGTGAGGATGGAGGAGGCTGTGAGGATGGAGGAGGCTGTGAGGAGGAGGAGGCTGTGAGGATGGAGGAGGCTGTGAGGATGGAGGAGGCTGTGAGGATGTGAGGCTGGAGGAGGCTGTGAGGCTGGAGAGGCTGTGAGGATGGCTGTGAGGCTGGAGGAGGCTGTGAGGCTGGAGGAGGCTGTGAGGGCTGGAGGAGGCTGTGAGGATGGGGAGGCTGTGAGGCTGGAGGAGGCTGTGAGGATGGAGGAGGCTTGAGGAGGCTGTGAGGAGGAGTGAGGCTGTGAGGAGGGGAGGCTGTGAGGCTTTGAGGAGGCTGTGAGGCTGGAGGAGGCTGTGAGGCTGGAGGAGGCTGTGAGGCTGGAGGAGGGCTAGTGGCTGTGAGGCTGGAGGAGGCTGTGAGGCTGGAGGAGGCTGTGAGGCTGGAGGAAGGCTGTAGGGAGGCTGTGAGGCTGGAGGAGGCTGTGAGGATGGAGGAGGCTGTGAGGCTGGAGGAGGCTGTGAGGATGGAGGAGGCTGTGAGGCTGGAGGAGGCTGTGAGGATGGAGGAGGCTGGGTGGAGGAGGCTGTGAGGGCGTAGGTAGGAGGCTGTGAGGATGGAGGAGGCTGTGAGGCTAGGAGGCTGGAGGCTGGAGGAGGCTGTGAGGCTGGAGGAGGCTGTGAGGCTGGAGGAGGCTGTGGTGCTGTGAGGCTGGAGGAGGCTGTGAGGCTGGAGGAGGCAGTGAGGCTGGAGGAGGCAGTGAGGCTGGAGGAGGCTGTGAGGATGGGGAGGCTGTGAGGCTGGAGGAGGCTGTGAGACTAGAGGAGGATGTGAGGCTGGAGGAGGCTGTGAGGCTGTGGTGCTGTGAGGCTGGAGGAGGCTGTGAGGTTGGAGGAAGCAGTGAGGCTGGAGGAGGCTGTGAGGATGGGGAGGCTGTGAGGCTGGAGGAGGTTGTGAGGCTGGAGGAGGATGAGAGGCTGGAGGAGGCTAGGAGGCTGGAGGAGGCTGTGAACATGTAGGTGTGCCAGTCATCTCTAAATTATTATTGGTCCTCTGGAAATCCGATTTCCCTCATCACCGTTTTTACCCGGTGACCTCTCTCCTTCAGTGCAGCTGGAGCTTGTCTCTGCTGTTCACATTAGATAAGGGATAGTCTGCTATGCTTTGTCTTCTCCCTTTCTGGTGGATGGCTGCCAGTGTAACAGGCCAGATTAACTCCCCCCCCCGCCCAGAATATACCCGGGGTTAAAGTGGCCTAGCCCAGATTATACCCCGGGTATATTATGGCCTAGCCCAACCTATACCCCGGGGTATAAACTGACCTTGGACAGATTATACCCCTCTGGGCCAGAATACACCCCAGTGTAACAGGCTAGATTAACCCCCACGCCCAGAATATACCCGAGATGAAAGTGGTCTAGCCCAGATTATACCCCGGGTATATTATGGCTTAGGCCAAACTATACCCTGGGGTATAAAACAAGCCTAGGCCAGATTATACCTCTCTGGGCCAAAATATACCACCGGTATACTATGGCCTAGCCCAAACTATACCCCAGGACCATTGAGTGATATACTCAATAAAGGGGCCCCAGTCAGTGCACAGGGGCCGAGGCAGCACACAGGGGCCCCATGGAGGCTGCAGCATAGAGGATGTCAGTAGAGAAGAGACAGCAGCACAGAAGATGTCAGGAGAAAAAAAGAAAGCAGCACAGAGGATGTCAGGAGAGAAGAGACAGCAGCACAGAAGATGTCAGGAGAAAGGAAGAAAGCAGCACAGAGGATGTCAGGAGAAAAGAGACAGCAGCACAGCACTGTATAATGGTGGCTTAGTGGTGAGCACTGTATGGTGGCTCAGTGATGAGCACTGTACATTGGCTGCTGCACAGAGGATGTCAGGAGAGAAGAGACAGCAGCACAGAGGATGTCAGGAGAAAGAAAGAAAGCAACACAGAGGATATCAGGAAAAAAGAAACAGCAGCACAGAGTGACAGGAGAAAAGAGACAGCAGCAAAGCACTGTATGTGGTGGCTTAGTGGTTAGCACTGTATGGTGGCTCAGTGGTGAGCACTGTGTGGTGGCTCAGTGGTTAGCACTGTATGGTGGCTCAGTGGTTAGCACAGTATGGTGGCTCAGTGGTTAACACTGTATGGTGGCTCAGTAGTTAGCACTGTGTGGTGGGTCAGTGGTTAGCACTGTGTGGTGGCTCAGTGGTTAGCACTGCATGGTGGCTCAGTAGTTAGCACTGTGTGGTGGGTCAGTGGTTAGCATTGTATGGTGGCTCAGTGGTTAGCACTGTATGGTGGCTCAGTGGTTAGCATTGTATGGTGGCTCAGTGGTTAGCATTGTATGGTGGCTCAGTGGTCAGCATTGTATGGTGGCTCAGTGGTTCGCACTGTATGGTGGTCAGTGGTGAGCACTGTGTGGTGGCTCAGTGGTTAGCACTGTATGGTGGCTCAGTGGTTAGCACTGTACGCTGTCTCTCCCTATGACTGTCTCCCCCTGTGCCTCTGCCTACCCTGTGCCTTCTCCCTCCCTTGTGCCCCTGCCTTCCCTGTGCCTTTTGCCTCCCCTGTGTCTTCTGCCTCCCGTGTCCTTGCGTCCCATCACTGAGCCACCGCACAGTGCTAACCACTAAGCCACCGCACAGTGCTAACCACTGAGCCACCGCACAGTGCTAACCACTGAGCCACCGCACAGTGCTGTAGATTCTTGGACAAAGTGCTTCAGTGTCCGCGCTGCTGCTCCGAGACCAAAGAAACACAGACACAGGAATGTCTGGTACAGCTACAGCCTTTATTTTCCGACGCGTTTCGGAGCTCGGGAGGAAGCTCCGAAACGCGTCGGAAAATAAAGGCTGTAGCTGTACCAGACATTCCTGTGTCTGTGTTTCTTTGGTCTCGGAGCAGCAGCGCGGACACTGAAGCACTTTGTCCAAGAATCTACATTAGGACCACGGTCACCGTTGGGAGTGCGGTCCCTGCAGCAGCTGCTTGTACGCTATTCTAGCAGTTGTGGGTTTCACAACTGACAAAGGTGAGCAATTCCACATCGATAAGTGAAAGTGTGTTATTGACATAAGACCCTATTTGCGCATTCTTTCTTTCACAGACTGCACAGTGCTAACCACTGAGCCACCATACAGTGCTCACCAATGAGCCACCATACAGTGCTAATCACTAAGTCACCGTACAGAGCTTACCACTGAGCCACTATACAGTGCTAAACACTGAGCCATCATACAGTGCTAACCAGTGAGCCACCACACAGTGCTCACCACTGAGCCACAATACAGTGCTAACCACTAAGCCACCATTATACAATGCTGTGCTGCTGTCTCTTTTCTCCTGACATCCTCTGTGCTGCTTTCTTCCTTTCTCCTGACATCTTCTGTGCTGCTGTCTCTTCTCTGCTAATCACTGAGCCACCAAACAGTGCTAATCACTAAGTCACCGTACAGTGCTAACCACTGAGCCACCATACAGTGCTCACCACTGAGCCACCATACAATACTAACCACTAAGTCACCGTACAGTGCTAACCACTTTGCCACCATACAGTGCTCACCACTGAGCCACCATACAGTGCTAACCATTGAACCACCATACAGTGCTAACCACTGTCACTTTACAGTGCTCACTACTGAGCGACCATACAGTGCTAACCACTAAGTCACCGTACAGTGCTAACCACTGAGCCACCATACAGTGATCACCACTGAGCCACCATACAGTGATCACCACTGAGCCACCATACAGTGATCACCACTAAGTCACCATACAGTGATCACCACTAAGTCACCATACAGTGATCACCACTGAGCCACTCTACAGTGCTCACCACTGAGCCACCATAGAGTGAAGACCACTAAGTCACTGTAGATTGCTAACCACTGAGCCACCATACAGTGCTAACCACTACGTCACCGTACAGTGCTAATCACTGAGCCATCATACTGTGCTAACCACTGAGCCACCATACAGTGCTAACCACTAAGTCAACGTACAGTGCTAACCACTGAGCCACCATACAGTGCTAACCACTAAGTCACCATACAGTGCTAACCACTGAGCCACCATACAGTGCTCACCACTGAACCACCATACAGTGCTCACCACTGAACCACCATACAGTGCTAACCACTAAGTCACCGTACAGTGCTAACCACTGAGCCAACATACAGTGCTCAACACTGAGCCACCATACAGTGTTAACCACTAGTTCACCGTACAGTGCTGACCTTTGAGACACCATATGTTAGGTCCCCTGGCACCACTCCCCAGCTCACCCCTCCTGGGTCTGTATCCTTTGCTCCTCTACTGATTGGGCATCCGGCATCCAGGCGTGCTGTGTCTCGGAGCCATCGCCGGCTCCCCTTTTTGTCTGCTAACCACCGGGCTCACACATCAGCACACTACAATGGTTGGACTCATGAACCTAATCAGTGGTGCACTAGGCGCGGTCGCGCTCCTCCTCTGTGAATGTAGGGGCTGGCACAGCTCAACCTGACACTCCCCTTGACCAATAGCTGTCTGTATTCCAGTATATCAGGCCACCTCCACTGATGGGAGGTACCTGATTATTGAGTTAGTAAGCTTCTGCTTCTCTGGCTGTTAGTCAGGCCCTCCTTGTGCTCTCCTCCGGTAGACCCATTCCTGCTCTCCTAGCCTCGGGCTCTGATCCCTCGAATCCTCCTTAGCTATACCGTAGCCCTGGTACTAGCAAGTGTGGTATCTAGACTCACTGGGCTTGCCCCTGACAATCCCTGTATAGGGGTTGGTTAAACTAGGACCAGCTTACCCAGAAAAGTTCGGTACCACAGCCCATTAGGTCCACTCTTGGGCGCCTTCCCGCAGAAGCATGACACCATACAGTGCTAACCACTGAGCCACCATACAGTGCTAACCATTAAGTCACCATACAGTGCTAACCACTGAGCCATTATAAAGTGCTAACTACTGAGCCACCATACAGTGCTAACCACTGAGCCACCATACAATGCTAACCACTGAGCCACTATACCAGGGGTGGGGAACTCCAGTCCTCGAGGGCCGCAAGCAGTTCAGGTTTTCACGATTTCTTTAGTATTGCACAGGGATTGGAATCATCACCAGTGCAAGTGATTATGTTATCACCTGTGCAATACTAAGGAAATCCTGAAAACCTGCACTGTTTGCGGCCCTCGAGGACTGGAGTTCCCCACCCCTGCACTATACAGTGCTTACTAATGAGCCACCATACAGTGATAACCACTAAGTCACCGTACAGTGCTAATCACTGATCCACCATACAGTGCTAACCACTGATCCACCATACAGTGCTAATGAGCCACCATACAGTGCTAACCGCTATGTCACCGTACAGTGCCAACTACTGAGCCACCATACAGTGCTAACCATTAAGTCACTATACAGTGCTAACCACTGAGCCTTCTGACATCCTCTGTGCTGCTGCCTCCACGGGGCCCCTGTATGCTGCCTTTGCCCCTGTGTACTGACTGGGGCCCCATTATTGAGTATATCACTCAATGGTCCCAGGTATAGTTTGGGCTAGGCCATAATATACCCGAGGTATAATCTGGGCTAGGCCACGTTAACCCCGGTGTAACAGGCCAGTTTAACCCTCCCGCCCAGAATATACCCGGGGATAAAGAGGCCTAGCACAGATTATACCCCGGGTAGATTATGACCTAGCCCAAACTATACCCCCGGGGTATAAACTGGCCTAGGCCAGATTTTACCCCTCTGGGCCAGAATATACCCCGGGTATATTATGGCCTAGCCCAAAGTATACCCCAGTGTAACAGGCCAGATTAACCCTCTTCCCGTCCAGAATATACCCGGGGTTAAAGTGGCCTAGCCCAGATTATACCTTGGATATATTATGGCCTAGCCCAAACTATACCCTGGGACCATTGAGTGATATACTCAATAAAGGGGCCCCAGTCAGTGCACAGGGGCAAGGCAGCACACAGGGGCCCGGTGAAGGCAGCAGCACAGAGGATGTCAGGAGAGAAGAGACAGCAGCACAGAGGATGTCAGGAGAAAGGAAGAAAGCAGCACAGAGGATATCAGGAGAATAGAGACAGCAGCACAGAAATGCATATGGTGGCTAAGTGGTGAGCACTGTACGGTGGCTCAGTGGTTAGCACCAGGGCTGTATTTACAGTTAGGCACTTGCCAGGGAGAGTTTTTTTTTTTAACTTTCCTTCCCTCCCCCAGACTCCGTATGAAAACCGAAGTCTTTGTGTGGCGGGGGGGAGGTATGTCACCGATGCAGAGCTGCCTGTGTGGGGGAAATATGGTAATTTCCTATAGATTAATAGACTAATCATATGTTTTAGAATGTTTGTACTAACACTTGGAATATAATATTGAAGTTTTTCCATATTTACTCATAAATATATAATATAGATAGTTTTTCTGATACTCCATCTTTCTGTTCTTATTTCTCTCTCTTTCTCTAATTTGTTCCTCTATTTCCTATTTTATCTTTATTCTCTCTTTCTATATATATTTTTCTTTGTCTGCTTATCTCACTTTAGCAAAAAGAAGTTTCTTAATGCTTTTATTCTAACTTTCCTCCTCTCCTCCATCTTGTCTGCTTTCTATTGCTTCCATCTTGAATTTCTTTGCAGGTTTTGTTCTGTGCCATTTTATGTGTGTGGAGATTAAATTACAGGGACATAGATACATCTGGAGACGTGAATCTGGTGAGAAAGGAAGAGATAAATCACGGACATAAAGGGCCCCATTGAGGATGTATCGGAACAAGGAATGTGGAGATGACCTTCGAGATGCTGGTGACTGGTCTGCAGATGGCACAGAAGATGAAGGCGTGGACACCTGAGCATAGATACATACTAATTACAATTAACCAATCTATACGCGTATATTAGCATGCAGACCACCTAACACCCTAGTTAATACACCCAGTTTTGAATACTCCCGCCTAGTCTATTAGAAGTATAAAATGTGTTGTATCCCGGAAGCAAGGCAGTTATTGCTGCTGAGGACTGTACTTTGTTATCACTCTGAACATAATATAAGTTTGAAACAGATCTCAGTCTGATTTATTCTTATAGCGGTACCATATGTTCATAGTCTAATATGGAATGACTGGTGAATGAGCAAGACGCGAATGCCGTACTAAAGTGACCTCGGCACCTGCATGTGTCCCCCAGCGCTGAGAGTGCTCGCCGCAGGCCAGGTTAGGCAGGAAGCCACTGGGAGCTGTACGGAACCTGGAAGTGTCACGTCAGTAATGCGTTCAAGGTCTTTTTTTTACTTTAAATCTAGAAATATGGGCCTTTTTAGTGCTAATTTTTATGGTCTTTACCAAGGGGGCGATGTTCACAGGGTAATACTGCAGAGCAGCCTAAAGTCACACCCCAGAGGATCCAGTGAGCCCCCTTAGTAAAGACCACAAATATTATTACTAAATTAATAAAGTCAATATCTCTGGAGCCATATGACAAATTTAGAAACATGAAACAGAATACTCAGTTGAGCAACCAGAATACAGAGTACAGAAACTGGCCATTGTGACCTGGTGACTAATCTTTTGGAATCCTTACTGACCCCCTAATGTTACTCAGTCATGTAGGGGGACAACAGTGCTAAGAATGTCATGTGGGAAGTAGCGGTCCTGTTGAATATTTCTCATTGGGGCCCATATGATGTAAACTACTTCCCTGGATGTGTCTTATGGTCTGAAATAGTGTACATATTAAATGTATAATTTAGCAAATATTGATTGCACTTAAGAAAAACTGTACTATGAATAACAGGTTGTGTTTTAGTATACAGCAATGTTAATAATGTGCTGCTGCGAGTGACGAGAGTTGTGTATTGTTCATTTAGACCTCAATTATTTTACATGCCCCATTATAGACGTCAATGCTAACATTGCAAATTGGGATCCCATTATCATGTCATGGTCTTACCCTCTTTTGCCAAAGACCAATAACTGGCGCCAATGATTATTACACCTCTGACTTGGCACATTTTATGTAATTAAAGACCCAGATAGTAGAACCCATTCTATAGTTCTTTACATGTTCTGTAACTTTACCAGAACTTTTCCCTTAATGAAACCTGATCAACATATAATCGAGGCCTTACAATGTGCTCAAGTGCTTCATTATATGTAATTTGTTCTACATTTAAACGCTCACATCCTGCATTATCCAAGGTATTACTGAATTGTTTGATTAAGCTTTTTTTTTTAACTAAATGTTGAAGGTTTCTTGGAAATGTTATAAAAGCCTTCCTCGAGATGCAGAGTTAGAATATAATGCATATGGCCCTACTTAGTGTATGGAGAATAATAGGCCATGTCCAACATCAAGCGAGATACATAAAGATAAAAAAACACTGTAAAAACTGCATTTGGTTTCCATGGTCCTTTAACTAAAGGGATTCTCTAAAGCAAACCCTAAACCTATGTTCTGTTGGGTCACATAGGTGTCATCAAAGTGCTATTGAGGTAACATAAGTATTATTGTTTTCAAAGCAAATCAAGCTCCCAAATTGAAAGTTGTCCCCATCGGAACAATGAAATTTCAATCCTAAATTAAAATAGATATAGATATATAGCTGAATCCCAAAATTGTCTCCTTCACTTCAATGCAGTGGTGTAATGGCCAAGCAAGGGAATGCTCAGCGTGTGGCTCAAGATAGATTGGAACACCTGGGAAGATGATAAAGAAAAGCCCTGGTATTAAAGGAGGGCGAGGGTCACTTCATTACACTCACCTGAGGCTGAACTCTGCACTCCCCTAACATCCCTATATGGGGCCTTCTCCCTGCTGTCATCACATATCTAGGCCCTATCTGGCCCTGGACTTACCCTCACTTCTGTGCAGGCTAGCGAGGCACTAGTCTCACTTCTACTATAAGACAACATGAGGTAGGTGCAACTAAAAAAGAAAGGAGATACAAGAGGAGCAGATTGTGCCCTATCAAAAAGACACTGTTCGTTTTTGTGTGGATTATATGGATATCCACTCACCCTTTAAGGTTGTGAGACCCACAACCAGTTTGAAAGCATAAGGCAGCTGCTGCAGAACCTCCACCGTCACGCCAAAAACCGCGGGAAATCAGGAGTCAAACAGGAATGGTATCCACGGTCCGCGGTCCGCTGGACCCTGAGGAAGGTGCTGGGACAGCACTGAAACGCGTAGGTTTGATGAATAAAGGACCTTATGATGGTAATAACCTCTTGTGAAATCCTTTGGTAAAGAGCAGCAGCGCGGACTGTGGATACCATCCAACATGAGGTAGGTAGGACAGATGTGGCGCCCCTGCGTCCAGGAGGCCACAAAAGGGGACTACAGCCATGCAGGTAGGACACTTGTTGCACACCAACACCCTCACAGCCCATATACCCACGTGTAAGAGAAGGTAACATCCAGCCCTGAGATTAGAGACTCTATGAGATTGAGGGGTGGTGGATTCAGAGGAGTGGGTTGGGCACACACGTAGTCAGGTGACTCGACAGTATATAGGAAGGGGGAGGAGTGAAGGTGTTCAGTAGGCCATGGTGAGCTGAACAGCAAAGACCAAGAGCAGCAGAGAAGCTGAGATGCAAAGGCCAGAGAACAGCAGCAGGTTGAGCTGAAGCTGAGCAGACAGAGAGCCACACGTTCTGGAAGAGTGAGGGCAGAAGGACGCAGAATCTGTACTGAGCCAGTGTGAGCCAGAGGAGAGAGAAAGCCTATCCAGAGCCGGATCCCCAGGAGTGTGAGAGGACAGAGGGGGAAGGTGTAACCCGGGGCCCTAGAAACACAGCTAAAGCAACCGACTGCAGGCTAAAGCAACCGACTGCTGCAGTAGCCCTCCTATATACCGAGAGGAACAGAAGGAAAGGAGCCTGGTAGAGCCCCGTGCTGGAGGACTGCTGGAGGCTGGGCTGAAGTAGAGTGTCAGCTCTAGAGGGGACCGTAGTTTACCCGGAATCCCCAAACAACACGACGGGGGGTCTGAGTTTCAGATTGAGATCCCTACCCTAAGGACAGGCAGCTCAGTGACACACGTAGGACTCACAGTAGCCGAGTCACCGCCATACTGTCCAGTGTCGCACAACACGAAGTAAAGAGAGAACGTAACAGCTCGGGAAGGACACAGAGACTGTGTGAGGGGTCACAGAGAGAGAGACCTGGCTGCAGGGAGCAAAGGGAACCCGGAGAGGGAGAATATGCCCTTGTACTAAGAACTGAACTTGAACTGTGTAAGAACTGTAACTGCGCTGTAAAGTAACTTGAAGAGCTGAGAGTAAAGCTTTGGAAAACCCTGGAACTGCTTCCCTTGTGTTCCTGCATGAAAGTGATTCTCTCCTAACAGGATTGCATTAGAAAGACCTCCACCTGCAGAGTCACAGCACAGCACAGCCTGTCAGCACCAGCAAAGAGGAGAGATCCCTGCAGCGTCTGCAAAGTAAGTGTGCTACACACTCCACAATAGACTTAACCCTTACTGCCCCGGGGAGCACAGTTCTACCCACTGGAACTATTACACCTAAGCGGCTATCCCATCATCCCCGGAGGTTCTGCAGCAGCGGCGGCCCCCATCACTGGCCGCATCAAGTGGGTGGCGTCACGACTGACAACCCCTGTAAATATTCCCCTTTGTTTGCCAGGGCCCGGGACACGGTCCGGACCAGGACCACCCGTGACTTCCCCAGTAAAGACTTGGTCCGGTACCGAGTACCCTCGTCCCGGTGGGCTTGACACAGACAGATGGAATAAACACAACAAACAACAATCTTCAGATGCTCCATCCAGTAGGAACTTTGCTGTAGCTACAGCAATGAACTCCTAAGCTTCTCCAGAAACAGGCTCCTTTAAAGTGGCCAGCATGTATAATATAATCGGCACTGGATGGTAGCCAGGAGTGTAAGGTATTTATATATAGCGAAAGGGTTTGGCCAAAAGAGCTACAGCTGAGACAAAGGCTACAAGTTCTTTAAAGTTTCTTTAAGTTCTTTAGTTTTTAAAAAAAAAAAAAAAGTAAAACCACTCCAGTACCCGACAATAGTCAAGTGAACAGTGATGAGGATCTGCGATCAACTATGCGTTATGATGACCTTCTAATCTTGGCTCTCCAAGAGGTCACATCAGAAAGTAACACACCTGTGACAATAGGACCCAGATAGTATTCTGATCTAGTTCTGCCAGAAAACGGAAAAATATTTTTGTTTTGGTTCTGCGTAAAGATCTTTCCTATAGGATGTGTTTAGGGTTGTAGTATAGGTCATGCAGAGGCTGTAGTTACACCTGAGCCCTGAAGGGACCTCAGGTTACATAAAGAACATAACATTCAAGGCCACTTCACACACACAGATATCTGAGTCCAATATCTGAACAGATCTCTGGTTGCAGTGAAATCATGGATACATTGCTCCATGTTGTACACAGCCACAAAATGGAGCAATGTATCCATGATTTCACTGCAACCAGAGATCTGTTCAGATATTGGACTCAGATATCTGTGTGTGTGAAGTGGCCTTTAGAGTTTGCTGCTGTGTTTGTGGGGCCTCAAGAATAAAGTTTCGGCTTAAGCAGATCATCTAACTGAAGTAAGGAGACTTATAGGTCTTGCAATGTTCCCTGGAAATATAGTATGACCTCTTCATAGTGGAAGAGAACAGGGTCTTTAGTGTCACTTTATTGAGATAGCGCTCCTGTACCTCAAAATTGACCCAATAGTTTAGGATAATAAAGCCAAACTAGAATCTCTATTTTCATACAGCTGTTTCTGAGTTCTTGCCCTCACCGGCGCACTGCAGGCGATTGTTTGGGTGAATTTTCTCCTTATGGAGCTATGCTTGAGAAGACATTCAGAAGTACAAACATTCCAAGTGAATGAAACTGGACATGGAGAGTTAGGGGTCATTCACACTATAGTTTTTTGTGTATGAGTGCTCCCTGTATTTTTTACGGAGAGCACTCGTACCTAGTATAGCCTATACATCTGTTCACGTGTCCATGATTATTTGCTAACCAAGTGGTCTGTGCAAAATTGTAGAGTCTTGACTGATATTGATCCAAGTGTCCCTTCAAGCTCAGCAATGAAAGTCTCCAGGCCTGTAAAAAAAAATCAGATAGTGCTCTAATGCAGTAGTGTAGCTGAATGGAGGCAGAGGGAGTGGTCTCCATGGGACTTTGACTTGAAGGGGCCCACCTAGAGCTACTTCTACCCTGAAATGTATGGTCTCCCTGCACTACAACTCTTCTTCTGTAGGCTGCAGAACAGCAGGTCCTAGGTGGATGATGTACTTGTGCTGCAACGTACACAGGAGGTCAGAGTCCTGCAGCTGGATTTACCAAGGAAAGGTGAGTATATGAGTTTTATTTTTTTATTGAAATATTGTGTGAGGGCCATTTATGTGGGGGCAACTAAGGGGGCCTCATAAATAGTGGGGGGTAATAAGGAGTCCCTCATACATAGTGGGAGCTACTAAGGAGGGTCCTTTTACATAGAGGCAGCTACTTAGGGAGTCATACTAAGTGGGGGCATGATACTGTGTTGGGGCTATCATACACTGTAGGGGCTACAGTAGGGCCAACTTAGAGTGTGGAGGCCATCAAGCAATGTAAGTGCTACTTAAGGGCCATTATAAAGTGTTGGGGCTACAAAGGGGCAATTTTATAGTCTGGGGGATCCTAATGGGATATTGAATAGTGTGGATTCTACTGAAGGGGGGGGGGGCATCATAGACTTTGGGGAGCATTATACTGTGTATAGGAGAGCTGTGGGTACATTATACTATGTAGAGGGGAGCTGGGAGCTGGGGACATTATACTTTGTAGAAGGATGTTGTGGGACGTCATACTGTTTAGATGGAAGCTGGGAGCCTTAAATACTGTGCATAGAAGAGATATGGGAGCATAATATATCAAATAGTGTATAATGGAGCTGTGGGCCCATCATACTGTGTATATGGGAGCTGATGCTATGTATAGGGGAACTGTACAGGGGAAGCCTCAGGGGACGTTATTAAATGTTCAGTGGGCACTTACTGTTATAGGGGCACTTAGGGCATTGTGATTGTCAAAGATGCACACGCGGCATTATTACACTTTAGGGGTGCAAAATGAGGGCACTGTTTTCTAGGGTACTTGCACTGGGCATTAATATACTCTAGAGGTTTGCTTTACCATCTAGAGGGCACACAAGAGGTGGTGTCATTATTATGAGGGGCACTAAGAAGAGCCCTGTTGATGTACCACACAGCAAGTACAGAAATAGGGACACATACAGCAGAAGCAGCCCAGTATTGGGGGATCTGAAGAATGAACAATTTTTGCAAGTTGGGAATAGAAGGGGACAACGCTGGAAACGTGGGATGTCAAATGTGTCTGTTATAATCTTTATGTGGCAACCTGTGCCAGGTCACCACAGACTCCCTTGGGACATGGAGGGATATTACACAGCGAGTAATCCACCAACACACACAACACCCTTTCACCTCAGGCCTGTAGGGGGAGCTACACTGGTTGCCTTAAGCCAGTTTCCCCTATAAATACGGGTTCTGGAGGGTAAAACATAGAGTGTGCAGTCACTACAGAACTGTGAAGAGCTGAGTGAGCTGAAGTGGTACTTGAGCTGTGCTAGGCCCATACCAGTATCAACCTGGGACAGTGGTAGACCCGCAGAGTAGGGGTCGCAGACAGAGGAGAGAGAATTGCTACCAGAAAAGGGGGCAGAGGAGTCATACCGACTCACCCCAACAGAGTTCCGGACACTGGGTCCGAGCTACAGGGACATAGAGAACAGGCCCTGCAGAGAATCCAGTACCAAAAAGGGGGTTTAGCTTCTCGGACACTCGCAGCACCAACAAGTGAGAGCCAGGGACTGCACGGCCACGGAAGCGGGATCCCAAGAGAGAGCCCTCAGTGCACCAAACTCGGGTGTGAAGAGACACAGAGAAAGAGAGAGAGGAGTAACAGTCCGGTTGGTTTCCAAGCCCGCCAGGCTCTGATAAGACAAATGAGACAAGGAGGCCTACAAACCTACTCGCTGTGAAAATCCTGAAGTGTTTACCTCATCTCCGGTTGAGTGTACCCGTGCCGAACATCAGTAAAGGTACCAAAAGACTTTGTGTGCGTGTCCCTCCTTCCATCTACACCACACTGACCGCGCTACCCTATTACCTACTCCAACTTACAGCCCCAGGGACCCCCGCTCGTCCTGTAGGGAGCGGTTTCACCTTGCTGCTGTCCATCACCCCGGAGGCCCAAGCAGTGCCGGTGTCATCACCGGACCCCTACAGGTGGCGTCACGACAGACACTTTTATTATTTTCTTGCCACCCATCTTTCATCTGCTTTCCCCCGGGCCCACGGCCTCAGGCACCACTACCCATGACTTCCCCCAGAGACCGCGCCTGAATGAACCAAGTACCCCCAGGGCCTGGGCTGGACATTTATAGACAGGTTTTTGCTTAAAAAGTTGTCATACTGGTCTGGGCCAGATGGAAAAGATGGGAAAAGTGAACCACGCCATCAGAAAGAATGTTAGCTGTGCGTTACCTAATATAACTGTACTGCAATCTCTTAGGCTATGTACTGACGGACACAATGGAGGTGCAAATTTTTGAAAAGAAAAATCTGCACCTGACAAAATATGCACCAAAAAAGGTGTCATGCCAATGATGTGAGAGTATTTGGTACAAGAAGGTGCAGATTTTTGTCCTGTGTGTGATTTCATGTTAGTGACACCTCACAGAAAGGTTTTGTGCCCAATGTTAATGTGTGTAACTATGATTAAAATTTATGGTGAGCATGTATATAATATGGGGGGACCTGGTGAGGGGCTGCATGAATGTGTAAAAACTACTACTTTATTATAAACACTGTATGAAGTCCAGTAATCTTTTACTGCAGAGCCGGGACCTTTCTGCCTCTTCTACGCAATTGGTGTAGGAGCGCGAGCTATGCCTATCTGAAAGTTCCTTACTCACTGAACTGTCAGAAGTGGCATAGACAGTGCTCCTACGCCAATTTTGACAGTTCAGTGTTTAGTGAACTTTAAGAATAGGCATAGCTCGCGCTCCTACACCAATTGCGTAGAAGAGGCAGAGAAGTCTCCGCTCTGCTGCAAGTAGTGGTTTTAAAACAATAATGTAGCCCCTCACATGTCCCTACATATTATATACATGCTCCCAATACATTGTAATCACATTAACATTCTATAACATAGGGCACAAACCCTTTTAGTGAGGGGGGGTCTCGCCCTGGGCGAGAATGAGATGAGGAATTGGTGTTTGTAGATCGAAAAACCCACAGCAAGAATTGAAATGCTGCAGATTTTCTTGCACTAAACAATGCATTATTTCCGCTACAGGAAATCCTGCAGCAATGGGACAGGCGTACAGTGTGCACATTGACTTTTATTGCAATTTATGCTGCTGCATAAATATACACAATAAAATCTACACTAAATCCGCACTGTGGGCACATAGCCTTAATATGTTCTGCAGGACTGATATATACCACTATCTGGTCACCAGTGGCGTGACTAGAGTTTGATGGGCCCGGTGCGAAATACAGACCTGGCTCCCCCTCCCCACACACACGTTGGTCAAATGTATGGTCCCCGATGTATGTACCCCATGTTCAACATCCTATAAAAACTCACAAATTGACCCCTCTCCCCCTTTATTATGTATTAATGTCCCTAATCCTACTATATATGTTCCTCCTCCTTGAATATGTCCCTTATCATGGTATATATGTCCCCCATCCTCGTTTATATGGTCCTCCTTCCGCCCCATCATCCTCCAATTATTTTAATGTACCGCCATTAGCTTTTATATAGTAAAATGCAGCCTCACAGCCCTCCATACAGTATAATGCAGCCTCATAGACCTCCATACAGTATAAAGCATCCTCATAATCCTCCATTATAGTAAAATGCAGCCTTATAGTCCTCCATTATAGTGTAATGCAGCCTCATAGTCCTCCATTATAGTGTTATGCAGCCTCATAGTCCTCCCTTATAGGATAATGCAGCCTCATAACTATCCATATAGTGTAATGCATCCCCCTCCTCACTCCATAAACCTCTGGCCACAGTGTACCCAGTTCTCACCTCTCCTGGTGTCCCTGCTGCTGCTGTCTCCCCACAAAAATTGAAAACACAGGAGGAGGAGACGGTGTCGGCATGCATTCCACTGTGGAAAGTATAAAACAGGAAGTTCCCCCTACTCCTAGAGTAGAGGAGGTGGCACCAACCTGCTATATGCATTTCACAGTGGAACGCGCATAGAAATCCAGCCATGGTAAGAGGAAGCTAAGGGCGGGGGCAGTATAATGATGGGCCCTCCCCAAGGATGCAGGAGGGTCCCTAACACAAGGGTCCCATAGCAGCCCTGTGGTGTGCCACGCAGTGATATGGATGTGCATCCTTGGGGACGCACATCCATGTGACACAGGTTCTGGGGTCAGCAGGCGAGGGCCCCTGTACCTCCGGGCCCTGTTGCAGTTGCAACCCCTATTGTTACGCCCTTTCTGGTCACCATATGGCCATATCATTTGTGTTGGTCTTTGTATAGAGATTTATTTTCTTTAAGAGCCTTGTCATCTGCTGAGGTTCTCCCATACCCCGGTATGACTCTTTCACACATACATGCAATTCTGTTAGATCGCAATGCACAAACTCAGCGCACCCGACCTGAGAGTGAAGCTTCATTAAAATATATGAAGCTGTAACTTTTGTTTCGGTAGAGCCACGGCCAGTTGGAGCATTGCGATCTGACCTTGGTCCAAATACCATGGATGTGTGAAAGAGCCTTCAGGGTGCAACACCATAGTTGTAATCATGGTTAGGGGCCTATTCACAAGTTCTACCCCCTGAACCGAACCACTAGATACGCCTCTACTTGAATGCCATTTGAGTGCTGTCTGATTTTCATGGGTTGATATATAGGAAAAGGTGTAAAGACTTTTTTTTACTTATCGGAGAAAAAACTGATGAAACTCGAAGCTATGTTCTCCTATTAGAAACCCACTGACATGAATGGACCCTAACACATATAGTAAGGCTAGGTCCACACTTGGGAGCCTACATCCATTTACTGGATGCATTACTGGATCCAGTTTTTAAAGTTGCCATTTTCATCTCATTTTTGCCTCAGTTAACATTTGAGTTAATGCTAGGTACATTTATGTACCTAAGGTTAAAGCCACCATTAACGCATGCATTGCCCATAGGGTCCCATGTTAAAAAAAACTCATGCGTTTTTGAAAATGCACCAAAAAACATTGCAGACCCTATTAAAAACGGATTTCTCAAAAATGCAATGCATTAAACGGATTGCACTTTTGCACACATTTGGAATGCGTTTTTTGCATTGGAGTCTATGGGTGCATTAATGGATGCGTTTTTACACATTTCCACATGTCAAAAATGGATCCAGTTAGCGGATTGCAGACGCAAGTGTGGCCCTGGCTTAAAGGGATCCTGTCACCCCCAAAACACCTGCTAACCTATTAAAACCTGTCCCTAGAGCATATTAACACTTTCCCTACACTATTTCTACCTCCTAAATGCAGTAAGTGACATTGACTAAAAACGTTTTATAAGTACCTGATTAGTGATGATAATGAGTGACTATGCTATTCATAGTCACTCATCAAGACTGCCCCTCTGCTTCATAGCACGCCTCCATAGGCGTGATCGTCCTCCTAGATTAAAATTGCAGCCTCCCCGCTGTGCCTGTGTCGTAGGAGGCTGCAGTGTGGCTTGTGACGCGATCCGCGTCATTCCCGGCGCCCTGTGACGTATTTACAGCGGCGCCGCGCTGTTAGCTTCAAAATGCGCACTGCGCATGCCCAATGCGCATGCGCAGTGCACATTTTGAAGCTAACAGCGCGGCGCCGCTGTAAATACGTCACAGGGCGCCGGGAATGACGCGGATCGCGTCACAAGCCACACTGCAGCCTCCTACGACACAGGGCACAGCGGGGAGGCTGCAATTTTAATCTAGGAGGACGATCACGCCTATGGAGGCGTGCTGTGAAGCAGAGGGGCAGTCTTGATGAGTGACTATGAATAGCATAGTCACTCATTATCATCACTAATCAGGTACTTATAAAACGTTTTTAGTCAATGTCATTTACTGCATTTAGGAGGTAGAAATAGTGTAGGGAAAGTGTTAATATGCTCTAGGGACAGGTTTTAATAGGTTTACAAGTGTTTTGGGGGTGACAGGATCCCTTTAAGTGAAGTATCAAACTAAATAAGGTTACTTTTACATCATTTACAAAGGTCCTTCATCATTTATTTTAGATATATTGGAGTAATTAATATTGCTGGAAAATGTGTACTTGAGCTTTACATTTTCTAATATATCTGAAACATGAAAGCAGAACAGGGTAAGCAGCTGCTTTGTCAGAACATTGTTTGATCAGCCCTACACAGATAATATAGTCATTATGACAAATGTCTAATATACTATTATTATTATTTATTTAAATAGCGCCATTATATTCCATGGCGCTTTACATGCTAAAAGGGCAGACTAGGACAAGTAACATAGGAACAATACAAGTAACAATAAATGTGGACAATTCGGTCGTACAGATACAAGAGGGGAGAAATCCTGTCCGCGAAGGCTCACAGTCTAAGAGGGGCGGGTGGGGATACAGTGGGAGGGGGAAGTTCCAGTCGTGAGGCAGTGTGGTGGACCGGGTCTCATTGCAGGTGGTAGGCTTGGCGGAACAGGTGGGTCTTCAGGCTTCTTTTGAAGGATCCCAGGGTAGGAGAATGTCTGATGTGTTGGGACAGTGAGTTCCAGAGTCTGGGTGAAGCACGGGAGAAATCCTGTATGCGGTTGTGCGAAGAGGAGATGAGGGGGGAGTAGAGGAGAAGCTCTTGGGAGGATTGCAGGGTGTGTGAGGGTAGGTATCGGAGACCATGTCAGAGATGTATGGAGGGGACAGGTTGTGTATGGCTTTGTATGTCATGGTTAATGTTTTAAACCGGGATCTCTGGGAAGTAGGGAGCCAGTGAAGGGCTTGGCAGAGGGGGAAGACAGGGGAGTAGCGGGGAGACAGGTGGATTAGGCGGGCAGCGGAGTTCAGGATAGACTGGGGAGATGCAAGGGAGGTATTGGGGAGGCCGGTGAGCAGGAAGTTGCAGTAGTTGTGGCAGGAGATGATGAGAGCGTGAATAAGGGTTTTTGCAGTGTCGTGGTCAAGGAAAGTGCGGATCCTATAGATGTTTTTGAGCTGGAGTAGGCAGGAGGTGGCGAGGGCCTGGAGGTGGGGCTTGAAGGAGAGGGAAGAGTCAAGGATTACCCCGAGGCACTTGGCGTGGGGGACTGGGGAGAGAGAGCAGTCGTTGACAACGATGGATAGGTCAGCTAGTGTGGGGGAGCGTCTTGGGGGGGGGGGGGGAAGACTTTGAACTAGGTTTTGTCCATGTTCAGCTTAAGGAAGCAGGCAGAGAAGAAGGATGAGATGGCGGACAGGCAGTGTGGAATTTTGGATAGAAGAGAGATGATGTCAGGACCGGACAGGTAAGTTTGGGTGTCGTCGGCGTATAGGTGGTACTGGAGGCCATGGGACTCAATGAGTTGTCCTAGGCCGAGAGTGTAGATTGAGAACAGAAACAGTCCAAAAACCGAGCCCTGGGGGACCCCGACAGATAGGGGATAGGGCGAGGCGGATGTGTGGGAGTGGGTGACGCTGAAGGTGCGGTCCATTAAGTAAGTTACTAAGATAATTTAATGAAAACTTAGCTTTGGCATATGTGTTGCAGTGGGATGTCAGTGTCAAATCTATTCTGTAAAATTGCTATGAATACTTTATCCTCATCTTTTCTTCTTCTCCATACAGCCCCTATTGGATACATTATCAGCCGCTTTGACTCTTAGAATCATCCCCACGCTCATGAAACCCAATTATTTACTTCTTCTTGTGTCATCACCCCCGCACAGGGGTGGATTAAGGGTAGCCAGGGCCCGGGGCAGTTCAGACTCTGTGGGCCCCCGAGTCATGTGACGGGAGTCATGTGACGGGAGTCATGTGACGGGAGTCATGTGACGGGAGCCATGTGACGGGAGCCATGTGACGGGAGCCATGTGACGGGAGCCATGTGACGGGAGCCATCATACACATGAAATAGATTAATCCAGAAAACCAGTAGCTGAGTGAAACTATAACCTGTCAAAACATCCATTATCTAGTCAGTGCAGAATTCAGAAGTCTGCAGTGACAGTGTGACTGCAGAGTTTCATCACAAACTTTTACATTTCCTTTAATGCTCCTAACAAAAATGTAGTAACTTAAATTGTCAGATGGACCAACACTTTATTCACATAGCCATATGTCACATAACCTTACATGTTATGGATCAGAATCGATAACTTCACAAGAATACATCACCAGAACTACCAGCAGTACCAACATTTAAAACAAAAACCCTCATCAGTACCACTACCCTCATCAGAACAGAAGTACATAATCAGAACCACCAACAGTACATAAATACACCATCCCAACATACAGAAATACATCACAAGAACCACCAGCTGTACACACCTACATAACCACAGCAACCAGTAGTTGAATACATCACCAGGGCCACCATTAGTACATGAATAAATCAACAGGACCATCAACAGTACATAAATAAACCATCAAAACCACCATCAGTACATGACTAAATCACCAGGGTCACCATTTTTATATGAATTTGAGCTCCAGGATCACCAAATTATAACGTCAGGTCAGCCCCTTATACAGTTGTATTGCATGAAGCTCCAACTGCCAGTATGTGCTTAACAATGGTAAGAAGATACTGGGAGTTGTTGTCATCATCGGTCATCAGACTGTGGATCACAGAGGAACCACAGCACTGATGAGAAGAAGGCAGGATCACAAATATTTACATCCAGGTACCTTATATGTGAGATCTTCTCCGATTAGAGTCATGATCTTTTTCTTTCTTCATCTTGTCCAGACACCGTGATGGCTTTTCACATCCACAGTTCGTCTCTGCAGATTTCCATCTTCTCCGGTCTTCTGCAGCACATCCCGGCATCATGCCCTTATAGAAAGTAGAATGATTATAATGCTCCAGAATAATTGCTCCTCTTCATTGTTCCCTACACAAAATATGATTTACACACTGTCCCTATTATGGGACATGCTCTCCACACTGCCATACTGAGCCCCGTCTTCATACTGACCACTCACATTGCTCTCCCCTATACTGCCCAGTCCAGTGGTGTACCATCCGCGGTCGCAGGGGTCGCAAGTGAGACCGGGCCCGGAGGTACAGGGGCCCGGAGCACGCCGACCCCTGCTCCCGCTGCGCCAGCTGTGTGGTGCTCTACCCGGCCGGTCCCCAGGCGGATGATCACGGCCGCCAGAGGACTACTGCCACTCACCGCCGACGTTGCAGCCACCCCGCCCCCCTTCTTTCTCTGCATGCAGACCGCGGGAGCAGGCTGGGGACTGTAGGAGGCATGCAGCAGCACGCCTACCTCTCTGCCGAGAGGAGCTGCTTAGAGTCTTCCGGCCAGGCCTGATCTCCTCCTCCTCCTCCTCACACAGCACCACTGGAGTCACTGCTTCCTGGGCCTGGCATGAAGACCTTCAGGGAGCATGGAGAACACAGGAGAGAAGGTGCAGTGTGTGTGTTGACTGTGAGTGCAATGCATGTGACTGTGAGTGCAATGCATGTGACTGTGAGTGCAATGCATGTGACTGAGTGCAATGCATGTGATTGTGTGCGGTAAGCAGGCTGTAGGTGCAGAATTATATTATCTGGAGCGGCTATGAGGCAGCATTATAGTGAGGCGGCATTATATTGTCTGGAGCGGCTGTGAGGCGGCATTATATTGTCTGGAGCGGCAGTGAGGCGGCATTATACTATAATGGAGGATCATATATACCTGAATGAGGGACATTAATACATAATGAAGGGGAGAGGGGTCAATTTGTGAGTCTTTATAGGATTTAGAACATTACGTGGGACCCGTACATCTGACCAATGTGGCGCCCAGAGGAAGGGGGGGCCCCAGGTCCAAATTTCGCACCGGGGCCCTTCGGACTCTAGTTACGCCACTGGCCCAGTCTCTATATAATGCCCCCTCATCACACTCTCCCTCCCCAGTAAATTGTCCTTTCCTTGCTGTGCCATCAAACTGTCCCCCCATGCAGCCCCCTCTCTCTTCTACCCCCATACTGTCTCCTCACTTATTTGTCTGGTCACTCTTCTTACTATCTCCACATATGCTGTCAGTGCCCCATGCCACCCCCCAGATACGCCCCTAACATTCACACATTTTATAAAAAAATACATAGTTATATATACACAGATATGCACGCATACATTACACAGAACTGTACACATACAGTACGAAGACATAGAGACAAATAGACAAATAGAGACAAACACACATACAGGCATGCACATACACACACATAACCAAGAAAGAAAAAAAGACAGTATTTAAAGAGATGCACACACCAGAAAATAGAGTAGGTATCTTAAAAAAAAAAAAAAAAAAGAGAATTTTGTTTACGTACCGTAAATTCTTTTTTCTTGAATCATCAATGGGAGACCCAGACAATGGGGTTTAGGGCGCTGCCCTCCGGAGGTCACACTAGGTACTACAAGTTTGTAGCACCGCCTCCTCCGCTTATAAACCCCCACCGTAGGAGACATCCTCAGTTTAGTCCATAAGCTGCGAGGAGAAATAAACCACACCCGAAACATCGGGAAGAATGCCGTGCACAGACGGTGTAACAACCCGGAAACACTGTCTCAACAGAGAACAGATCAAATGCAAACATGCAACGGAACAACTGGGTGGGTGCTGGGTCTCCCATTGATGATTCAAGAAAAAAGAATTTACGGTACGTAAACAAAATTCTCTTTTTTCTGATCATCATAATGGGAGACCCAGACAATGGGGATGTCCTAAAGCAATACCCCAGGGCGGGAAGAGTTCCTCAACAAGACGGATAACACATGGTTCCCTTTTAAAGGTGGGCAACCGCCGCCTGGAGAACCCGCCTGCCCAAACTCGCATCCGCAGAGGCATGGGCATGCACCATATAGTGCTTAGAGAAAGTGTGCAGGCTGGACCAAGTGGCCGCTTGACACACCTGTAGAGCAGAAGCTCGATGTCGCAAGGCCCAAGAGGCACCTACAGCTCTAGTAGAGTGTGCCTTCAAACCCACCGGGAGAGGCAAACCAGAAGACCGGTAAGCCTCCTGAATGGGAGCCTTGATCCATCTGGCCAAGGTCGACTTTGAAGCCGCGGACCCCTTACAGCGACCCATCGTGAGGACAAATAAGGAATCCGAACTCCTAAAGGAGGCGGTCCTGGACACATAAATGCGTACAGCTCTCACGAGATCCAGAGTATGGAGGTCGCGCTCAACCTGATGAACGGGAGCGGGGCAAAATGATGGGAGAACAATCTCCTGGTTCAAGTGGAATGTTGAAACCACCTTCGGCAAAAATTCAGGCCGTGGGCGCAACACCACCTTGTCCTGGTGAACCACCAGAAAGGGTGACTTGCACGAAAGTGCAGCCAATTCTGAGACCCTTCTCAGAGACGTAATCGCCACCAGAAAGACCACCTTCTGGGACAGACGAGAGAGAGAGATGTCTCTCAGTGGCTCAAACGGCGGTTTCTGCAGTGCCGCCAGGACCATGTTGAGGTCCCAAGGGTCCAGGGGCCGCCTGTAGGGCGGAACCACCCGAGACACCCCCTGCAGAAATTGGCGGACCTTCGGGAGGAGCGCCAAGCGCCTGTCAAATAGCACGGAAAGTGCTGATACTTGACCTTTCAGAGAGCCAAGGGATAATCCCAACTCCAAACCCGACTGTAGGAAGGCCAACAATGTCGGGATAGACAACGGCCACGGTGAGTGACCACCAGAGGCACACCAGGAGAAAAAGATTTTCCACGTTCTGTGGTATATCTTCCTGGAAACAGGTTTCCTTGCCCGATTCATGGTGGCAACCACTGTGGGAGAGAAGCCTCTGGATGTCAGCAGCCAGGCCTCAAGAGCCATGCAGTCAATCTGAGGGCCCTGGAATTGAGGTGGAAGAATGGGCCTTGCGCGAGAAGATCTGCGCGCTCTGGAAGAGCCCACCGGTGTCCGCCTGACAGTTGCCACAGGTCCGGGTACCAGGACCTCCTGGGCCAATCTGGAGCCACTAGAATGGCTACTCTGCATTCCGTCCTGATCTTCCACAGGACCCTGGGAATCAGAGCTAGAGGGGGAACACATATGGCAGCTGGAAGCTGGACCAACTCAGGATCAGGGCATCCGCCCCCAGAGACTGAGGATCCCATGATCTCGCCACGTATTGGGGCACCTGATGATTCAGCCGTGAGGCCATCAGATCCACGTCCGGAGTGCCCCATCTGCCGCAGATGTCCCGGAAGACGTCTGGATGAAGGGACCACTCTCCGGCGTCCATCCCCTGTCGGCTCAGATAGTCGGCCTCCCAGTTCTCGACCCCTGGGATGTGAACTGCGGAGATCAGGCAGCCGTTTTCCTCCACCCAAGCTAGAATGCGGTGGACTTCGGTGAGGGCCTGAGCACTTCTGGTCCCTCCCTGATGATTTATGTAGGCGACGGCCGTCGCATTGTCGGACTGTACCCGAATGGGTTGTCCTGACAGGAATTTCTGAAACGCCAGGAGCGCCAGATAGACCGCCTTGATCTCCAGCACGTTGATCTGCAACGCCGACTCCGACTGAGTCCAGAGGCCTTGAGCCCTGTGGTGCAAGAACACCGCACCCCAGCCCTTCAGACTGGCGTCGGTGGTCACCACTAACCATGACGGTTTTAGGAAGGACCGTCCCCGTGACAGATGATGTGGCTGTAGCCACCACTGTAGGGAATCCCTGGTTGGTTTGTGACAGCGTCACCAGCCGATTCAAAGAAATCGTCCTCTTGTCCCATCTGCGAAGAATCTCCAGCTGGAGAGGACGGAGGTGAAACTGTGCGAAAGGCACCGCCTCTATCGCCGCTACCATGCGACCCACCAGTCTCATCAATACCCGTAGGGATGATTGTGGTGACAGGAGGACATTCTGCACTCCTGAATGGATCGCCAGCTGCTTGGCTTGAGGTAGGGACACCAGGGCTGAGTCCGTGTGGAAGTCCATGCCCAGATATGTTAATGACTGGGTCGGAACCAGGGTCGACTTCTGAATATTGAGAAGCCACCCGAACCGTTCCAGGGACCTCATGGTCACCTCCAGGCTCACCCGACAAAGGTCTTCCGATGGCGCTCTGACCAGCAGGTCGTCCAGATAGGGTATGACGGCGTGTCCCTGCACATGCAGGAGAGCCATCATGGAGGCCATCACCTTTGTGAACACCCGCGGTGCTGAGGCTAGCCCGAATGGCAGTGCCACAAATTGGAAGTGCTCTTCCCCCACTGCGAATCTCAACCAGCGCTGATGAGCCGGTGCAATGGGCACGTGAAGGTAAGCATCCTTATATCGATGGATGCTAGGAAGTCTCCCTGTGACACAGCCGCGATCACGGAGCGCAGGGATTCCATGCGGAACTTCCGAACCAACACGTGACGGTTGAACAACTTTAAGTCCAGAACCGGGCGGAATGAGCCGTCCTTCTTTGGGACAATAAAGAGGTTGGAGTAAAAACCCCTGAACCTCTCTTCCGTGGGCACAGGGACCACCACTCCGTCTCTGCGGAGTCCCTCCAACACCAGATGAAAAGCCTGAGCCTTTTCTGGAGATGGAACCGACCGATGGAATCGGGGTATCGGTTTTGACGTTAGCTCTATCCTGTACCCTCGTGAGACTACGTCTCGAACCCACTGGTCTTGAACGTGAAGGAGCCACATATCCTGAAATCGAGACAGGCGGCCCCCCACCTGTGGGGAGGCAGGATGAGGTAGCGAGTCATGTCGAGGCGGGCTTGGGGGTGGCAGCCGCTGCCCCCGCTGGCTTCTTCTGACGACTCTTGGAACGCCACTGAGTAGCAGGCTTGCCCCCTCGGTCCGAGCGAGCAGACGTCGTTGATGACTGTGAGCTGGAACGAAAGGACCACTGCTTAGGGTTCCTTTTCACGGTGTACCGTGGCTTAGGTTTATTCTGCGGGATCTTAGACTCAGCAGAATCCTTTATCAATTTGTCCAGCTCGGTGCCAAAAAGCCTGTCACCAGCGAACGGAAGATTTTGCAAAATCTTCTTAGATGTGGCATCTGAGTCCCAAAGACGCAGCCACAGCAGCCTGCGTATCGCAATTGCATTGGCCGAGGCCACAGCAGAGCGAGTGGCAGTCTCCAAAGATGCCGTCCTGGCGTAATCCGCATAAGCTCTTGCTCTGTCGGTAAGCGCCAGGACCTCTGGGCTGGACCTAGCTAGATCAGTGATACCATCCAAACAGATAGTAATCGCTTGTAGGGTCCAGACCGTGGCAAAATTAGGGGCAAATGATGACCCCACAGCCTCATAGGAAGACTTGGCGAGTTGCTCGACCTGTCTATCAGTAGCATCCTTCAACGAGGAGCTATCAGAGGCAGAAAACAAGGAGCGCGCAGCAATCCTAGTCATGGAAGCGTCCACCTTAGGAGACTGCGACCATTCCTGGAGCGCCTCCTGGGGAAAGGGGAAGCGATTGTCCTTGGCTTTACGGACATAACGCCGCCCAGGATGTAACCTGGGAGCTTTAATCACCCTTCCGAAATTAGTGTGGTCCATGAAGGAGCCACTTGGTCTAGCCTCTGGCCGCAGCCATTGATAGACCTCCTTGGGGTGTACAGTCACCTCCTCAGGAGGAGTGACAAGACGTAATGTCTCATTGATGGAGGACACCAGATCCTCCACCCCATCTGGAGGTTCAGACATAGACCCGAGAGTAGAACCCCCATCATCTTCCTCACCATCAGAGGAACGCTCCTCCTCAGAGAGGGCCTGGAGCTCGGGTGAATCCTCACGACGAGCTCGCTTAGGGGGTCTCACAGCAGAAGTGAGAGGCACCCGGGGGTAACTGGGCGGAGTAGCTGGGTTCTCCAGCCTCCTATGTAGTGCCTCCAGGGCTTGTGACATGGAGGACATCTGGGACAGCAGAGATTCATTGAACCTATTCTGCGTTTCCCATGGCCCTGGGATCACCTGAACCTCAGGGTATAATCCCGGATTTGCAGACTCAGTAGTAGCAGACCGGGCCTCTGGGCGTCCGCAGTTATTGCAGGACCCCTCCACCAGTGTCCCGTTGCATGTAGCACAGGTAATGGTGATCACCGCCGCCTTAGCAGCATGCTTCCCAACTGAGGACATCTCCACAGTGAGGGGAATATAAGCCAAGTTCACAAACAAACCGGGAATCCCGGTGGCTTACCGACCGCAGTAAAGCGGTAGGAGGAAGCGGTGTGGGGTGTGACCTCCGCGAGTTCCGGTCTCCCTTTGAAAGTGCAGACACGCGCTGCAGCCAGATCCCAGCCGGGAAGTGAGGGAGAAGATGGCCGCCGACAGTGAAGTCGTGGGCGGAGCCAGGAACACGCGGGAAGAACACAAAACACCGCCCATCGGTGAGTCACCACAAGGGCTGCTTCCTCCTCCTCCAGGCAGCTTCAGTAATTGAAGTGCCAGAGCCCGCAGCGCGGGAAAAGAGTGTGAAATATCAACACACACACACTCAGACTGCATGTACACACAAACACCCGCAGTCTACAGCCTCAGCCCCTGTGACACACAGGGCGGTCAGCCAGGGTGACCCCAGCACAGGGTACACCATCAGAACCGCGGACCCGAGGGTAACCGCGCGGTCTGAGTGTCATGACACAAAATGCCAGACACTACCCCCAGGCACAGCAGGAGACACACCAGGTGCCTCAGTGCCGGTCCGGTCTGTAAGCACCTTTAGGGAGGCCTCGGACGGGGGTACAGCACCAGTCCGGAGTGTAAGCACCATTTAGGGAGGCCTCGGACTGGGCTGGCTCCGTCCGGTCTGTAAGCACCATTTAGGGAGGCCTCGGACGGAGCGGAGCTGTGCAAGGCTCCAGGCTCCCCCTATCCAGAGCCTCCATGGAGGGATGGAAAGGAAAGGAGCACGACAGCGTACCGGGAGAACACTAAAGTGTCCAGGCTAAAAGCCCTCCGGTACCTCCACCAGCGTGTTCCACAAGGGTGAGCGGGGAGGCTGTCGAGGGTCCCGAATGGGACCATTTTACCTTGTCTTCATACGCCATCACGTAAGCTGTGAGAATGCAGTGAAGTGCAAGCAAAGCGTGATCCTCCGAGCACACTAAGTTTAAAACTGAGGATGTCTCCTACGGTGGGGGTTTATAAGCGGAGGAGGCGGTGCTACAAACTTGTAGTACCTAGTGTGACCTCCGGAGGGCAGCGCCCTAAACCCCATTGTCTGGGTCTCCCATTATGATGATCAGAAAATTAATTTGTATAAAGGAACATATAAAAACATCTGATCACACTACCTATATAGGCAATTTCAGAAACAGAGCCCTGTTCGCATAAATATACAGTATTAGTACAATACAATAAGTCAGCAGCACTGATAGAATTCTATGAGCACTAACTGCTCTGGCACCTATGGTAGGTGAAGACCTGTAAATACTGGACTAGATTCCAGAACTCAGATCAGCTATGGGGATCTTCCCCTGCTCATTTATATAGTCCAGTATTTACAGGTCCTGATCTTCCATAGAATACTATGAGCACTGACTGCTCTGGCACCTATCGGTGCTGCTGTAACCATGAACGTGTGCGTACACACAAAACCATGCACATGTAGCTATGAACACACAGCCATGCAGATACACACACACTAATATATATATATATATTTATATATATATATATACATATACATACACACACACAGCCATCAACATGCAGCCATGCCACACACATAGGTAGCCATACACACATAAAAATTGGGGCTAGAAAAGCACCACATATCGCTCACCTTTTCCCCTGGGCTTGTCTGCCATTCAGCTCCACTGTAGCAGGGGGGCCGTCCGCTGGCAGTGATGGGGCTGGCCCAGCACACAGAGTTATTACCTCAGCAAGGCCCAGCTGGAGGCAGCCTCAGCCTCACAGAGGCCCAGCTGCAGGCAGCCTCACAGAGGCCCAGCAGGAGGCAGCCTCACAGAGGCCCAGCAGGAGGCAGAGGCAGCCTCACAGAGGCCCAGCAGGAGGCAGAGGCAGCCTCACAGAGGCCCAGCAGGAGGCAGCCTCAGCCTCACAGAGGCCCAGCAGGAGGCAGCCTCAGCCTCACAGAGGCCCAGCAGGAGGCAGCCTCAGCCTCACAGACGCCCAGCAGGAGGCAGCCTCAGCCTCACAGACGCCCAGCAGGAGGCAGAGGCAGCCTCACAGAGGCCCAGCAGGAGGCAGCTTCACAGAGGCCCAGCAGGAGGCAGCCTCACAGAGGCCCAGCAGGAGGCAGCCTCTGCCTCACAGAGGCCCAGCAGGAGGCAGAGGCAGCCTCACAGAGGCCCAGCAGGAGGCAGCCTCAGCCTCACAGAGGCCCAGCAGGAGGCAGCCTCAGCCTCACAGAGGCCCAGCAGGAGGCAGCCTCAGCCTCACAGAGGCCCAGCAGGAGGCAGCCTCAGCCTCACAGACGCCCAGCAGGAGGCAGCCTCAGCCTCACAGAGGCCCAGCAGGAGGCAGCCTCAGCCTCACAGAGGCCCAGCAGGAGGCAGCCTCAGCCTCACAGAGGCCCAGCAGGAGGCAGCCTCAGCCTCACAGAGGCCCAGCAGGAGGCAGCCTCAGCCTCACAGATCCTTTGCTGGTTATTTTTGCCCTATGTGATCTCTCTAGGGACCACACTGATGCACGCACACACACAGGGGGAGGGGATGTTTGGAATCACTGGTCACAGGCTCCTGTTCTCACATAGGAGGTGCCCTGCTCAGCACTCACCGTTAGATGTAGTCAGGCAGAGCTTCTGTCCAGCGGTGACAGGCAGGGTGAGGAGAGCAGCTCTGAGCAGGGCAGGCCAGGCAGGGTGAGGAGAGCAGCTCTGAGCAGGGCAGGCCAGGCAGGGTGAGGAGAGCAGCTCTGAGCAGGGCAGGCCAGGCCGGGTGAGGAGAGCAGCTCTGAGCAGGGCAGGCCAGGCCGGGTGAGGAGAGCAGCTCTGAGCAGGGCAGGCCAGGCCGGGTGAGTGAGCAGCTCCTCTGACAGAGTGGTGGGCGGGCCTTGTGTCTCCTCCAGCATCGCGGGCTTTTTGAACGTCCTCCTCTCCTGCACGTCATGATGTGCACTGCAGGAGGAAGAAGAGGGGCGTGGCGGCGGCGGTGGTGGCCTCAGCGAATTTAACAGCAGCGTGCGCCGGTGCCTAAAGACAGTGGCGGATCATAATGGGGTCAGTTTACCCAGAGTACTCGGGCCCTATCTGAGCATTGGGCCCGGGGCAACTGCCCATATTGACCTCATTATAATCCGCCACTGCCCCCGCACTTATACAAATCACCAGTGTCTGTCTGTCTGCTGTCTCTCCCGGCATGTCCTCTATCTGAAACTGAAAAAAAACTTGGACTTTCCCCATTTACTAATTTACCCAAACCTTCTATTTCCATTTCACTGTGTGGTGTGAACATTAGGCTGAATATCCATTATCTTGGGGTTCTGCACTTATGCTGCCTCAGATCCGTCTTTTTCTAGCTGTATTCAATAGCTTTCACATTCTTGCTGTCTCTCAAGATATGTCTCCAGAATTTATCCTTTGTTGCTTTGGAAAGACTCAATAGTTTTATTTTTACTCCAATTTATCTTGATTATTTTAAAAATGTTGCTGAATGTTGTTTGTGTAAAGTATTGGAAGGCTTTATAAAAGTGCACCAAGAAGGTTGAATCATTCCTCCTTCCCCTGATCCTATTGCTGACCTGAACATCCCTTAACCTCCTCTTTTCCGGGGGACTGGAACATGACCAGCTCACCAATAGCTTGGTTGTCATGCCGGTGACTGTTAGATGGCAGGGACAAGTGTGCACATAAGCTGTCCATCCAGCTAGAGATCCCTAAGCTAATACCTGAAGGTGGGGATGCCTGTGTCTCGAACCTTGCTAAGCTCCTGAATATGACTCACCTAGATGCGCCCTAACCCCTAAGGGAGAGAAGGGGCAGGAGAGCATGGAAACACACAGGGAACTTTGGCAATGCAACAGACATAGCAGGGCTCCTAGAACTTCTTCAGATAGAAGCTTTGCTGCTGCTAAAGGAAGGATACCACTGCTTAAAGGGTACCTGTCTCCCCCTTGGGGCATTTTAAACTATGCCCACCCGCATTTACATGATGTAAATTGGGTTCGAGTAACCCCTGTATGTGCCCAGACTGGCCCCTCATAACTGAAATATGAACTTTTATTATGTCCAAAACTGCAGGGCGGGTTCACAGCCTACAGGGGCGACGAGGACACCATCCACCAGGTCTAAACAGCAGCCTCCCGGTCTCAGTAGGAGGCCAGCTCTGGACCTAATAAAAGTTCATATTTCAGCTATGAGGGGCCAGTCTGGGCACATACAGGGGTTACTAGAACCCCATTTACATCATGTAAATTCTGGTGGGAATAGTTTAAAATGCCCAAAGGGGGTGACAGGTTCCCTTTAACAGCAACATCTCTATCAGAGGAAAGAATACATATTCTATTTCCGGCATGGACTGAGGTCAGAGGAAGGTAGATATAGTGGAAGGGGGAGAAAATCACAAGCTGCAGCTCAAATAAAGGGCAAGAGAATACTCAGCCAGCAGAGAAGAGGTCATTAACCCCTTCAACATAAAAGACAAAATACATCAGCAAAAACAGTAGCTAAATGAGCTCTGTAGAAGACCTGCAATCTATTAAAGCGCTGAGACCTCCTTACTCCAGGTCCAAAGGTCAGATCAGGATGTGGCGCCCTCATGACAGTGGCAGTTCACCTTTGGGCTTTGCATAAAGCTGCTGTAGTTTCCCTTTCTTCTTCCTCCAGCAGTCTGGGTCGCAGTAGCTTGTCTATCTCTCATCCCCCTCTTCTATAATTGGTACATTTTCAATGATCTTTAGTTTATTTTTTGATACTCTCTGTTTTTGCAGTTTACATTTGGATGCAGTTTAAAAGTCACAGCGGCAGTTGATATGAAGACGTTTGGTCACAAGAGGAGCGGTGACGGCATATTGCTTTGGACCAGGAGTTTGAATTTATTGTTATGATTGATTATTGTAACATCAATACTGTATAAGTAGAAGCAGTGGTAACTTCAGCCCCCCATGGTCTCTTTGTGGTCCTTGACTTTAATGTTTTGGGATTTGGCCATTTGAGGCATTATGTTATTGGGGCGTATTCACAGTCTTGTCAGGAGTGCATCGCTTTGCTGTCTCCCGACTTCCTGCTTGCCATGGAGGAGTGTGCTCCTTAAAGGGACTCTGTCTCCAGGTTTTTGGTACCTGATCTGAGAGTAGCATAATGTAGAGAGAAGAGATAGAGACTGTGATTCCAGAAATGTATCTGTAAGGGTACTTTACACGCGGCTACATTTCTAGGGTGGCTACAGGTAACTTACTGGTTGCAGTGAAATCATGGAGACAAGGTTCTATCTTGTTGCTGTGTACAAATGGAATAATCTCTCCATGATTTCACTGCAACCAGTAAGTACCTGTAGCCACCCTAGAAATGTAGCCGCGTGTAAAGGTACCCTAAGATGATAGACAAATGAGGAGATGCACACACAGTAAATGCTACAGAGTGGCTGCAAGCAAACAATGCCATCTGCTGGTCAAAAATATAGAGAACATGGAAGCAGAAAGAATTGCATTAGTAGGAACTCAAGGGTGAAGTGCATGTTCTCTCGAGAGAAAAGACTGAAAGAGATGTCGGTTCAGGTGACAGCTGTAGCACAGTTGAAGGCCTGGGAGGGCTGAGAAGCGGAGGACTCAGCATGAGGACCTGTAGCAGGATGGTTATGTGAGCAGTGGAGTTGGCTTATACTTGCCATTACGAGAGACTTAGCCTGAGTAAATGAATAGAGAGACCAGACCTGAGAGAAGACCTGAGAGAGACCAGACTTGAGTAAAGACCCAAGGGAGACAAGGCCAGAGAGAAGACCTGAGAAAGAGATGACTAGTCTGCAGCAGAGGGATGTTCTTGTGGGCTATTGCTACCAGCATAGATGTATGGTACAAAGTAGGGACTGGGAGTGTGCTTCAGGGAACAAAGGTGGCCGCCTTTACGAGTGTACTGAGCTACTCACCAATCTGGGGCTTACAGCCTAGCAGGTAGAATTGTATGAGGTTCTGTAGCAGCTGAGATGTGTATTATGATGGTCTGCAGCAGTAGAGGCATGTCCTGCAGTAGCTGTAGTGTAAATAATGAAGTTATGTAGCAACTGAGGTATGTTTTGCTGCAGCTAAGGTGTGCAGTATAAGGTTCTGCAGTGGCTGAGGTGTCTATAATATTCTGTAGCACCAGAGGTGTGTACTATGAGGTTCTGTAGCAGCCTGGTAGGGCATGATGAAAAAAAACAAGAGCTGAATTAAGTATTAAGAAGTTATGCAGCAACTAAGATTTTCTGTAGTGGCTGAAGTGTGAATTAGGAGCTTCTGCAGCAGCTGAGGCGTGCAGTATGAGGTTCTGAAGCAACTTAAATGTCTAAAATGTTCTACAGCAGCTGAGATGCCCAATATGAGGTTCTGAAGCAGCTGTGCTGCATATCATGAGATTCTGCTGCAGATGGGTTGTGTATGATGAGGTTCTGCAGAAGCTGAGCTGTGTATTATGAGGTTCTGCAGCAGATGTCCTGTATATTATGAGTTTCTGCAGTGGCGGAGGTTTGTATTATGAGGTTCTGCTATGGCTGAGATGTGTATTATGAGGCTCTGCACTGGCTGAGATGTGTATTATGAGGTTCTGCAGCAGCTGAGGTGTGTTCTGCAGTGGCTGAAGTGTGATTTATGAGGTTCTTCAGTAGCTGAGGTATATTTTGCGAAAGTTGAATTGACAGTTAAGGAATGAATTATGAGGTTCTGCAGCAGCTGAGGTGTATTATGAAGTTTTGCAGCAGCTCGGTGCATATTACCAGGTTTTGCAGAAGTGGAGTTGTTATATTATGATGTTCTGCAGCAGCTGAGGTGTGTATTATGCAGCTCTACAACAGCTGAGATGTCTAAGCATGAATTCTTGAGCAGCTGAAGAGAATTGTAAGTTTTTGCAGCAGCTGAGTGTCCTGCTAAATTTACCTGGATTGGGGCAGAGCCCGTACCTACGTAGCGCTCACTGACTTACAAATCAGGCATGAATAATAATATTCTTTATAGCAAGATTAAATTTATTTGTTACAAAGTAGCACATGAATTGTCATCAATCGAATACAGGCTAAACACAAAGTATACCTAGACTTAATTATAGCGAATAAGCATCAATATATATATTACCTGATATTGTAGCTGCTTCACCTTCTCCATTCAGGGGGGACACGCATCAGTGAGAAGGGATCAATACCGAGGCTTGCATCACAGGTTTATGTGCGTACACCTTGTCCTGGAAGAGCTCCCCCATCACTGACCGTGATCTCCCATATTTTATATTCTTTAGAATATCTACGAGCACGCGCAGACTGTACCATTCAATTTCCCATAGTGACCATCAGCCATAGGATATTGAATGAATGCTCAATAGGTCCGTCTATAACTTGCTCGTCATGGGTTGTATGTCACAAGACATGTAGCCCGTATATAACAATACAATAGTCATTGAAAGACTCTTGCCGGTCATAAGATATTATCAATACAATCAGTCATTGAAAGACTCTTGCCTGTGATAAGATATATGTCATGCAGGCCGTGTTCTCATCTTAGTAGCATAATGTGAAAGAAAGTTCCCCCTTTCTATATATTTCAACCTTGTACAATTTTATATGGAATGATAAAGACCTGTGGTCACTATTCTAATTATGATTACCTGTTCTATTCACATCCACACACCATTCTTATCTACATTGGTATCACACTGAGGTGTGTATAATGAGGCTCTGCGGCAGCTGAGGTGTGTGTTAGGTTGTGAGGTTCTGTAGCAACTGAAGCATCTAATATGAGGTTCTGCTGCAGCTGAGGTATATATTACCAGGTTCTAACACATGAGATCACATGAGATCAGGTTTTAAATACATTAGTTTTAGGGACTGTTCTATGGTGGTGGTAGAACAGCTTCCATACATTTTTTGCAAAAAACGTATCAACCTTCAATCTGGCTTCCGCCCCACCACTCCAATAAAACAGCCTTAAACAAAATTACCTACTTACCGCCAAAGCTAACGGACACTTCTCCATCCTCCTTCTTCTTGACCTGTCATCTGCATTTGACACAGTCGACCACTGTCTCCTATTACAGATTCTCTCTTACATTGGCATCACTGACCTTGCCCTCTCCTGGATCTCCTCCTACCTTTCCAACCACTCATTTAGTGTCTCCCACTCCAACACTATCTTCTCACCCCATCCCCTCTCTGTTGGGGACCCTCAAGGCTCTGTCTTGGGACCCCTTCTTTTCTCCATCTATACCCTTGGCCTAGGATAACTGATAAAGTCCAATGGATTCCAGTACCACCTGTTTGCTGATGACACTCAGATCTACCTCTCTGGCCCAGACATCACCTCTCTGCTGTCCAGAATCCCGAAGTGTCTATCAGCCATATCCTCCTTCTTCTCCTCTCGCTTCCTTAAACTAAATGTAGACAAAACTGAACTCACCCTCTTTCACCCATCTCGTGCACCTTCCCTTACCTGATCTATCACAATAAATTATATTCACTTTGCCCTGTACCTGAAGTCTGCTGCCTCGAAATGATCCTTGACTCTGCCTTTATCCTTCAGACCACACATTCAAGCTCTCGCCACCTCCTGCCACCTCCAACTCAATAATATTTCCAAATCCGTCTCTTCCTCAACCCTCAATGTACTAAAATTCTTAAACATGCCCTCATCATCTCCCACCTTGACTACTGCAACCTCTTCCTCTGTGACCTCCCTGCTAACACTCTTGCATCTCTCCAACCTGTCCTTAACTCTGCTGCTTGACTAATTCACCTCTCTCCTTGCTGCTTCTTCACTTCTACCCTCTGCAAATCCCTTCACTGGCTCCCAATTCCTCAGTGTATCCAATTCAAACTACTAACACTGACTTACAAAGCCGTCCACAATCTGTCCCCCCCATATATCTCTGAACTAGTCTCCCGATATCATCCAATTCGTAATCTTTGATCCTCCCAAGACCTCCTTATTTTGTCCACACTTGTACGTTCCTCATCTAACCGTCTGCAAGACTTCGCCCGAGCATCCCCCATCCTCTGGAATTCTGCACCTCAAAAGTCCGACTATCCCCTACACTCGAAACCTTCAAGCGGAACCTGAAAACCCATCTCTTCAGAACAGCCTACAACCTGCAATGACCACGGTGTCACCCCACCATCACTAGACTTGGCGCTCCATCACCACTGGACCCGGCGATCCACCACCACTGGACTCGGCGCTCCACCACCACCCGAGCCGACTTACTGTCTCTCTCCCCATTGCCCTGTAGAATGTAAGCCCACAAGGGCAGGGTCCTCTCCCCTCTGTATCAGTCTGTCACTGTTAGTTTGTTCATTGTATTTTTAACTTGTTTGTATGTAACCCTTTCTTATGTACAGCACCATGGGAATCAATGGTGCTTGTAGCAAATATGTATCGCAGGGACTGGACACTAGACCAGTGAGGGGGTTAAATACCCTGCCCATCCAGGAGAGGTCAGGACCTGATACATAAACACACATAAACCTAGCAGTCACACTGACTCTGGTCTTCCCAGGGAGCCAGGATGGGAAAAGCAGAGGGTGACAAAAATCACACACATAGAAAGCTTCAAAGGAAAGATCATAGATAACAGAGAAACCATCTCAGATAGCTAGCTTCAAACAGACCCACAGAATTGGAGGGAAATGAGAAGACAAAGAACATTTTTTAAAAACATAATCTATGCATGGCTAAATGAGTGAGTGCCCAATCATAGACCCAGAATTAGAATGTTAAACTAGAAGGCCGGTCTAGGATCTGACCCCCCCCGGCTGGGTCTATATCTGGGCTCACACAGCGACAGGGCTGTGTCACAGTGATGGGTCAGTGAAAGCTGCTGTGGACAACATTCCAAAACTCCGCTCTCCCCATCGGTCAACAGAAGCAAAGTTTAGGTTTCTGTAAGTTTCTCCTTTTTATTTCATTGTTTGCATATGTGTATGTCATTTTATTATTTCTATTTTTATATCTTTTTATGTAAGCACTGTACCTTTTATATTAAAGCTTAAAACTTTAATAAGCTGAAACCTTGTTGTTCTAAAAGGATTCATAGCCCTAAGAAGTGTGTGATCCTGGTGATTGGCTGACAGTATTATTTCAGGGACTTACCACCCTGTATGTTGGTAAGTGGTGGCAGCGTGTGTGAAGCGGGGTGCACGGTGCGAGTCGGGGTGTGATTGATGCTCCTTTTCAGCATAGGACAGAGGTCGAGTGCTGGATTGAGTGAGAGGAGATAGATTAACCCTTGCAGGTGCAACCCCAAGTCACGTGCTGAGGAGTGGGTACGTGACAGTGCTCTATAAATAAATAATAATAATAATAACTACCGTATATACTCGTGTATAAGCCGACCCGTGTATAAGCCGACCCCCCTACTTTTGCCCCCAAAACCTGGGAAAACCTATTGACTCGTGTATAAGCCGAGGGTGGACCCCAGCACAGGTATACAGCCCCCAGCAGTGTGGTATACAGGCCTCCCCAGTGGTAGTATACAGCAGCCTCCCCAGTGGTATATACAGCATCCCTAAAGGTATAAACAGCAGGCCCCAGAGGCATACAGCAGGCCCCAGAGGCATATACAGCAGGCCCCCGAGGCATATACAGCAGGCCCCAGGGGTATATACAGCAGGCCCCAGGGGTATATACAGCAGGCCCCAGGGTATATACAGCAGGCCCCAGGGTATATACAGCAGGCCCCAGAGGTATATACAGCAGGCCCCAGAGGTATATACAGCAGGCCCCAGAGGTATATACAGCAGGCCCCAGAGGTATACAGCAGGCCCCAAATGTATACAGCAGGCCCCAGAGGCATACAGCAGGCCCCAGAGGCATATACAGCAGGCCCCAGGGGTATATACAGCAGGCCCCAGCAGGTATACAGCAGGCCCCAGCAGGTATACAGCAGGCCCCAGCAGGTATACAGCAGGCCCCAAAGGTATACAGCAGGCCCCAAAGGTATATACAGCAGGCCCCAGAGGTATACAGCAGGCCCCAGAGGTATACAGGCAGCCCCCAGTGTATACAGGCAGGCCCCAGAGGTATACAGGCAGCCCCCAGTGGTATACAGGCAGCCCCCAGTGTATACAGGCAGCCCCCAGTGTATACAGGCAGCCCCCAATGTATACAGGCAGCCCCCAGTGTATACAGGCAGCCCCCACTGTATACAGGCAGCCCCCACTGTATACAGGCAGCCCCCAGTGTATACAGGCAGCCCCCACTGACAGTCGTCCCCCCATCATGGAAAGAGCCCCCACACTTTGCAGAGTCCCCCCCGGCCCCCGCTGCATTATCTTACCATCCAGGGTCTTCACCGCGGGTCCTCCAGTCCTCCATCCTCGCGCGCTGTCTTCCCGGTCTCATGTGACCCGGCGGTCGCAGTGGAATGACGTCATCGCGCCGGGTCACATGAGACTGGGAAGACAGCGCGCGAGGATGGAGGACTGGAGGACCCGCGGTGAAGACCCTGGATGGTAAGATAATGCAGCGGGGGCCGGGGGGGGGGGGGGACTCTGCAAAGTGTGGGGGCTCTTTCCATGATGGGGGGACGACTGTCAGTGGGGGCTGCCTGTATACACTGGGGGCTGCCTGTATACAGTGGGGGCTGCCTGTATACAGTGGGGGCTGCCTGTATACACTGGGGGCTGCCTGTATACATTGGGGGCTGCCTGTATACACTGGGGGCTGCCTGTATACACTGGGGGCTGCCTGTATACACTGGGGGCTGCCTGTATACACTGGGGGGCTGTATGCACGGCTCCCCCTGCCGCTGTGATGGGCGGGGGGAGCCGTGCATATCTAATGAGCGGCCCACGTGACGGGCCGCTCACTCATCAGCCTCCCCCCGCCTCCCCCAGCCTGCCCAGCAAAATAGTTACCGTATTGACCCGTGTATAAGCCGAGGGGGTGACTTTTCAGCCCAATTTTTGGGCTGAAAAACTCGGCTTATACACGAGTATATACGGTAAGTACCCTGTTATTGACACTGTTTTGCACTTACTTTTTACTTTTATAATATGATGATTGACTCCGGAGCACAACAGTTTTGATGAGCTGCAATTACTCTAGTCATTACACACAGAGGGATCTATTTCAAGTGTTTATTTCTGTTAATGTTGATGATTATGGCTTGCAGCCAATGAAAACCCAAAGGTCATTATCTCAGAAAATTAAAGTAGGGAAGATGAAAGGTCTGAGAGATAAAATATGACCTAAATAGGTATCAGAGGCTTCACCTTGTGTGGTTGTGAGAGTCACAACCATTATAAAAGCAGTTCACGGCTGCTGCAGTCCCCAGCGTGGTGCATATAGAACAAGGAGGATGAAAGGTTATAAACCAAGCTGCCGTATTCCACGAAATATCAAAGGGTGAATATAATATTGATTTATGAATCAACACATTTCAGGGCTCCCCGGCCCTTTCCTTACGACAAATCAATATCATATTGCCATGTTTCAGGGTGTTTCAGGGAGCTCTGAAACGAGTTGACTAATAAATCAATATTATATTCACCCTTTGATGTCTTGTGGAATACGGCAGCGTCAATTTTAACCCTTCATCCTCCCTACTTTAATTTTCTGAGATAATGACCTTTAGGTTTTCATTGGCTGTAAGCCATAATCATCAACATTAACAGAAATAAACACTTGAAATAGATCACTCTGTGTGTAATGACTCTATATAATATATGCATTTCACTATATGTATTGAATTACTGAAAAAAAAAACCTTTTGATAATATTCTAACTCATTGAGATGCATCTGTATGTAGCACACATATAAAATGTCTTTATATCTCAGAACATCCCTGAATCTCCGTGACATTATCAGTATAAAACCTCCTTTACCTTTTGTTTTATCTCTCTCACTTTATGGAGATTTCAGGAATTAATTGCATTGTATTTCCTTGAAATACAGGAAATATCTTGTCCAATTGAGACCTTCTTGAAATAGAAAAACACAAGTGAAACATCTGGCTGCAATTATCAGCATTTTACAGCCTTCAAAGGTTGTCAGAAATACATCAGCGGTAATTATAGCGTTTTAATAGTGTAATCATCATGGATATGGGCACATTTGATGGGGAGAGTGACTGTGATGACATAGGAATGAGAGCAACTTAAGGAGAAAATTATACTCCATATAGATCCTCATACATGAATACATTACATCAATAAACATTTCTATTATTGCATAAAGAAGACATCATTCCAGGGGAGGCAAACGAAAATAAGTCTGATGTACCTGATCAATATCCTGATTTCCTGATGTACCTGATCAATTTCCTGATTTCCTGATGTACCTGATCAATTTCCTGATTTCCTAATGTACCTGATCAATGTCCTGATTTCCTGATGTACCTGATCAATATCCTGATTTCCTGATGTACCTGATCAATATCCTGATTTCCTGATGTACCTGATCAATTTCCTAATGTACCTGATTGATTTCCTGATGTACCTGATCAATTTCCTGATGTACCTGATCAATTTCCTGATTTCCTGCTGTACCTGATCAATTTCCTGATTTCCTGATGTACCTGATCAATGTCCTGATTTCCTGATGTATGTGATAAATTTCCTGATTTCCTGATGTATCTGATCAATTTCCTGATTTCCTGATGTACCCGATCAATTTTATTCAGTGGCTATAATGGATAGCCTGTTTCGGTCTGCGCTGCTATACAGGTATATCGACCATGCCGGATCTAATATGAATGGTATTTTATTTCAATGCGTTTCGGAGCCGGCCGTGCTCCTTCCAAAATGGTTTCATGTTCCTGATGAAGGAGCAAGGCTTGCTCCAAAGCGCATATAGCAGCGCGGACTGAAGCTCGCCGTCCATTACAGCCATTGATCTACACCACGGTGCATGTGGTAGTGTGGTCCAGCAGCAGCTGAATAAAGCCCACAACTGTATCAGGTGAGCATTGTCCACCCCAGCCAGCACTTCTTTATTGGAGATAAGACCCTATTGCGCTTGTTTTTTCCTATATAGGCTAATAATTTCTTACAGTGGTATGCTGAGAAAAGAAAAAAGGGGTTTGTTTTCTTTCCCCCAAAAACATGTTATATCTGGAACTGAAGCTCAGTCCCTTTCAACTGAAGAAGGTTGAGAACTGTTGTGGCAACTGCATGCGGTATAAAGGGTTTAACCTTTTTTCCTCCAGATGCAGAGGATGCCCCCTTGTCCTCTTCTGAGGCCTTGGTGTAGAAAGACCATTAGAAAGGTCTCTATAGGACTGGAAGGTAGGATGATCCTACAGCTCCCAGCATCCACGCCCCCGACACACCTCCTCTTCTCATCAGCAGCCTGAAGCTGAAATTCTTGGACCCTGAGGGGGATGGGGTGAGAGCAAAAAGAGCTGGTATGACTTTATTGATTTATAAGCGATGTATAGATCCTAGAACTGTAGTGTACGGCTCTGCTTCATCATGTAGGAGGACAAGGACAGTACTAAAAGGTTTTCTCTCCCCGGAGTTCCCCTTTAAAGCTTTGTTTTTTCAAACTGAATAACCCCAAGTTTGACAACACGTCTTCTGCAGTCCATCCATTCCCTTAATAACTTTGGTCGCTCTTCTCTACACCTGCTCTAGTTCAGCTATGTCCTTTGTATTCACTAGAGACCAGAACTGTACACAATATTCTGAGTGTGGTCGCACTAGTGGCTTTTATAGAGGCAAAATGATGTTCTTGTCATGAGCATTTGTGCATCCCATTATTTTATTAGCCTTTGCAGCAGCTGCCTGTCACTGATCACAAGAGTTGAGTGTGCTGTCCACCCATGGTTTTACTACAAAATCTGTGATTTTAAAGATGTACACCAGAAGTTCACTACAATTTCACAAGAGCCACTGGAATCTTCTTCCACTCCTCTGTAGAGGATGTCCAGGGCTCTATCATCCCCACCCTGGGGAATGCTGTGCTGTTGTGCACATATTGATATGTTAAGGATTTGTGCGTATTCATGTTGACATGTTACAGATTAATGTGTATAAGGCTTGTGCTACTGCTCCCTACTACTTTGGGTACATTTCAGGTAAAATAGGATTAAATTAGCTATTGAGCTAATACACCTCTCAAGGGTCAAGTCAGGGGTGGACCTCCCGTGGTGCAGCTGGTTCAGCTGCACTAGGGCCCCGACCGGCCAGGGGGCCCCTCAGGCACCTGTAGGGGACCCCTCCACCTCCCAGCAGGGGGGCCCGGAGGCCGTGTGTCAGAGGAGAGGTGCTGCCGCGAGAAGCTCCCTGACTCCCGCGGCCGATCCCTCCGATCCTCTCTACTCCCTGGACGCAGCCCACACTCACTACGGTAGTAAATTCCCCCCTGCTCCTCACCTTTGACTGCTGCATGGAATACAACAACCACCTATCCCCCCGCTCCTCGCCTATGAACGAACTGGCTGCACCAGGGCCCACACGCCACCAGGTCCGCCACTGGGTCAAGTTATAGGTTCACTTTAGAAGTGAAAGTGTTATTAGGCTAGTTAGCGAGTTCACCCACTACGGGTGAGGTTTAAGTAACAAAGCAAGCCTTCATGCTAGAACAGAGAGGAGAGCCCCAAGGTGTCACGTGGAAAGACAAGTGCTGTGCCTGCCGGAGCCATAGGAATGAGAAGCCAAGGAGATAATTCGACTGGATCCTCTGGGTCACCCCGATATCGTGAGTACTAGAATTGGGACCTTGGTCCAGGATGCGTGGAAGTGGGATCATCTTCTGTGTCGGTACTCAACCCTACTCATTGTGTTTCACCCGTGAAGTAACTGTTCCCTACAGTACCTCTGTGGTGGAGTTCTACAAAGACTCAGGCGAACGAGTTGTCGAAGAAACTTTTGTCTAACAGAAGTCCTAGTTGTTCCTCTGGACAGTTCTCTGCAAGTGGAATGGGGCTGGAGCCAAGAGAGGCTATATGAATTTGAGGCAAAGTACAATGGTGTATGAAGGACGGCATGAGAGTGTTGGGGTACCAGATCAGCATGAGCATTCTGCACAAAATTATGTTAAACTAACTGTTCTAAACCAAGTAACATTTAAGTTGAGTACCCCGTGCTTCATGAGACAGTTTTAAGTAAAACCATATTAAAAAGTCTTTTGGAATCTGTGTCTGCTTTGGCCCTCACAGAGGGTGAATGTGTACTGAACTGTTGCCCTGGGGAGCTGGCCTGGGTGCCTGCTTAAAAATCAGAAGCAGGTGTTTGAGACTCCTAACCGAGGCTCCACAGACTCTATTTACTTTAAAATCAGGACTGGTACGCAGCCAAGGCTGCCCCACCTGTGATTACTAAGACCCAGTATGGACGGCATCCCAATACATCCATGATAACATCATGAAGCTAGTGGATGTTAGAAACATTGCGCTCATCCACTTTCCATTATAGGATACCCCACAGATGGTTAATAGAGTTTAGGTCTGGAAACATGCTTGGCCAGTCCAGCACCTTTACCTTCAGTTTCTTTAGAAGGTTGTATGTTGTATACTGCCAACAAACAAGACTTACAATGAAAAGAACACAGGACCTACAGTCAAGTATGGTGGAGATTCAAAGATATTTTGGGCTTGTTTTTCTGCCTCTGGCACTGAATGCTTTGACTGCATGCAAGATATCTTAAAATCTGGAGATTACCAAAGGATTTTGGGTGGCAATGTAGTTCCTAGTGTCAGAAAGCTGGATGTGTGTCCTAGGTCATGGAACTTCCATCAGGGCAATGACCCCAAACATACTACAAGAAGCCCCCAGATCTAGGCTCCTTACAATTGCTGTTGGAAGAAGATGCCTTTAAATTTGAGAGACCTGGAGTAGCTTTGTTGCACCAGCCCATCCATACATTTCATGGATGACCATTAAAGCACCTCTCCAGCATTGTTTTTTTTCAGGACTATAGTGTTAAAGCTAAGTTCCCTTTCCCTTGAATTATACTAACCCTCTAATGGTTTGACCTTTTTTCTGTGCCGCTCTGGTCCCACTGCTCCATCCTGTGCCCGTAGCTTTTGGCTGGCTGGAAGTCAGAATCTGTGTCACCAGCACTCAATGCAACTCTATGTTACATTACAAGCACTCAATGCAACTCTGTGAGAGCCAGAACAAAGTCAGAACAAGGCTGTCATAGAGATGTATTGATGTGTGACCTCTGGCGCACTGAATGAAATATTGAAGCTGCTACCGGTAGCAGGTCACAAACTGCCATCGATGCTGGAAAAAGAACGAAATGACAGCAGGTGAGTATCAGAAAGGGGCAGAGGAGTTACACTTAAAGCTCCACTCTAGCGACAAAATGAAAAAAAGCTTGAGTGGTGCTACAAAATTTATGCCAAGTAATGCTACTCGATTCTGTATGGTAACATAGAGTGAATGTGATTCAATCATAACAATAAATGGCCAGTTTTAATGAAGAAGACCAGAAATGGGGATATATGAAGGTCATTTCTATCAGTAAGGCTTTTACAGCCTTATAGTTTGGAGGCATACATGTATAACATGGAAAGAAGATTATCATGAAAGTGGGATTAAAGTCGGGTTCACATTTGCATTTGTGAATGCAGCGTTCCGGAAGCAGCCAAACGCATGCGCACTGCGTTCCAATGTTTAACATGGGAACGCGTAGTAGCTGTGTTTGGCTGCGTTCGGATGCGCATAATTTATGCGCCCTCCTCCGCCCTCTGAACGCAGCCTGTTGCATTTTTTGTGCGTTCTTGGGCGCTTATTTTATCAGCAAGCGACCGCTAGTGCACAAAAAATGTATGGATCTCAATGGATCCGCAGTGTCCTCCACATGACAGCGCAGGAGAACGCTGCAGATCACATTGAAATCTCTCCTGGTGGCTGCCGCTGATCTCCCGGAGATCAGTGGCGGCCACCGGGAGATCAGCGGCAGCCACTAGGAGATCAGCTGGAGCAGCCGCTGATCTCCGGCACGGCCGCCGCTAATCCCCGGCGGTGTTGGCGCGGAGATTTGAAGAAACAGCTGATCTGACAGCTGTTTAAATCTCCCTTGCCGACATCACCTCTTCGTTGTCGGCGCGATAGACTTAAACAGCTGTCAGATCAGCTGTTTCTTCAAATCTCTCACACCGTCAGAGTCGGAATCAGCGGCAGCCGGGAGGAGGAGATCTCTGCCGTTTTTAAAAACGCATGTAAAAATGCACCCATAGGCCCCCATGCAAAAATGCATGCCCCAATAGCAAAAACCCATGCCTAAAGTGCCATACGAGAGTACCATCTCAGCCACCATGGATGTGGAGTCCGTATATTCCAACATCCCTCAAGAAGATGGACTTACTGCCTGCCGAATGTTTCTTGAAGTCAATGGGATCCCTTCAAAATCAGTACTAAGACTCACCAGATTTATCCTCACACACAACATTTTCTTTTGGTGAGGAACTGTGTTTACAATGTAATGAAACCGCTATGGAAGCAAAAGGCCCCCCCAGTATGCCAACCTTTTCATGGCTTAACTGGAAAATGACTTTTTAGCCTTCTGCCCCATCAAACCTTTGACCTATTTCCGGTACATTCATGACATCTCAATAATTTGGACTGAGTCTGAACATGAACTCCTAACATTCCATGCCAATTTCAACAAATTTTATCCCACCATAAACTTGTCACTGGACCACTCAAAGACAGAAACCAACTTCCTGGATACCACCATAAAACTTCTAAATGGTTTGCTTCAGACATCGGTATATCGGAAACCAATTGACCATGTAGAGATAGAGACCCTGATTCCAACGATGTGTCACTTACTGAGCTGCTTGCTGTAATTTTAATATAATTACTATTTTCCCTGCTTCATATTTAGCAGTAAGTGAATGTACTGGACTATGTGAGTAGTCTTATAATGTTAATCTCCAGCTGATTAAACAGTGATTTTATGAAAACTACACTAGGCAGCCCAGTAAGTGACATATTGCTGGATTCAGGGTCTCTGTCTCTACATTGTGCTGCTCTCAGATGAGATTGCAAAAACCTGGTGACAGTGTCCCTTTAAAAGGTATTGCAACTACAAGATTATTATCTTGTTTCTCCCACTGAGAGCAATATAATAATAATAATATTTATTCATTTATATAGCGCTATTGATTCCATAGCACTTTACATACATGAATAATGCTGTCTCTCTTGGGAGCTCACAATCTAAATATCCTATCAGTATGTCTTTACAATGTGGGAGGAAACCGGAGTGCCCGGAGGAAACCCACGCAAACACGGGGAGAACATACAAACTCCTTGCAGATGTTGTCCTTAGTGTCCTTGGTGGGAAATGAACCCTGGACCTCAGTACCCCAGTGCTGCATAGGCTACAGTGCTAACCACTTGAATCTTTTTTTCAACTGGCCGACATGGTACTAAAACATTTTTCTTGTCATGTGAAAAAACGCTATTAATCTGATCTTTTACGACCGTAGCAACACCCTTGCCAACCTCAATGAAGCGCCCATTGGAGGAAGATGCACCAAATTCATTAAAAAAGTGTGCGCCTCTTAAAGAATTTGACTCATCCTTAAAGGGGATGTTCCCTTTCAGTAAACTAATATTAGTAGCCTCAGGATCTACATACAGTGGTGTGAAAAAGTGTGTAGGACAAACAAAAGTCTTCCAGCGCGTTGTAAAAGACTCATTGCCAGTTATTGGAAACACTTGAAATTGCAGTTGTTGCTGCTAAGGGCATTACACACTTCCACAGGCATGTTTAATGGATTTCATTTATCCTTTTAAAGACTTCCAAAAACTGCATTCTGTTCCTTTATGTGTTGTGTGATTATTGAGGTGACCAGAAAAGTGGTTGGGTCCAGGTGCAAGGGCCAAGTGCAAAGGCCAAGTGCAAGGGCCAGGTGCAAGGGCCAAGTGCAAGGGCCAAGTGCAAGGGCCAGGTGCAAGGGCCAAGTTCAAGGGCCAGGTGCAAGGGCCAGGTGCAAGGGCCAAGTGCAAGGGCCAGGTGCAAGGGCCAGGTGCAAGGGCCAGGTGCAAGGGCCAGTTGCAAGGGCCAGGTGCAAGGGCCAAGTGCAAGGGCCAAGTGCAAGGGCCAGGTGCAAGGACCAGGTGTCCGAGTCAAATGTCTGAGCCAGGTGTCTGAGCCAGGTGTCTGAGCCAGGTGCCCTGAGCCAGGTGTCTGAGCCAGGTGTCTGAGCCAGGTGTCCTGAGCCAGGTGTCTGAGCCAGGTGTCCGAGCCAGGTGTCCGAGCCAGGTGTCCGAGCCAGGTGTCCGAGCCAGGTGTCTGAACCAAGTGTCCCAGCCAGGTTTCTGGGTCAGGGGTTCAGGTCAGATGTCAGGTCAGTGTTGCCTGTGGGCATTTTTCAGGGAAGTGATTATTTGATTATCCAAAGATTTAAGGTACGTGAGATAAACATGGTAAAGACCTAGGAAAGTGGCACTTTTCCACTCCCACTGTATATGTCCTTGGGACGTTGATCCAGGGAACTAGTCTGATTGCCATACGTGGAGTCGGGAAGGAATTTTTCCCCTAATATGAGGCAATTAGCATCTGCCTCGTGGGTTTTTGCCTTCCTCTGGATCAACAAATTAGCTTTGGGTTGAATATGATGGACTTGTGTCTTTCAACCTTAAAACTATTGAAACTGTCACTGTACTGAGGTTTAAGGTTGCCAGCCAGGGGTTCCTAGGAATCCTTTTTCAGCAGACAGCCTTAAATTGATCCCAACACATTTCAGTGACAGCATTACACACATTTTAGTTAAATGGGGTGAATTAAAAGCAAAGCCATAAAAATATTAATTCCTTTGACTTTGCTTTTAATTTAGGATAGGGACTCGCAAGACTATGAGGACCCTTGACGCGGGTTGCGAGCTTTGTGTATTTTGGCCAAAATATTGACTGATGCCACATAAATTTATGATGTATATTCTTTTTCTATATTGAACTTATGAATTTGTGAGGAACTTGATTGAGTTCCTTTTTCTGTGGCTTGGTTTTAAATTTTAGTTCAGGGACTCACAAAACAATGAGGACCTTTGACACAGATTGCAAGCTTGTGCATTTTGGCCAAAATATCGACCAATACCTCATATTTATCATATATATTGTTTTGCATTATATATACTGTACTTTTATGTAGACTGCAGCCAATCCCATCTATATTGGCCTTGTAAACTAGGGGTAGTGGGGTGCACTGATAGTGCTGGGCAGCCCCCCTGATCTAATAATATGGGCATCACTAATATGCTGTAGGCCAGGTACAATGCACTACATGTGTGTGACCAGCGCCCTATCCAAGTCTTATTCATGTACAATATTAATAATGAGCCATTGCCCCTTGATTCTCCTTTTATTGAAGCCATAAAGTATGATTCCAACAAAAGTGCCTCCCAAACAAAGTATGGTCCCCCTACAGTGAATTCCTCCACGGGCACAGTACGATGGCCCTACTGTACCCTCCTCATTAAGATTTACCTTCAATGGAACAAAGAGGCTGAGGCTGACCCCTGATAACAGCCCATAGTATTATCCCTCCTCTACCAAACTGTACAGCGAGCACAATGAAGTCAGGGGGTAACATTCCCCATTCACTAACTCAGAATCCTCCATTGGCGCAGATAGAAAATTATGATCTGTCACTGCAAAGAACAAGTCTCCAGAGTCCAGTAGTGATGGCTTTACACCGCTCCCTCCAACGCTCAGCATTGTGCTTGGTGATGTATGGCTGCAGCTGCTCAGCCATGAGGCTCCTGGCGGGCACAGTCGCTCAAACGACATCGTTAGGACGTCGTTGCGTGTTACACCAAGATACGACTACGATAAATCGTTGGATTGTTGATCGCAGATTTGAGAACATGTTCTCAAATCAGACGATCCTCTACCAGCCAACCTGCTGCATCGTTGTGTGTGACACCACAATAACAATGTTGTTAACGACTTCCCCTGTTCACAACAGTGAACAAATATCGTTCGTTGGGTTGTGTGAACGTTACCTGCTCGCTACATCGTTGGTGCATCGTTAACGATATCTACACGTGTGAAATCTCACCAACGATATCAAAAAGATGTCATAACAACCAAGATCATTGGTGATATTTTAACGATATTGAAGCGTGTAATGGTAACTTAATATTGGCTGAATGCACCAATTTCTGCATGAATCACCAACCAATTACTGTGTACCCAATGTTCAGCTGGTGCGGAGCAAAAATACAGATTAGACATGTTGAATTGCAACATATCTGATCCTCTTTTCTCAAAGAAGAACTTAAATATTGGAACTATTAAAATTCAACGTCTGATATTTATTTCCATACTGGAGTCCAGTGGTTAAACAACCGATTAATTACCAGGAAAAGCTACAAAAGGGTCTTCGGAAGGAGAAATGGACCTTTATATGGCTAATCAGATGAAAGGTCATCCATGAAAGAAATGATTACGGTAGTTTCAGTCTGACAGAGTGAGAACCGCTTTTAACTGCGGCTTATGAAGGTTATGAAGGGGAGACATACGGTAAGTTGGGGACCCTCAATGATGTTGATTTGCTATCATAGGCCATACTTACAGAAGTTGTCATGTTGAGATGACCACTTTAATTGGACAAGTCTGGGACAATGCTAGCCTTACAGTCCCTTTAAATTAACTAACCTTAAAATATATGTTGGAGATGAGCAAATCAGTTCTCAGGACCCTAGTAGCTCTTCTGATTAATAGATCTATTATGTATTGTGCCATTCATACCCCTTCTAAAAGGAGACGGGGATTCGAGCCAGTTAGAAGCAGTTCGTAGGGTGAACACCGAATACTGACATAGCTGCTGGACTGGGGTCTTGCAAGTTTATTCGCCCATCTCCAATAAATAATTATCATTTTAATAATCCAGCTTTGATGCTCATTTATTGCAAACAAATACAAAAAATTGCCACCCATGACATATTAACAGATTGCTATCCTCCTCCAGCTGCACAAGAATCTCTACTAGGGCAAAAACTCATAAGCGTAACAAGGCTTCCCGACATGTCGCTTGAAAGGACTGAGCAGGACGCGGCCAGGCATGATGGGGGAGTTACTGGAGAGTATGTAAGAATTTTCACGACTTCTGAGCCCAGCAGATTAATACTGTGGGAAAAAGAGGAAAAGACAAAAAGTACAGAAAGGGCACAGACACACTGGCATGAAAAAAATTGGTCCGTTTCTCATCCAGGAGAGTCAGAGGAGTGACATCCATTTTTTGCTCCATTTGGCATGTACCTGCTATGCACGTGTGCGTTTTTTTCAGAGATAACATTGGAGTGCTGTCCATGTGACATCATTGTGTTGTCTGAGTGTAATGCGTGTTTAACATGGCATTTCTCATGCTGTATAAAGTTTAGAAAAGACTGAACAGGATAGATAGATTGAATACAATAGACAGATAGGATCGATGCTAGAATAGCTAGATTGGGCTCACCTGTCTACAGCTGCTACTTTCGGGGCCGCCTATTAAGCTAATTGCATATTCCCTGCACTGTCAAACAGCCAATCAGAGGAGCTCACTCTCTGTGAGAGCCTCTGTGATTGGCTGTTGTAGTCACACTGGATTTCCTCAATCTGGACAGTGATTTTGCTTGATTATCCTACACATTAGTGTATGGGAACCAACCTGGCGTTATAGGGTGTTAAATAAATAAATATTAAAAAAAGATGCTTGGGGATTCACAGTATTTATAAGTCTAGCACAATGAAAGCAGACAGCTGTGAGCAGGGCTGCCACTAGAAATTTTGGGGCCCCTTACTAGCAAAATTTTGGGGCCCCCCTGAGACTCCACCATAACTCCGCCTCCACCAAGATCCGCCTCCATCCAGGTTCCGCCTCCACCCATCAAACCTTCCATAGTTTCACCGCCCACTATTGGAAAAACTCCCCTCCTGCACCACGTCCTCGCCAATCACTCATTAATCTCTTTCTATACATTGTTCTTTATCAGAGCTGTGGAGGGATGTGAACAATCAATGCCACATGAGGCAGAATAATACTGCTGCTGTTATTCATCACCTTGTACAGGGGTGGGGAACCTTTTTGCTGCTGGAGGGACATTTGCAAATTACTACTGTCATTTAGGGGCCGCACATCACAATGAAAATTACCGGCTACATTAAATTAATTACCTCACCTAATTTAATGGCTGCAGCTGCTTCTCTGTGTCCTGCGATGTTCGGTGATATCTGATCTTCCAGGTTTGTGTTGGTCTGGAGCGCAGTCGACTCTGTGACAATAAGTTTTGTAAATCAAATACATCACATAGGAAATTGTTATATATACAATATATACAGGACAAAGAGTATATACAGCACTGCAGAGGGTTGGGGGGCACAGACTGGGGGTGAGCTGAGCTCTGCAGGAGCCACAGAGATGTATGGTCTCTCCCCGGGCCCCCACCCATTGAGGGGGTGAAGTGAGCTCTGGAGCCAGGGGTCACAAGCTTCCAGAAAATGGCAGCGGATCTCGATTACTTATTATTATCAGAGACTCTGGAGAAGAATGCTACCGGCACTATGCCGAGACTATAAGAGTGGGAGCGGCATCCGCTGGGGGTTACCACTGGTACACACACCTCGTACGCACGTGGCTCAGCTCTGTACACCTCATAGGCACGCGGCTCAGCTCTGTACACCTCATACGCACACGGCTCAGCTCCGTACACCTCGTACGCACGCGGCTCAGCTCCGTACACCTCATACGCACGCGGCTCAGCTCCGTACACCTCATACGCACGCGGCTCAGCTCCATACACCTCATACGCACACAGCTCAGCTCCGTACACCTCATACGCACGCGGCTCAGCTCCATACACCTCATACGCACACGGCTCAGCTCCGTACACCTCATACGCACACGGCTCAGCTCCATACACCTCATACGCACACGGCTCAGCTCCGTACACCTCATACGCACGTGGTTCAGCTCCGTACACCTCACACGCACGTGGCTCAGCTCCGTACACCTCACACGCACGTGGCTTAGCTCCGTACACCTCATACGCACGCGGCTCAGCTCCGTACACCTCATACGCACGCGGCTCAGCTCCGTACACCTCATACGCACGCGGCTCAGCTCCGTACACCTCATACGCACACGGCTCAGCTCCGTACACCTCATACGCACACGGCTCAGCTCCGTACACCTCATACGCACGCGGCTCAGCTCCGTACACCTCATACGCACACGGCTCAGCTCCGTACACCTTGTACACACTCGGCTCTGCTCTGTACACCTCGTACATAAGTGGCTCTGCTCCGTACACCTCGTACACGTTGTTCCACTCCGTAAACCTTATACACATGTGACTCTGCTCCGTACACCTTGTACACATGTGGCTCTGCTCCGTACACCTTGCACACATGTGGCTCTGCTCTGTACACATGTGGCTCCGCTCCGTACACCTCATACGCACACGGCTCAGCTCCGTACACCTTGTACACACTCGGCTCAGCTCCGTACACCTTGTACACACTTGGCTCAGCTCTGTACACCTCATACGCACGCGGCTCAGCTCCGTACACCTCATACGCACACGGCTCAGCTCCGTACACCTCATACGCACACGGCTCCGCTCCGTACACCAAGTACACACTCGGCTCTGCTCTGTACACCTCATACGCACGCGGCTCAGCTCCGTACACCTCATACGCACACGGCTCAGCTCCGTACACCTCATACGCACACGGCTCAGCTCCGTACACCTTGTACACACTCGGCTCAGCTCCGTACACCTCATACGCACACGGCTCAGCTCCGTACACCTTGTACACACTCGGCTCTGCTCTGTACACCTCGTACATAAGTGGCTCTGCTCCGTACACCTCGTACACGTTGTTCCACTCCGTAAACCTTATACACATGTGACTCTGCTCCGTACACCTTGTACACATGTGGCTCTGCTCCGTACACCTTGTACACATGTGGCTCTGCTCCGTACAACTTGTACACATGTGGCTCTGCTCCGTACACCTTGCACACATGTGGCTCTGCTCCGTACACCTTGCACACATGTGGCTCTGCTCCGTACACCCAGGGCCGTATTTGGAGTTCCTGCTGCCCTAGGCACTGTCAGCGGCCGCCCCCCCCCCCCCGTCATGGCTCCTCCCCCTGTTGCGGCCCCTCACCCTGTCACGGACAATCTTCCCCCCAGTCGCGGCCTTCCCCCCAAGCTTCATGTAGTCTCTCCCCCACATTTTATCATGTGGTACATATAAAAGGTTTGTCCAACCACACTACAGAGACCTACTGATAGGATATTTACATTGTGAGCCCCAATGGGGACAGTGTTGATGATGTATGTAAAGTGCTGTGGAGTTCATAGTGTAATAAAAAATGCAAAATGTATTATTCTTAATATTATGTCACAATACCGGGATCTGAGGATCTTCTATTTCGAGGTCAGGGGCTCTCTGATGCCATGTTGCTGCTTGTCTCGCTGTCGTCCTCTTTTTGACACTGCAGTGCGGTGGACAAGAGAGCATTAACTGGTTAATAACAAGAAGCATGGAGTGTGTACTGAGCCATAAACCCTCCCCATACCATGTCCAGCAGACATTGTAGGATTACTATATGGATTTTATTCTGTAACTGAGAACACTGTAAAATGTTCCTGTAAATGATTATACAGTAATAGCTGCTGAGGAAAGAACGGATTGCACACGGATGTGATCTGAGAACACTCGCACAGCAGATGCCAAAGGGACCAAAAGACCGATGACAGTCATCCGACTCTCCTGGATGAGAAACAGACCGATTTATAGGCGGTGGGAGACAGTGTAGCACCATGTCCTCAACTCTGTGCTGTGCACACAGTGTACCACCATGTACTCAGCTCTGTGCTGTGAACAGACAGTGTACCACCATGTCCTGAGCTCTGTGCACAGACAGTGTGCCACCATGTCCCCAGCTCCGTGCTGTGCACAGACAGTGTACCACCATGTCCTGAGCTCTGTGCACAGACAGTGTACCACCATGTCACCAGCTCTGTGATGTGCACAGACAGTGTGCCACCATGTCCCCAGCTCTGTGCTGTGCACAGTCAGTGTACCACCATGTCCTGAGCTCTGTGCACAGACAGTGTGCCATGTCCCCAGCTCCGTGCTGTGCACAGACAGTGTGCCACCATGTCCTCAGCTCCGTGCTGTGCACAGGCAGTGTGCCCCCATGTCCCCAGCTCTGTGCTGTGCACAGACAGTGTACAACCATGTCCTCAGCTCCGTGCTGTCCACAGTGTGCTACCATGTCCTCAGCTCCATGCTGTGCACAGACAGTGTGCCACCATGTCCCCAGCTCCGTGCTGTGCACAGTGTGCCACCATGTCCTCAGCTCCGTGCTGTGCACAGACAGTGTACAGTACACTGTCTGTGCACAGCACAGAGCTGAGGACATGGTGGTACACTGCACAGCACAGAGCTATGGAGATGGTGGTACACTGTGCACAGCACGGAGCTGGGTACATGGTGGTACACTCTCTGTGCACAGCACAGAGCTGGGTACATGGTGGTACACTGTGCACAGCACAGAGCTAGGGAGATGGTGGTACACTGTCTGTGCACAGCACAGAGCTGAGGACATCCCAGAAGAGACAGACAGGCCACAGTCGGGTGGCCGGACAAAACTGAGCCCGCCGGGAAGAACTACAACTCCCAGCATCCAACACACTGCCCAGAAATCATATAGGACAGGCAGAAGAACTACAACTCCCAGCATGCCACACCCTGCCAACACAGGAAGGTGGCGGCAGCTGCATGGAGGCAGACAAGACGGTACAGCTGCCAATATCACCACACACAGCGCCAGCCACAGCCCCAGGCCTGCTGCACCCACATCCTCCTCTCCTCCTGCTGCTCCTCTGTCTTCCTGCACCTCCGTTCTCCTCTCCTTTGCCCCTCCTGCTGCTCCTCTATCCTCCTGCACCCCCATCCTCCTCTCCTATGTCCCTCCTGCTGCTCCTCTATCCTCCTGCACCCCCATCCTCCTCTCCTCTGCCCCTCCTGTTGCTCCTCTATCCTCCTGCACCCCTATCCTCCTGTCCTCCCGCACCCCTGTCCTGCTCTCCTCTGTCCTCCTGCACCCCCATCCTCCTCTCCTCTGTCCTCTTGCACCCCTGTCCTCCTCTCCTGTCCTCCTGCACTTCCGTCCTCCTCTCCTCTGTCCTCCTGCACCCCCGTTGTCCTCTCCTCTGTCCCTTCTGCTGTTCCTCTATCTTCCTGCACCCCTATCCTCCTGTCCTCCTGCACCCCCGTCCTGCTCTTCTCTGTCCTCCTGCACCCCCGTTCTCCTCTCCTCTTGCACCCCTGTCCTCCTCTCCTCTGTCCTCCTGCACTTCCGTCCTCCTCTCCTCTGTCCTCCTGCACCCCCGTCGTCCTCTCCTCTGTCCCTCCTGCTGCTCGGCTGTCCTCCTGGACCCCCATCCTCCTCTCCTCTGTCCTCCTGCACCCCGTCCTCCTCTCCTCTGTCCCTCCTGATGCTCCTCTGTCCTCTTGCACCCCCCGTCCTCCTCTCCTTTGTCCCTCCTGCTGCTCCTCTGTCCTCCTGCACCCCAGTCCTCCTCTCCTCTGTCCCTCCTGCTGCTCCTCTGCCCCCCTTGTTCTGCCCCTCTTTCCTCTTCTCCTGTCCCCCTGTTTCTGTCCCCCTGCATCTCTGTTCTCTTTTCCTCGGTCCCCTGTTTCTGTCTTTCTGCCCCTCTGTTTCTGTCTTTCTGCCCCTCTGTCCCCCTGTTTCTGTCCTTCTGCCCCTCTGTCCCCCTGTTTCTGTCCTTCTGCCCCTGTTTCTGTCCTTTTGCACCTCTGTCCCCCTGTTTCTGTCCTTCTGCCCCTCTGTCCCCCTGTTTCTGTCCTTCTGCCCCTCTGTCCCCCTGTTTCTGTCCTTCTGCCCCTCCGTCCCCCTGTTTCTGTCCTTCTGCCCCTCTGTCCTCTTCTCCTCGGTCCCCCTGCGCCTCTGTCCTCTTCTCCTCGGTCCCCCTGCACATCTGTCCTCTTCTCCCCGGTCCCCCTGCGCCTCTGTCCTCTTCTCCTCGGTCCCCCTGCTCCTCTGTCCCCTGCAGAGTTCCCCCACACCTCTACGGTAGGGTCCTCACCTGGTACCGACTGCTGACATTGGCCGGGCTCCCTCTGAGCACAGTGATGTGCAGCAGGAGCTCCGTCGCCAGGGACCAGAGCAGGAAGGTGGGAGAAGCAGCTCACCCCCCCCACACACATGGCCTCTGGACTGCTAGCACCCCCCCCTCATAGCACCCCCACCACACGTGGCCTCCGGAGGATTGCTAGCACTCCCTTCCCCCCGGCTCCTCACATGGCCTTCGGACTGCTAGCACCCCCCCACATGGCCTCCGGAGGATTGCTAGCACTCCCTTACATGGCCCCAGGACTGCTAGCACCCCCCCACATGGCCTCCGGAGGACTGCTAGCACTCCCTCCCCCCCCCCCCGGCTCCTCACATGACCTCCGGACTGCTGGCACCCCCGCACACCTTACATGGCCTCTGGAGGACTGCTAGCACCCTCCCCCTTCCCCCACTGCTCCTCACATGCCTCCGGACTGCTAGCACCCCCCCACATGGCCTCCGGAGGACTGCTAGCACTACCCCCCCCCCCCCTTCCCGCTCCCTCACATGGCCTCCCGGACTGCTGGCACCCCCCCCCACCCCTCACATGGCCTCTGGAGGACTGCTACAGCCCCCCCTCCCCCCCACCCCGCTCCTCACATGGCCTCCGAACTGCTAGCGACCCCCCCCCCTTCCTCTTCTCACTTGGCTGCCCGCCAGGGCAAGATCTGCCAGTCAGCCCCTGGGGGTCAAGTTCCCTTTAACAGAAGAAGAGCAGAGGTGAGCAGGACTATGACCTCTGACACCACACCTGAGCCACAAATCACTGGATGTGGGGATCTCTCTGTCCCCTGTCCTGCCAGTGCTGCTGTCCAGTGTTATCTGTAGCTCCATCATGTCAGGAGAGAAGCTCACCTCATCTCTGTGTCCGGATCTGCTGAGGTGAACAGTGTGCTCTGACCTCTGCCGTGATGGAGTTATGGACAGTGCAGCAATCACCAGGACATGAGGCAGTTATTAGCACAGCCTGTCCAGAGATGAGCACTTCCCTGCCTGGTGCTGCAGTGCTCAGTGTTCTGTTTCTCTATCGCAGGCACAGGTCGGGAGCGCACTAAGGACTTTCACTTTCCCCTCTTCTGACTAAAGCAGCAGTGAATGTGCTGCAGCACAGGGAGCACGGAGGCTTCATATTCCTGAGTATGGTGGCACCCAGCGCCTCCCGACACCAGTTAGCACCAGACATCCAGCACACAGTGCATCTGTGTGACTGCAGGGGATCGCATCCCCGCACTGTCTACCAACCATGTCCTGACTGGCACTGCCTGTACTGTGCACAGACAGGCAGTGCCAGCCAGGACATCGTGGTCAGTGCACACACAGACAGATATGTATCCCACTGCCCAGGGCTCACCATCAGGCAGCTCGCTCAGCTCATTTCACATACCGATGTCACTGAGCCGCTGCCTGAGCCGCCGGTGATGTGGCTGCGCGGGAACTTTCAAGTCCTCCTCCAGTCCTTACGTGGGAAGCCCCTGCAGCAATACTTGAGGTGGTGGGCGGGCGTGGGCCGATGGTGTGGGCGGAGCTTAGGGGGCGGGGCGGTCCAGCCAGACCCCGGAGGTTAAGAAAAAAAAATAGATTAAAAAAAAAAAAACCTTGTTCAGGCGCCACCCTCCCCGCATCCCCGGCGCCCTAGGCACGTGCCTACGAGTGCCTAAGGGCAAATACGGCCCTGCGTACACCTTGCACACATGTGGCTCTGCTCTGTTCTGTACACCTTGTACACATGTGGCTCCGCTCCGTACACCTCATACGCACACGGCTCCACTTCGTACACCTCGTATACATTCGGCTCTGCTATATCCACACTGTAAATCCATCCTGACCACAGATACACTTTACCTCATCCAGCACCATGACAACTGAGGAGCTGATCATGTGACCCATGATTCCTCCCCTCCAAGTGACATCATCACAGGTCCTGTAAGAACAGAGCAGCTATGTAGCGTGCTCCTCTGCAGGTGGAGAACAATGGGGGGGATCCCGGGCCCCCACAGGATAATAGTGGCTGGGCGGGCCCTCTGTGCATAAGGCATGGTGTGTGCGGGCCGGGCCTGGGGCCCCCACAGGATAATAGTGGCTGGGCGGGCCCTCTGTGCATAAGGCATGGTGTGTGCGGGCCGGGCCCGGGGCCCCCACAGGATAATAGTGGCTGGGCGGGCCCTCTGTGCATAAGGCATGGTGTGGGCGGGCCGGGGCCCCCACAGGATAATAGTGGCTGGGCGGGCCCTCTGTGCATAAGGCATGGTGTGGGCGGGCCGGGCCCCCACAGGATAATAGTGGCTGGGCGGCTGCTGGGCGGTTCCCTGTGCATGCTGGCCTGCCCAGCCAGCCCCAGCCTGTGTGTGAGTGTGTGTGTGACGGACGGCCCCGCCCCTGGCTGGTGTGGATGATAACGAGTCACGACGACTCGAGGAAGACTCAGGTCAGCTGCGCAGGCAGCGCGGCGTATGAACTACTGTAGTCTAGACAGTGACTGTTCCAAATGGGCGGGCCTCATTGCTCCAAATGGCCCCGCCCACAGCCAGCGCGCCCGGGCCCCCCCTGCTGTTTGTATATGGCCACGCCCCCTCCACTTTTCTTCGGGCCCCATACAGCTGTATGGCTTTTAATGCCCTATTGGCGGGCCTGGCTGTGAGCTGCCACCCTCAGCTGCCTAATTTTCTCTTGGCTGGCAAAAATAATGCGTGGGCTCCGCCCTATTTTTCATTGCCAGTCAAGGTAAAACTAGGCAGCTCAGGGCTGGTATTCTCAGTGAGGTGAGGGCCCATTGTTATAGGACCCCCCACGCTAAAGAATAGCAGCCCACAGCCACCCCTGAAAATGGCGCATTAATACTAAGTGGCATTTCCAGGGATCTTACCAGGCTCTTTCATCAGCCCTGGTGGCGGGTGGCAAGCTGGGTAATAAGGGGTTAATACCAGCTTTGTTTAACCAGTTGGTATTAAGCCTGAGATTCTTAATATCACGCTCCGTGCTGTGCACAGTGTGCCACCATGTCCTCAGCTCCGTGCTGTGCACAGACAGTGTACAGTACACTGTCTGTGCACAGCACAGAGCTGAGGACATGGTGGTACACTGCACAGCACAGAGCTATGGAGATGGTGGTACACTGTGCACAGCACGGAGCTGGGTACATGGTGGTACACTCTCTGTGCACAGCACAGAGCTGGGTACATGGTGGTACACTGTGCACAGCACAGAGCTAGGGAGATGGTGGTACACTGTCTGTGCACAGCACAGAGCTGAGGACATCCCAGAAGAGACAGACAGGCCACAGTCGGGTGGCCGGACAAAACTGAGCCCGCCGGGAAGAACTACAACTCCCAGCATCCAACACACTGCCCAGAAATCATATAGGACAGGCAGAAGAACTACAACTCCCAGCATGCCACACCCTGCCAACACAGGAAGGTGGCGGCAGCTGCATGGAGGCAGACAAGACGGTACAGCTGCCAATATCACCACACACAGCGCCAGCCACAGCCCCAGGCCTGCTGCACCCACATCCTCCTCTCCTCCTGCTGCTCCTCTGTCTTCCTGCACCTCCGTTCTCCTCTCCTTTGCCCCTCCTGCTGCTCCTCTATCCTCCTGCACCCCCATCCTCCTCTCCTATGTCCCTCCTGCTGCTCCTCTATCCTCCTGCACCCCCATCCTCCTCTCCTCTGCCCCTCCTGTTGCTCCTCTATCCTCCTGCACCCCTATCCTCCTGTCCTCCCGCACCCCTGTCCTGCTCTCCTCTGTCCTCCTGCACCCCCATCCTCCTCTCCTCTGTCCTCTTGCACCCCTGTCCTCCTCTCCTGTCCTCCTGCACTTCCGTCCTCCTCTCCTCTGTCCTCCTGCACCCCCGTTGTCCTCTCCTCTGTCCCTTCTGCTGTTCCTCTATCTTCCTGCACCCCTATCCTCCTGTCCTCCTGCACCCCCGTCCTGCTCTTCTCTGTCCTCCTGCACCCCCGTTCTCCTCTCCTCTTGCACCCCTGTCCTCCTCTCCTCTGTCCTCCTGCACTTCCGTCCTCCTCTCCTCTGTCCTCCTGCACCCCCGTCGTCCTCTCCTCTGTCCCTCCTGCTGCTCGGCTGTCCTCCTGGACCCCCATCCTCCTCTCCTCTGTCCTCCTGCACCCCGTCCTCCTCTCCTCTGTCCCTCCTGATGCTCCTCTGTCCTCTTGCACCCCCCGTCCTCCTCTCCTTTGTCCCTCCTGCTGCTCCTCTGTCCTCCTGCACCCCAGTCCTCCTCTCCTCTGTCCCTCCTGCTGCTCCTCTGCCCCCCTTGTTCTGCCCCTCTTTCCTCTTCTCCTGTCCCCCTGTTTCTGTCCCCCTGCATCTCTGTTCTCTTTTCCTCGGTCCCCCTGTTTCTGTCTTTCTGCCCCTCTGTTTCTGTCTTTCTGCCCCTCTGTCCCCCTGTTTCTGTCCTTCTGCCCCTCTGTCCCCCTGTTTCTGTCCTTCTGCCCCTGTTTCTGTCCTTTTGCACCTCTGTCCCCCTGTTTCTGTCCTTCTGCCCCTCTGTCCCCCTGTTTCTGTCCTTCTGCCCCTCTGTCCCCCTGTTTCTGTCCTTCTGCCCCTCCGTCCCCCTGTTTCTGTCCTTCTGCCCCTCTGTCCTCTTCTCCTCGGTCCCCCTGCGCCTCTGTCCTCTTCTCCTCGGTCCCCCTGCACATCTGTCCTCTTCTCCCCGGTCCCCCTGCGCCTCTGTCCTCTTCTCCTCGGTCCCCCTGCTCCTCTGTCCCCTGCAGAGTTCCCCCACACCTCTACGGTAGGGTCCTCACCTGGTACCGACTGCTGACATTGGCCGGGCTCCCTCTGAGCACAGTGATGTGCAGCAGGAGCTCCGTCGCCAGGGACCAGAGCAGGAAGGTGGGAGAAGCAGCTCACCCCCCCCACACACATGGCCTCTGGACTGCTAGCACCCCCCCCTCATAGCACCCCCACCACACGTGGCCTCCGGAGGATTGCTAGCACTCCCTTCCCCCCGGCTCCTCACATGGCCTTCGGACTGCTAGCACCCCCCCACATGGCCTCCGGAGGATTGCTAGCACTCCCTTACATGGCCCCAGGACTGCTAGCACCCCCCCACATGGCCTCCGGAGGACTGCTAGCACTCCCTCCCCCCCCCCCCCCCGGCTCCTCACATGACCTCCGGACTGCTGGCACCCCCGCACACCTTACATGGCCTCTGGAGGACTGCTAGCACCCTCCCCCTTCCCCCACTGCTCCTCACATGGCCTCCGGACTGCTAGCACCCCCCCACATGGCCTCCGGAGGACTGCTAGCACTACCCCCCCCACCCCCTTCCCGGCTCCTCACATGGCCTCCGGACTGCTGGCACCCCCCCACCCCTCACATGGCCTCTGGAGGACTGCTAGCAGCCTCCCCCTCCCCCCACCGCTCCTCACATGGCCTCCGAACTGCTAGCGACCCCCCCTTCCTGCTTCTCACTTGGCTGCCCGCCAGGGCAAGATCTGCCAGTCAGCCCCTGGGGGTCAAGTTCCCTTTAACAGAAGAAGAGCAGAGGTGAGCAGGACTATGACCTCTGACACCACACCTGAGCCACAAATCACTGGATGTGGGGATCTCTCTGTCCCCTGTCCTGCCAGTGCTGCTGTCCAGTGTTATCTGTAGCTCCATCATGTCAGGAGAGAAGCTCACCTCATCTCTGTGTCCGGATCTGCTGAGGTGAACAGTGTGCTCTGACCTCTGCCTGTGATGGAGTTATGGACAGTGCAGCAATCACCAGGACATGAGGCAGTTATTAGCACAGCCTGTCCAGAGATGAGCACTTCCCTGCCTGGTGCTGCAGTGCTCAGTGTTCTGTTTCTCTATCGCAGGCACAGGTCGGGAGCGCACTAAGGACTTTCACTTTCCCCTCTTCTGACTAAAGCAGCAGTGAATGTGCTGCAGCACAGGGAGCACGGAGGCTTCATATTCCTGAGTATGGTGGCACCCAGCGCCTCCCGACACCAGTTAGCACCAGACATCCAGCACACAGTGCATCTGTGTGACTGCAGGGGATCGCATCCCCGCACTGTCTACCAACCATGTCCTGACTGGCACTGCCTGTACTGTGCACAGACAGGCAGTGCCAGCCAGGACATCGTGGTCAGTGCACACACAGACAGATATGTATCCCACTGCCCAGGGCTCACCATCAGGCAGCTCGCTCAGCTCATTTCACATACCGATGTCACTGAGCCGCTGCCTGAGCCGCCGGTGATGTGGCTGCGCGGGAACTTTCAAGTCCTCCTCCAGTCCTTACGTGGGAAGCCCCTGCAGCAATACTTGAGGTGGTGGGCGGGCGTGGGCCGATGGTGTGGGCGGAGCTTAGGGGGCGGGGCGGTCCAGCCAGACCCCGGAGGTTAAGAAAAAAAAATAGATTAAAAAAAAAAAAACCTTGTTCAGGCGCCACCCTCCCCGCATCCCCGGCGCCCTAGGCACGTGCCTACGAGTGCCTAAGGGCAAATACGGCCCTGCGTACACCTTGCACACATGTGGCTCTGCTCTGTTCTGTACACCTTGTACACATGTGGCTCCGCTCCGTACACCTCATACGCACACGGCTCCACTTCGTACACCTCGTATACATTCGGCTCTGCTATATCCACACTGTAAATCCATCCTGACCACAGATACACTTTACCTCATCCAGCACCATGACAACTGAGGAGCTGATCATGTGACCCATGATTCCTCCCCTCCAAGTGACATCATCACAGGTCCTGTAAGAACAGAGCAGCTATGTAGCGTGCTCCTCTGCAGGTGGAGAACAATGGGGGGGATCCCGGGCCCCCACAGGATAATAGTGGCTGGGCGGGCCCTCTGTGCATAAGGCATGGTGTGTGCGGGCCGGGCCTGGGGCCCCCACAGGATAATAGTGGCTGGGCGGGCCCTCTGTGCATAAGGCATGGTGTGTGCGGGCCGGGCCCGGGGCCCCCACAGGATAATAGTGGCTGGGCGGGCCCTCTGTGCATAAGGCATGGTGTGGGCGGGCCGGGGCCCCCACAGGATAATAGTGGCTGGGCGGGCCCTCTGTGCATAAGGCATGGTGTGGGCGGGCCGGGCCCCCACAGGATAATAGTGGCTGGGCGGCTGCTGGGCGGTTCCCTGTGCATGCTGGCCTGCCCAGCCAGCCCCAGCCTGTGTGTGAGTGTGTGTGACGGACGGCCCCGCCCCTGGCTGGTGTGATGATAACGAGTCACGACGACTCGAGGAAGACTCAGGTCAGCTGCGCAGGCAGCGCGGCGTATGAACTACTGTAGTCTAGACAGTGACTGTTCCAAATGGGCGGGCCTCATTGCTCCAAATGGCCCCGCCCACAGCCAGCGCGCCCGGGCCCCCCTGCTGTTTGTATATGGCCACGCCCCCTCCACTTTTCTTCGGGCCCCATACAGCTGTATGGCTTTTAATGCCCTATTGGCGGGCCTGGCTGTGAGCTGCCACCCTCAGCTGCCTAATTTTCTCTTGGCTGGCAAAAATAATGCGTGGGCTCCGCCCTATTTTTCATTGCCAGTCAAGGTAAAACTAGGCAGCTCAGGGCTGGTATTCTCAGTGAGGTGAGGGCCCATTGTTATAGGACCCCCCACGCTAAAGAATAGCAGCCCACAGCCACCCCTGAAAATGGCGCATTAATACTAAGTGGCATTTCCAGGGATCTTACCAGGCTCTTTCATCAGCCCTGGTGGCGGGTGGCAAGCTGGGTAATAAGGGGTTAATACCAGCTTTGTTTAACCAGTTGGTATTAAGCCTGAGATTCTTAATATCACGCCAAGTTAAACCCAGCCATTAAGAACCTCCAATAACGAGTTAAAAAAAGACACCACACAGAGAAAAAAGTATTTATTAGAAATAAAGACACAGACACCCTTAGGGACTCCATCTGTGTTAACCCCACACATACCTCCACACTCCTGGTCTTCTGTCTTTCCTCTTCTGTCTTCTCTGTTCTTAAAATGATTCAGCTCTGCTACATCACAAAGTATGGGGAGGAAGAACGCTTCCACCCCGTGTGATCACTGAATGTGCAGAGGCAGCGGCTGGTAAGAGGTGATGTCATCGCTGACAGCGTTGCCATAGTAACCAAACAAGCAGTTACAATAGCAACGATGACTATGGCAGGGTCAAAGCAGCTTCTGAATGAGCCGACTCATACACGAGCCGCAGGAGTTAAGGCCCTGCTTACCGATGCTGCTTACCAATAACAGCAGTGCCGGCAAGCAGGGGGTTAACCCCTTTACATTTTTCACTCTTTGTTTTATTGCAGCTATTTGATAAATTCAAAAAAGCTCATTTTTTTCTCATTAATGTACAATCTGTGCCCCATCTTGACTGGTTAAAACAGAAATGTATATATTTGTGCAAATGTATTATAAAAGAAACACTGAAATATCACATGGTCATAAGTATTCAGACCCTTTGGTCAGACACTCATAGTTATGTCACATGCTGTCCATTTCCTTGTGATCCTCCTTGAGATGGTTCTACTCCTTCAGTGGAGTCCAGCTGTGTTTAGTTAAATTGATAGGACTTGATATGGACACCTATCTACAAAAGACATCACAGCTCACAGTGCATGTTAGACCAATGGAGAATCACAAGGTCAAAGGAACTGCCCAAGGAGCTCAGAGACAGAATTGTGGCAAGGCAGAGATCTGGCCAAGGTTACAAAAAAATGTCTGTAGTACTCAAGGTTCCTAAGAGCACAGTGGCCTCCATAATCATTGGATGGCAAATGTTTGAGACCACCACAAGTCTTCCTAGACCTGGCTGTCCAGCCAAACTGAGTAATTGTGGGAAAAGAGCCTTGGTGAAAGAAGAACCCCAAGATCACTGTTGCTGAGATCCAGAGATGCAGTAGGGAGATGAGAGAAAGTTTCATAAAGTCAACTGCAGCCCTCCACCAGTCGGGCCTTTATGAAAGAGTGGCCCAACAGAAGCCTCTCCTCAATGCAAGACACATGAAAGCCTACATAGAATTTGCAAAAAAAGTACATAAAGGGCTCCCAGACTATGAGATTAAGATTCTCTGGTCTGATGACACGAATATAGAACTTTTTGATGATAATTCTAAGCAGTATGTGTGGAGAAAACCAGGCACTGCTCATCATCTGCCCAATACAATCCCAACAGTGAAACATGGTGGTGGCAGCATCATGCTATGGGGGTGTTTTTCAGCTGCAGGGACATGATGACTCGTTGCAATTGAAGGAAACATGAATGTGGTCAAGTACAGAGATATCCTGGATGAAAACCTCTTCCAGAGTGCTCCTGACCTCAGACTTGGCTGACAGTTGACCTTCTAACAAGACAATGGCCCTAAGCACACAGCTAAAATAACAAAGGAGTGGCTTCAGAACAATTCTGTGACCATTCTTGACTGGCCCAGCCACAGCCCTGACCTAAACCCAATTGAGCATCTCTGGAGAGACCTGAAAATGTCTGTCCACCAACATTCACCATCCAACGTGACGGAAATAGAGAGGATCTGCAAGGAAGAATGGCAGAGGATCCCCAAATCCAGGGGGAAAGACGTCATCATTCCCAAGAAGACTCATAGCTGTACGAGCTGAAAAGGTGCAAATACTCAATACTGAGCAAAGGGTCTGAATACTTATGACCATGGGATATTTCAAGTTTTTCTTTTTTAATATATTTGCACAGATTTCTACACTTAAGTTTTTTTCAGTCAACATGGGGTGCAAAGTGTACATTAATGAGGAAAAAATGAACTTACCGTATATACTCGTGTATAAGCCGACCCGTGTATAAGCCGACCCCCCTACTTTTGCCCCCAAAATTTGGGAAAACCTATTGACTCGTGTATAAGCTGAGGGTGGACCCCAGCACAGGTATACAGCCCCCAGCAGTGTGGTATACAGCATCCTCCCCAGTGGTATATACAGGCCCCAGCAGTGTTACAGCAGTCTCCCCAGTGGTATATACAGCAGCAGCCCCAGTGGTAGTATACAGCAGCCCCAGTGGTAGTATACAGCAGCCCCAGTGGTAGTATACAGCAGCCCCAGAGGTATAAACAGCCCCAGTGGTAGTATACAGCAGCCCCAGAGGTATATACAGCAGCCCCAGTGATAGTATACAGCAGCCCCAGTGGTAGTATAGAGCAGCCCCAGTGGTAGTATACAGCAGCCCCAGAGGTATATACAGCCCTAGTGGTAGTATACAGCAGCCCCAGAGGTATATACAGCCCCAGTGGTAGTATACAGCAGCCCCAGAGGTATATACAGCAGCCCCAGTGGTAGTATACAGCAGCCCCAGTGGTAGTATACAGCAGCCCCAGTGGTAGTATACAGCAGCCCCAGAGGTATATACAGCCCCAGTGGTAGTATACAGCAGCCCCAGAGGTATATACAGCCCCAGTGGTAGCATACAGCAGCCCCAGAGGTATATACAGCAGCCCCAGTGGTAGTATACAGCAGCCCCAGTGGTAGTATACAGCAGCCCCAGAGGTATATACAGCCCCAGTGGTAGTATACAGCAGCCCCAGAGGTATATACAGCCCCAGTGGTAGTATACAGCAGCCCCAGAGGTATATACAGCCCCAGTGGTAGTATACAGCCGCCCGGCCGCCACCCCCATCAGTATACAGGCCCCCCATCAGGATCCAGGGCCCCCCCTCCTTGCTCCGCAAAATCTGCAAAGGAAAATCATTATACTTATCATTGTCCTGTCGCCGCCGGACCGCCGCTTCCATCGCGATCCCCGTCTTCTTCCAGCGTCTTACGGTTTCCTGTGGTCGGCGCAGGCAATGACGTCATTGCCTGCGACCAAAGGAAGCTGGAAGACGCTGGAAGAAGACGGGGATCGCGATGAAAGCGGCGGTCCGGCGTCGACAGGACAGTGATAAGTATAATGATTTTCCTTTGCAGGTTTTGTGGAGCAAGGAGGTGGGGCCCTGGATCCTGATGGGGGGGCCTGTATACTGATGGGGGTGGTGGGCAGGCGGCTGTATACTGGGTATATACTTGCGTATAAGCCGAGGGGGGACTTTTCAGCCCATTTTTTGGGCTGAAAAACACGGCTTATACGCGAGTATATACGGTATTTAAATTTACCAAATGGTTGCAATGAGACAAAGAGTGAAAAATGGAAAGGGGTCTGAATACTTTCTGTACCCACTGTATGTAATATAGAGGCTACAGGCTTTTTAAATATATATACAGTTGTGGACAAAAGTATTGACACCCCTGCAATTCTGTCAATTCTTTGGTATTATTACCTTAATTTAATTTGTCTTCAATGAAAAACACAAGAAGAATTGTCCTTAAGCCAAATTGGATATAATTCCACACCAAACATAAAAAAGGGAGTGGACAAAATTATTGGTACTGTTAGAAAAATCATGTGATGTTTCTCTAATTTGTGTAATTAACAGCACCTGTAACTTACCTGTGGCACCTAACAGGTGTTGGCAATAACTAAATCACACTTGCAGCCAGTTGACATTGATTAAAGTTGACTCAACCTCTGTCCTGTGTCCTTGTGTGTACCCCATTGAGCATGGAGAAAAGAAAGAAGACCAAAGAACTGTCTGAGGACTTGAGAAACCAAATTGTGAGGAAGCGTGAGCAATCTCAAGGCTACAAGTCCACCTCCAAAGACCTGAATGTTCCTGTGTCTACCGTGCACAGTGTCATCAAGAAGTTTAACCCTTTAAGGACCGAGTCACTTTGCACCTTAAAGGGATCCTGTCACCCCCAAAACACCTCAAAACCTATTAAAAGCTGTCCCTACAGCATAGTAACACTTATCCTACACTCCTTTTAGCTCCTAAAAGCACCAAGTGAAATTGAAGAAAAATGTTATTACAGTACCTCATTATGGATGATAATGAGTGACTATGGTATTCATAGTCACCCTAGCAGGCTGTCCCCCTTCATGATATCACGCCTCCATAGGCGTGATCTTGTAATCAGATTAAAATGCGCGCCTCCCCGCTCTGTGCTGTCTCGGCCTGGGCTGCAGTGTGCGGCTAGGTGACGCGAATCGCGTCATTTCCGGCGCCGGGTGACGTAGTACACCCGCGCCGCTCTGTTAGCTTCAAAACGCGCACTGCGCATGCGCATGCGCAGTGCGGGTCTTGAAGCCAACAGCGGCGCGGGTGTACTACGTCACCCGGCGCCGGAAATGAAGCGATTCGCGTCACCCAGCCGCACACTGCAGCCCAGGCCGAGACAGCACAGAGCGGGGAGGCGCGCATTTTAATCTGATTACAAGATCACGCCTATGGAGGCGTGATATCATGAAGGGGGACAGCCTGCCAGAGTGACTATGAATACCATAGTCACTCATTATCATCCATAATGAGGTACTGTAATAACTTTTTTCTTCAATTTCACTTGGTGCTTTTAGGAGCTAAAAGGAGTGTAGGGTAAGTGTTACTATGCTGTAGGGACAGCTTTTAATAGGTTTAGAGGTGTTTTGGGGGTGACAGGATCCCTTTAATGACCAAGCCTCATTTTGCAATTCTGACCTGTGTCACTTTATGAGGTTATAATTCTGGAGCTTCAATGGAACCCAATGATTCTGACATTGTTTTTTCGTGACATATTGGACTTTGTGTTAGTTGTAAACTTAGGTCACTATTTTTTGCATTATTTTGTAAAATTTTGCAATCTAAAAATTTTGAATTTTTATTCTGTTGAACCAGAAAGTTGTGTCACGCCAAATGATAATAAATAACATTTCCCACATGTCTAATTTACATCAACACAGTTTTGGAAACAATTTTTTTTTTAGTTAGGTAGTTATGTAGGGGGTGATACTGCTATGGACACTAAGAAACACGCTGCCACTTTAAGATACAGCACCCAAGTGTCTGGTATGATGGAATGTTCTTCTTCCCCCTGCAAAAGACTGTGCTAATGGACTGCCTGAGGTTAGAGGAGGGGTTGAGCCTATAAGAGGCAGACAGAGCTGGGAGCTGCTGCTGAGAGCAGCACTGTATTGACTGTGTGAAAGGTCATGCAGCCTGTGTGAAGTAATGGACTTGTGATATTGAACAGGCTCTGCATGTGTTGCAAAGGTGACTGTCTTGTGTTATATTGAAGAGACACAAAGAGACCGAGAACGGGACTTACACATTCCAGGAACTTTCCAAGGACCCTGAAGCAAGGAGAAGACCACGTTTCACCGATCCAGCAGGAAGACATGCGCACCACCATACAGGACTGTTGGAGGCCCCCAGAACTGGATCCACATCCCCAACATCACCGTGAGTTTATTTCTGGTTGTGCATGTCACGGGTGTGTCAGGAGACACAGATGGGATTGTAGAGGCCATTCGCAGAAGGTCCCAGCGTTTGGACAAACAGTCCAAATCCTAATAAAATGTCTCTATCACTTTAAGAGGTATTTAATTCCCTTGACTCCCAGGATGCACTGCTGGTGATAGCTGTTCAGGTGATCTTGTTTGCATCATAGCTTGAAGCAGTTATTCCTGGAGTCTGTTGGTTTGCTACTTGGATCTGCTAAAGCTAAGTGCATCTTTTCCCTCTTTGTTTGTTTCCCTTGTGTATTCCTTAAGTTGCTAGCCGTGCTGACTAGTGATCACCCGCTCTGATCCTTGTGTAGTGGTAGTCCAGGGGCAGTCAGGGAATAGGTTTCTGATGGCGACAGTTGCGGAAACTGTATGGGGACGTTAGGGGAGTCAGGTGTCAGCGCTAGTTAATCTAGGGGTCACCATCCCCCCTTTTTTGCCCTTAGCATCAGGGACTCCTTTGCCCCTCCCTGTCGTCATCCAGCGCTGGGTGTCTCCCTACACCTAGCGTGACAGTGCACATCAGGACCTAGTGTAGGCTTCAATAGCCAGAACGCGGCAGCCGTGTGCCCGTTTAGTGGAGGCCAGTGAAGTTATATGTAGAGTAGCATCATACTTTGTTATTGTTTGTATTTACCTGTGTGATATATTGATTCTGTAATAGTTGGAGCACCGTGCTATTGAGCGGCCCAGCTATAGAATACTAAATCTTGTAAATTATCTTTTGCTACTGCACCCCCTGCTTGAACCTGCCTTAACCACACCATCCGCTGCCTTTCAATTAATTCACCCTTTGTTATTTGCACCTCATCTTGTGTACCGTAATTCACCCTGCACCGCGGTGGTCCCCGGCCATCACTTCAGTTACAAGGGTTCAAAGTTCATCAGCAATTTGTCATTTGTACAGAATTTACAAAGCCACTGTTTTTAGTGACCACGTCACATTTGAAGTGACTTTGAGGGGTGTACATGACAGAAAACACTCAAAAGTGACACCATTCCGAAAACTGCACCCCTCAAACTACTCAAGAACACATTCAAGAAGATTATTAACCCTTCAGGTGCTTCACAGGAACTACAGCAAGATGGAAGGAAAAAAAATGAACATTTTACTTTTTCTAACAAAAATGTTACTTTAGCCTCAAATATTGCATTTTCACAAGGGTAACAGCCTAAAATTTGTTATGCAATTTCTCCCTAGTACGCCGATAGCCCATGTGTGCTAAAAAAAAACACTTTTTGGGCGCACGCCAGGGCTCAGAACAGAAGGAGCAACATTTGGCACTTTAAGCAGAATATTAGCTGCAATCGATAGCGGACACCATGTTGTGTTTGGAGAGCCCCTGTGTGCCTACACAGTGGAAACCTCCCAAAAATGACCTTATTTTGGAAACTATACCCTCCGTGAACCTATCTAGATGGGTGGTGAGTACGTTTTACCCCCAGGTGCTTCACAAAATCTTTAAAAGTTGAGCTGTGAAAATGAAAAAGTCCTTTTTTCCACAAAAATGTTCTTTTAGCCTCATTTTTTTTTATTTTATCAAGGGCAAGAAGATAAAATGGATCCTAAAATTTGTTGGGCAATTCGTCCTGAGCTCACCTATACCTCATATGTGGTGGAAAAATACTATTTGGGCGCATGGCAGGGCTGAGGAGGGAAGGAGCGACATTTTGGAATGCAGATTTTGATGGAATGATCTGTGGCTGATATGTCATGTTTGGAGAGTCCCTTATGTGCCTAAACAGTGGAAACCCCACACAAGTGACATTTTGTGAACTAGACGCACAAGGAATTTATCTGGATGCGTGGTGAGGATTTTGAACTCTCAGGTTTATCACAGATTTTTATAATATTGAGCTGTGAAAGTGAAACTATGGAGGCTAAAAGAAAATTTTTGTGGAAAAAAAAAGGATTTTTTTTATTTTCACACAGGCAACATTATAAAATGGACTTCAAAATATGTTGTGCAATTTATCCTGATTATGCTGATACTGTGGTAGTAAAACAATTTTTGGGTGCATGGCCGAGCTTGGAAGGGAAAAAGTTACATTTTTGAGTGGGGACCTGTTATGTAAATCTGGGATATTTTCTTCATAATTTTGACAATTCTGCAGTACAGCACCTTCCCTGCAAAGTGTATGAAAAATTAGAAGTGTTGTGCCCATGCTGCGGATTTTCCTGCAGCAGAAATGATGCACATTTTCCAGCAGAAAAATCTGCTATTCAATAGCATACCAATTCTTTTAAAGTATTTTGCTGCAACTGTCACCCATAGAACTTAATGTCAGCTCCAAAATACTCTGCAAATACGCAGCATTGTTCACACAGTGAGTGTTTCCTGCTTATTTAGTGAGTGTATTTTGCGCTGGTCACGTGGGGCTCCACTGTATTTTTGGTCATAAACACAGGTACAACAAGCAGGTATGGGCTGCCACCCACCCCCAGTTTTCTAGTTTTACGTGGCTGGTAATCAAAATACGAGGGAATCCTTTTTTTTTTTAATTATTTCTAGAAATCATTTTCAAAAAATTACATGGGGCTTCGCTGTATTTTTGGTTTCCAGCCAGGTACAACTAAGTAGCTACGGGCTGCCACCCCCCCAGCTGACTAGTTGTACCTGGCTGGTAATTAAAATATAGCCGAGCCTTTTTATCAAATTATTTTTTCAAGTAATTAAAAAAAAACAAAAACGATGGAGCTCCACTGTATTTTTGGTTTCGACCCATGTACAACTAGACAGCTGGAAGCTGGAATCCTCAGCGTGGAGAGGCCCAAGTGTTCTGGGCCCCCCACACTGTGAATTGCATTCATTAGAAGTGCCATTTCCTGGTGCTGTTCCCAGACTCTTCCAGTTGCCCTGGTGGCAATCTGGGTAATAAAGGGGTTAATATTAGCTTTGCATTGGCAGTTGGCACTAAGCTTCATAATGTCGGGCCAATGTTAGACCTGGCCATTAGGAACCTCTAAGTAAATGATATATAAGACACCACACAATGAAAAAATAATTTTATTAGAACAAAAAACACATATTTGGACTCCATCTTTATTACCCCCATATACCCTCCAACATAATCCACAATGATGGTCCCACGAAGCTCAGTCACCTCCAGAGGCTGCATCAAGGGATCAAGGGTCCTTTTGCTGCAGTCTCTGGGGTAGCACTTAAACTGCACTGTATGCCAATAATTTGCCATACAGTGCAGCTGTCAGTGCTCCAGACATAAGTCCCAGAGATCACATGCTATGGCAACATCCGGTTACTATGGTGATCGACCTATCGCAATTACAGTACCATGGGCTGATCACCGCAGGGAGGGGTGAGTTACTCCCCACACTATCTCCCCAGACCCCAAGTACTGCATTCCGTAAGATTTCAGCATTTAGGGGGTGACACAGGGACAGTAATCACACAGCTCATTCAGGATCTCTGTTAATCTCTTCTCGGCTGTCACATTGCACTGCACCCTGTCAGCTGCTGGCCATGCCCACTCAGCCATAAAACGCATTTTCTAAAAGAGCGCAGCAAAATATGAAAAAAATCATATGGCACAAAAAAAGCATTATCTTAGCTGCTTTGTGACCCATCATTAACAACTAGTGCAGTATTGTGTTTTTTTTATGAAATGACATTTACGCTTTAAATATTCAGGTTTCAGGTTTATTAATCTTTTGGGCTGAATGACAGTGCAGTAGTTGTACAATAATAAATGTAATCATTAAAAATACAAATTACCAAATAATTGCGCACACAGTGTAAAGACATTTTAGGAACATAAAAATCCATTTAGATGAATTGGTCTATTAACAGAACTTTTTATCTATGGTTTTATTCTCCCTTAATGGATTTTACAAACAGAAATGTAAAAAATGGCAAATGAATACAGAATCATTAGGGTTTTTTTTCTTAGTAAAAAGCATTAAAGTAAGCAGTAACATTTATTCTTAGGCCCCCATTGACCTGACATATTTTAAAAGTGTGTCCCTTAGGTATGTATCAGGATATAAAAAGTTGTCATAATTTTTTTATTTCATAGAATAGAGTACTTGACTGCTATTCTATACAGAGGCATTTGGCAACTGACTTCATGCACCAAACATGTCTCTGACGAGCAGTGCCGGCTCCTGTGGGCCCCGGATGTAACAGCCTCAGTGGGCCCGTTTAACACATACCACAATTCATGATTATAATATAGAGGCTGCGGGCTGTATACTGTATAGATAATATAGAGGCTTCTGGGTGGGCTGTGTATATGTAATATAGAGGCTGCTGCTGGGCTGTATATATAATATAGAGGCTGCTACTTGAGTGTATTTATAATTTGGAGGTTGCTGCTGGGTTGTGTATGTATAATATAGGGGCTGCTGCTGGGCTGAATATTTAACTAGCTGTAGTCCCGGGCATTGCCTGGGATGGTAACTGTTCTTAGCTATAACAAAATAGAATGGGTTAACAAAGTGTTGTCTCCCTCTGCTGAAATACACATGGTGAAAGTGTAATACAGAGGCTATGTGTGGGCTCCTGGTGTAATATAGGGGCTATGAGCGGGCTCCAGATGTAATACAGGGGCTATGTGTGGGCTCTTGGTGTAGTTGTGGAGCCCCTGAGGGTACAGTCACCACAGAGGTACTGCACCTTAGCCAGAGGTGTGGTACCCCACTCTTAGGTAAGGAGGGGACACTACCCAGCACCCACACACCAGCATCCAACACCACACCACTCCAGGTCAGGGGATCTGGGCGGACCCTGTAGAGGAAGGGCTCCATTCCAGGCTGGAGGAGGAAACTAGGTAGAGGGTGTGGGTGGAGGAAGCAGATAAGATAGGCACACCAGGAAGTAGTGGGAGTAGTAGTTACCACGAGAAGAGACCACCTGATGAAGACGATCTTCCATGCCGTCGAAACGCACAGTGGAGTGTGCATGAGGCTCAAATCCATTGGCAGTCACAGGCAGGTGGAGGGACCAACCAAGGCCGTAGGGGGTTACCGGGCAAAGACTAGTAGAGGAGGTATGACGCCTCAGCTAGCCAACCGGAGGATGCTGCATCTCCAGGAGGGCCAAAGGGGACAAAGAGTACATTGCCCGGCAGGGTCCGAGGCCACTGGCGCGGGACACTGAACGTAAGGTGCAGGGCAGGAGGGAGAGAGCCAGCACAGGAGAGAGACGACCCGGAGAAGGTACACAGAATGGGGTGTCGGCTAAGTGTTTCCAATCTACCTGGGAGGGGCGGAGCCCCTTCCTCGTAGGACACAGCACCCAGCTGGACGTTACCACCTAAGAGCAGTAAGTAAACGTGTGGAACTGCACCAGCTGTGTTCTTGAATTATTCCGGCGTCCCCAGCCGGCACTGCAACTTTATCACCATCTATGCATTGACTTTTACACTTGCCCTGAGGTATCGCTCCACCTACGGGGAGCGATAACTCCTGGCTGCATCGTCATATGCCCCCATCGTCTGAATTGCAGCGTCGGCCATCCCTGGCCGAGCACCGTAGGTGGTGTCACAACATTAATCCCCAAAATCATAACTCCCCAAACTTTTATTGACACTACCAGGGTCACGGAGCTGGGTCCCAACCCCCATGACTCACCCAGCAGTACTGTAGCCTGGTTCCGAGTATCCCACGGCCCTTGGGGGGCATGTCATTTCTGGCATCACGAACAGGATGTCGTGCATGGTGTCAACTGGTACTGTGCACCGAAAGATTATGCCTAAGACTATGTAAAGAAAGAACTGGCGCCATGTGCATGCCAGAGAGAGTGGCGCAGCCTTCCATCGTGGGCCGGGCTGCCGAACGGCACAGAAAGCTGTGCCCGCCCACTGTAAGGACTTAGATACTGATGGACTTGCCTGTCCGCCAGAAGGATCCACCTACAGGTGTGGCAAACAACAAAAGAGAAAGGAGCCGCCCATGAAGGGGAGATGGCGGAAGGAGGAGTGTGACAGCAAGTGCTGCGGGAGAGAGCAACCGGAGAGCTCCGGCACGTGGGGTGAAAGCGGAGGACTTCCCCAGCGGTTCGGAAAGCGATCTGGACCCAGTACCCATGGTAGACCTGGAGTTTGTGCTTCCTCAAACTCAACATGGACAAGACCGAATTCATCGTCTTTCCCCCGAACAACCCCGCCCCTCTTCCTGACCTATCCATCACCGTCAATGACTGCACACTCTCACCCCCCCAAACCAAGTGCCTCGGGGTAATCCTCGACTCCTCCCTCTCCTTCAAACTCCACATCCAAGCCCTCGCCACCGCCTGTCGACTCCAACTAAAAAACATTGCCCGTATCTGCTCCTTCCTTGATCACAACACGGCCAAGACACTTGTCCATGCCCTCATCATCTCCCGCCTAGACAACCTCCTGTTCACCGGCCTCCCTGTCTCCTCCCTTGCACCTCTACGCACTATCCTCAACTCTGCTGCCCGACTCATCCACCTCTCTCCCCGTTACTCACCCCCCATCCCCTCTCTGCCGAGCCCTCCACTGGCTCCCCACCCCCCAGTGATCTCGCTTCAAAACCCTAACCCTGACATACAAGGCCATACACAACCTGTCCCCTCCCTACATCTCCGACCTAGTCTCCCGCTACCTCCCCTCGCGCAACTTGCACTCCTCTCAAGACCTCCGTCTCTCTACCCCCCACATTTCCACCTCCCACAACCGCATACCAGACTTCTCTCGTGCTTCTGCCATACTCTGGAACTCCCTCCCCCACCACATCAGACACTCCCCTACCCTGGGAACCTTCAAGAAAAACCTGAAGACCCACCTCTTCCTACAAGCCTACAACACACACTGAGAGCCAATCCACTGCACCACCTCACCTCTCCCCCTCCTAATGTCTCCCTCCCCACCCCCTCTAGACTGTGATCCCGCACGGACAGGATCCTCAGCTCTATTGTACCCATATGATTTATTTGTCGATTTGTCGTCGTTTTGACCACTTGTCTTTGTCTACCCTCTAACTTGTAAAGCACCATGTATCCTAATAGCGCTATATAAATACTTAATAATAATAATAATAATAAAAAGCTGAGTTTGCAGTTGAGACAAGCTCAAGTAAATGCTGTGGAGAGATGAACGGAGGCCCTGCTCAAAAAGAACTCCACAGACAAGGAGGTAATCAAAGAACCTGTGAACTGCCCTAGAAGCTGAAGTAGAGAAAGTGGCAGTATAAATGTAAACAGTAAGGTTAACCTTAGGTGTGAAACCTGTTTAGAGTGTATGCTAGTATGATGTGCCTTAGCAGTAAATTGAGTGAGTGACTGTTAATTTGAGGACATTGTGATCATGGACAGTGAGTGGCCAGAATTTTTCTTGTAAATAGTTAGCATGTAATTGACTCATCGTAGCCGGGACTTCACGGGCAGGCGTTTCTTCTCCTCCTGTCACGGAACCGCGCCTGCCGTAGTGGGGCCCGGTGGTCCAGATACAAAACGTTGGCTGAACAGTTAAGGGGTTAATTGTTTCGTGACGCCACCTGTGAGAGTTTCGGTGATGTCCACCGGCGCTGCTTGGGCCTCCGGGGGATGGGATGCAGCAAGATGGAACGCTCCCCACAGGATGAGCGGGAGTCCCCAAAGCCAGGAGCTGCACAAGATGTTGTGAGGCAGCTGCGGTTACCTTCTAATATGCGGAGATGGACAGTTCTGAAAAAGGCACGGACACTGATAGTCTCTGTAATGGGTACTTTACTGTAACCAGCAGGTGATACATGGCATACAGTTAACGGGTAACAGACCGGGTGGACTCAGCAATGACCAGTGTTTCTCAGAGCTCCGCGGTGTTCCTCCATTCAAAGCTATTCTAGGTGAGTTGCCGATGTCGGATACAAGGGACTACTTATATTGCCCTGCCGGTGTCTACATTCCGGTGTGAGGTGTAGTCCGGGTCCTTTTGGTGGGTACTCCGCTGGCAAGACGGCTCTATTTGTGGCGGCGGTGGGGTACTCCTATAGAGCGGTCCCTCCACTCCTGGTTTGCATGGCAGTGATAAACGACTCCCAGCTTCGGAACCAGTAATCCGGTTGTAGATGGGCACGGGGATGTTTTGGCCCATATGTATTCGCCCAGAGTCCGGTTGTTGAGGCACCGAGGTAATGGCGCCCAACCGGGGGTGGTGGTGGCCTAGGGGCTGCACAGAACTGTGCAAGGCCCCCTCTCCTACGTTCCTCCTGGCCACGTTCTGCTTCCTCCTTATCCTACATTGCAGAAAGCTCTTACTGACTTTTTGCACTAACTTCTCCACTACACACTACCTCTACACTCCGCCCACCAGGACCTTATTAGCCCTCTATGCTGATGTGCATGTAGGGTATGGAGCTCTGAGTTTTAACCATGTCATTGCTTTAGTCAGAGAATATTGCTGCTGCTGTCTGGGCTGCAATATACTCCTGTGACGCACTCGTTGCGGGGCGCCACATAATCTGCTCCTGGTTGGTTTTGAAACTGACATTTGAAACCGGACACTTTACAATAGACCACAGAATAAAAACCTGTTTGGTGTGGCCAAACCATGGTCCAGTGAGGTGACCAGCAATGCCCCGTAGCCCACCCAGGGCTAGGTAGAGTGTGTGGGTGGAGGAAGCAGATAAGAGGAGCACTGCAGCATTGGCCATCCCTGGCCGAGCACCGTAGGTGGTGTCACGACATTAATCCCATAAACTATAACTCACCCGAACCTTTATTGACGCCGCCAGGGTCACGGAGCCGAGTCTCGACTCCCGTGACTCCCCAAGCCGTACTGTAGCCCAGTTCTGAGTATGCCACGGCCCTGGTGGGCATGTCATAGTACAGAGGCTATGTGTGGGCTCCTGGTATAATACAGGAGCTATGTGTGGGCTCCTGATGTAATTCAGGGGCTATGTAAGGCACTGGCTGTAATACAGGGTTTATGTGTGGTCACAGGGTGCAATACAGGGACTATATGTGGACTCCTGCTGTAATACAGGTGTGGCACCCCTGCGGACTGGTCGCCACAGTGAGGCTGCGCCTACTCCACTGGTATGGTATTATTGCTTTCAGGTGAGAAGGGTTGCAAACCGAGACACATATCTTGCACCCAACACCATCCCAACTCCAAGCCAGGGGATGCCGGGTGGAAGAGACCCCATGATAGGTAGACCCCATCTGCTGGATGAAGTAAGGAATAGGTAGAGGGGGTGGGTCAGAAAGGTAGAGAGAGAGTAAGAGAGAGGAGTCCAGAGAGGATGGAGGAGAAGAGAGGACTTGGAGAGATGGAGTCCTAGGGGACACGGGAGTGGAGGATCCTACTCGAGTTGGGCGGAGGGACTGGTTGCGAGAGGGGACAGGCCCAGATCTGGTGGGAATGCTTCAGGGTTCAGCCAGGAAACTGGAGGCTGCTGCATCTGTATGGGCAGTGGCTATTTGCTGTGGACAATCCGCAGGACGGTGGGTAGACATAGGGTCAGAGGATGTCTCACCTGTCACTCGACAGGGCCCACAGCCATCAGCCTGAGACACTGTAGCATGAAGGCACAGGGCAGGAGAGGAGAGTAGTCCAGCGCAGGGGAAAAAACAACCTGGGAAGGTTTACTAAGGGAGTCTCGGGGGAACCATTCTGATTGCTTGAGAACTGACCTGGCCACATCCTGGAAGAGCACAGCATCTGGCTGGGTTGCCCTTGTCTGATCAACAAGTAAATAGGTAAAAGAACTGCATGAACTTTGTCTGTCTGCTCCATTTTTGCTTTTGACTCTCACACCATCCCTGGGGCCCCGCTCCACCTGTGGGGAGCAATACCATCCCGGCTGCCATTCTATCCACCCCAGAGGTCTACAACAGCAGCACTAGTCACCTATGACCAGGTTCCACAGGAGGCCTCACGAGAATCCCACGTAAATATAACCCCCATTATTGTTAGGCCTGGGCTACGGAACTGGGCCACAGCCACCGTGGTCTCCCAAAGAATCAGCCGGCCCGGCTACCTTTCAGCCGAAGCACAGGGGCTTCATGTGACACAGGTTCTAATACAGAAGCTATGTGAGGCCCAGGCTGCAAGTGTAATACAGGGGCTTTGTGTGGGATCCTGGTGTAATACAGGGGCTATGTACGGGAACAGGCTATAATACACAGGCTATGTGTTGGCTCCTGATGTAATACAGGGGTTATGTGTGGGCACAGGCTGTAATACGGGGGCTAAGTGTGGGCTTCTGGTGTAATACAGGGGCTATGTGTGGGCACAGTCTGTAATACAGGGTCTATGTGTGGGCTCCTGATGTAATACTGTTTTTTTTGTGTGGGCACAGGCTGTAATACAGGGGATATGTAGGGTACAATAAAGGGGCTATGTGAAGCACAGGCTGAAAGTGTAATACAGGGTGTCATGTACTACTTCATTTTTGGTAGGTCAGAATATATCCCTTTTTCCTCACACAGGGGGTATGTGTGGGCTCCTGGCATAATATAGGGGCTATGTGTGGGCTCCTGGTTTAATACAGGGGCTATATGTCGGCTCCTGGAGTAGTACAGGGGTTATGTCTGGGCTCCTTGTGTAATCCAGGGTCTATGTGGGGTACAGGCTCTAATATAGGGGCTATGTGAGACTTCAAGTGTAATATAGGGGCTATGTGTGTTCTCCTGGTATAATACTGGGTCTATATGTGGGCTCCTGGTATAATATAGAGGCTATGTGTGAGATTCTGCTCTAATACAGTGGACTATGTGTGAGCTCCTGGTGTAATACACAGACTATGTCTCTCCTGTGTAGAGGATGGTGAGAAAGATGATCATGACTGCTGAATTCATTATAAATTGGAGAGGGGAGAGCTTAGTAAGAAAAAGACCGATTAGTAAAGAGTTGTTGTACTCCACACAAGAATTAATCAGAGTAAGAGTCCAAAGGTAAGAAAAGGTTGAATTCTAGAGATTTTCTTTTTAGGTGCAGGTAACATTGACACGCCCACTCCAGGGTCGGGGAAGACTCGGGAACCAGGCGGTTACTCGTTGTTGCTCTTCACCTCTTCTTCGGTTCTTTTCACGGGGACAGATGAGGACGAGACCTAGTCCCGTGACCCAGGCGGTGTCATTCAAATAAACGGGAGTGATGTTAGGGAAAATCTGAGGGGATAAAAGGGGGTATTCGTGACGCCACCTGCGGTATGCGGCCAGGGTGGCTGCCGCTGTTTCAGAACCTCTGGGGATGTTGACCGGCAGCTTAGATGTGCAGGAGGAGCACATTCCCCAGGACAAAAGAGTGGTATCCTCTGGCTTGTACCTTGGCACATGCTCGCTTGGTCACCAGTACACTCGGTGTTTCGAGCGGTCTCTGCAGCCGATGGTCACCACAAATAAAAGTCTCTCACACCACAGCTGCAGTTCAGTTACTTTTACTCAGGTTTTAAACATGGTACGCTCCTGCCAATCTCCGGTTTGCTCCATCTCCAGAACTGTGTTGGTACAGTCAAGCCACTGTTGGTGCCCCTACTCTTCTTTCTCAGTGTCTCAGTCTCTGGTGGGTCTCTTCTCTTAGCACTATAAGGGGTAGTTCTCCTCTGAGGCGAGCATATCATCACTCTACTCCCCAGGCTCTCAATGCTCTCTGCAGCACAGAGGTCAAGTACGCGTGGCCACAGGTGCTTGTATGTCCTGGACGTCATTAGGTCACTCGCCCATGGACTGCTCCCTAGTTCAACCACCTTCCCCAAGATGAGGCGGATGTTCGGCCACAGCTCCCGTTAGAAGTCTGGGGTCTCCGAGTTTACGGCTCGGGCATGCAGCTTTCGCACCGTCTGCAGGGTCGGGTCCCTGTCTCGTCCACCAACCCTCTGTCTCGTCAGATTCAGGCATAAGGGTGTTCGCTGACTTCTCTACACCCCAAGGGTTCTTCTCCGTCTCTACCGGTCAGTTCTCTCCCTCCCGTCGGTGAGTGTGGTGGTGTAGCTTCAGTCCACGGGAGTTGGCACCAGACCGCCTCTTCACTCTCGACTACCACTCCTTCTCAGTTGATGTTACTCCTCCGGTCTCCTATTACTGACTCCCATTCTCTACTGTCCTGTCCCCCTTTTTGTGGCCTGGGTCCTCCCTCAGGGTCCATCCATTGTCCCAGGGGCCTTTCACTACTGTGTTTTTGTTGTGGGCTCAACCATACCATCCCGACACCTGAAGAATAGGGGCACTACACTTCCTAACCGCAGAAGTGCAGTACCTCTGGTGGCAGTTTACCCGGAGGGGTGCCACAACATGAGCGAGCGAGTGATCAGGTGTAGGACATGAATGAGAGATCTGAGTCAAATATAACTCCAAGACAGCGGGCGTGCTGCTGGGGAGTAATGATAGAACCACATATAGAAATGGGAATATTAGGTTTTGGTAGATTACTAGATGGAGGAAATATGAGAAGTTCTATTTACTATATATACTAAAAAGAGAAAAAAAAGAGAAAAAAACTGCACAGCACTCACAGACTAAATGTGAACTGGTGCCATTTAGTCTGTGAGTGCTGTACAGTTTTTTTCTCTTTTTTGTATCATATGGAGATGCTGGCTCCATGCTGCAATTGCACCCTCATTACCTACAGGTGATCGAGGGTCTAGATGGAGTCTGCCCACTGAGAGGTGGGGGGTGGACAAGGAGGAAAGGGATGTCAGCGATAGGACTCATCAGACCTGAAGTCACTTTGTCGCAGTCGCCGAGCAAACAGACATTGGCCAATGTATGTACCAAGAACTTCAGAAATAAAAAGATAAGATTTTTGAGTTTTTTGAAAAAAACGTAAGTTTTTAAACTTTTTTCTCATATACATATAGCTTGTTAGCATTTGTACGTCATTGGTAGTAACTGAGTGCTGCAGAGAACTTTTTCTAGTTACTATATATACTAAAAATATTATAACCGGATGCGTAATGATCAGTTGCAGAGGGTGCGAATGTGACTGGGTCTTTCGAGTGAAACGTATTGTGGTGCAGAGAACCACCAGCTCCCTGCTTCCCCCACCAGAGGCCGGCAGCTGATGTCAGCATGCAAATTAAGGCTGGCGTATGATGGATGGGGGACAAATTTTGCATCATGGCCAATAAGACTCTATATACCCCCCTGCATAGAAGGGCAATGGCAGAGGTGGCATGACCTGAAAAGGGGGGGTGTGTGTTGAGGGTTCAAGGACTTCCCAGATAGGTTGCACAAAAATTGGCAAGTTTGTGATACATTAGTTGATTTGATTTTTAATTTTGAACCTTTTCTGTGCTTGTGTGTTTTTAATTTTCATGTTAAGCTCCAATTGGGGCACACATTGAACATGTTGGTGTTATTTGGCTAAAGTAAATACAAATAAATTCATACAGTTCACACCTCCTAATAACAAACGTGATGAGGCAAGATCTGTGGTCTCTTCCTCCATGTATCCTATAACACCCCGAAGTAGTCCTCTGAAGAAAATTAGGTTGGAGGTCAGAATAGGTGACATGGACTCTCCCCTTGCGGGGACCGGTTGGTACTCAGAACCGGGCCCTCCTGATGTCTTCGGGGGCTGTGGGATGTCATGGTGGCTTGACCCGGTCCGTGATCCCCTCGTCGGGCGTTCAGTTAAAAGAGGAATTGAAAAATGGATGAAAATAAAAGCAAAAATAAACATTTTTGTCGTGACGCCACCCGTGGGATGCAGCCGGTATAGCTGCTGCTGCAGTCGGGAGGGATGATGGGAGTAAAGGTACCTTTACACGCCGCAACTACGGTGTAGCAACTGAGAGGGAATCCAGATGTCCGTCACCGTTGCCCTGAGATTGCTATGAAATTGCGGCGTGTAATTGGGGAACGCAATGGTGATTTTGAAAGTTGCTCCCGGTTGCGGTTTCAGAACATTGTTCAAAAACCAGAGGGAACCCTGAAGGTGAATTGCCCTGGTTTTGGCGTGTGAATGGGCGGTAGGGATGGAATCTGCGTCGCCTAGTGATTTCCCAGAGGCATGCCACAGCGTGCTGCATACCGCACCCCATCAGCGATGATTGGTGGGGGCTACTGTGTTTCCATTGGCTGTCCCTTCACAGGGCGCCATATTTGAAGAGCTGTCCATTCACACTACACAATTGTAATGGCGTCATGTATTAGCCAGCCTTCCTGCTCAGGCTGGCCAATCATGACGCTATTGCGTTGTCTAATCAGCGTATTTGGGGCACGGAATACACAAGTCTGTCACGCCTATGTTCTTGCGGCGCTGATCATGTACGCCCACATTTCTTTGGGGATTGCGGCGTGTGAAGCGGTATCAGGAGTCAACCGGATGTTTCCCAATGCTGGTGTGGGAACTTCCGGGACGACACATGACCTTAGGTTGAGGGTTTAATTGCGGCGTATAAATGCGCCTTTAGCGTTCGGAGGCAACCGTCAAAAACGTGCACGCGCACGTTCCGTTGCCTCCGATCGCCGCCAAAAGTGGCGTGTAAAGGTACCCTAATAGGATGGTTCAGCTTTCCACGGGAAGAGCAGGTCCACAGGGCAACTGTAAAGTTTATGGAGATGATACATTCGTTGGAGGTGCAAGGACTTAGTGTACGGAATAACTGACAGACACAGGGGTAACAGTCTCCTTTATCTTTACTAATGTCAGAGGGAGGTTCATCCAGGGCACAGTTCACAAGTGGTGTTAAGGGTCCGGAGTCTGAAAGCGAGTTCAGGTTTTTTACACCTGGCAAGTCCTGAGGCCTCCCTATTGTGCTACTCCCTGTGGGTCCTGGATGCTTGAAGCTGTGCTATGACCCTCTCCTCTCTTGTCGGTCTTGGCCGTATGACAGGTGGCTTGAGCTCTATTTACGTTCTCTCCTCTCACTGCGTCTCCCTGAGTTCTTTGATGCTGCTGTGTCTCCTGGCCTTGTGGTGGGCAAGCAACTTGGAATCACCCACCCTCCGGTGTTGGTTGCTGGGCATAAAGTCCCTTGCGCCCTCGGACTCCAGTGTCCGTCCTGCGCTCAGTGCTGGGGCGAGCTGGCTCTGCTCCACTCCTCACACTGTTCCTCCACTTTCCTCATACCCTCACCTATGGGTCACTCACACTGGCTAGTCAGTTTCCTCGGACGGGCCTGACACGGCTCCCGACCATAGGATGTCTTCTACAGTTCTCCTAGGAACTGAACTGCCTGACCCCGCCCCCAGACCAGACTTTATTAGGGGACCTTCCCTGAACTCAGGCTTTAGAGCTCCCCCTTCTGGCCTGGAGTTGGGAAAGTGTTGTGCGTCTGTTTCGCCTGAGGTGGGTGCCTTCCCTTGCTTCCAAGCTTAATATTGTGGCAACTGGACCCTGGGGCGCCACACCATTATTACAGGATGGGCCAGAATGGGGACATTAATACAGCATTGGACAATGATGGGGACCAAATCCCATAACACCTTCGAGAAATCAAGATCTGCACCCTTGTGTGTAAATGAGAAAGCAATAATGCTTGACAAGTAGTCCTGTGCAGAAAATTAGACTTCACAGGAGCATAGAAAGGCAGGAATGGCGCACACAGTGTTAACTAGAGCAGCCACTATGAAATAGGCTGTAATAACCCTTCAGGTAAGATTTATGGGAGTGCGCATGTGTCTGGGGCCGCAGTGCTGCTGCACACGGAGAAATAATGTATTTTCTACAAGAAGATTGTTTGCTGTAAAAGGGAAATATTGTGTAAGGTGAAGAAAGGGAACTTTAACGACTTTTTTTTAATGAAAAAGATTCCACGATTTTTTTTTGTTGATTTAAAAAATGTTTTACAAAGAAGGGAGCAAGAGTATACTGACTTTATATAGAGAGAAATGGGGTGCTGAGACTTACTGCTGGTATATTGTGGTGTTCCATCCAGCGTCTACCCATACACAATCATCATTTATAAACAGGCCACTATTAGGTTTTTACCTTTGCTAAATCACAAATTAAAACATGGGACAATGTTGAGGGTCAATTGGAAATAATGCTAAGGTTGGAAATCTGTCTGCTACATGCTTACCAAAATTAAGGACCGGTGTCATCTGAACCCCATTGTTATTGCCATATCCTTTATTGGTTACAATGGATGATTGTTGATCATGTCGAGGTTAATTTGCCACTTGTTTTTTTTAAGTTCCTTTATTGGTATGCAAATGTGTTTAATATGCTGTTATTTGCCACGCTGTGACGTTTATTTAAGTACGTTATGGCTAATGTGTACTGTTAAGTAATAATATGCTCTTTTTCTCCTTGGTAAAATCATGGTTATGTTAAAAGATAGATGGCAAATTGGCATTGTTTGGGCAAGTGCATAGACTCTCCCAGCCAATTGGGCCGCTTATTGTCATGGTGTAGTGAGAATGCTGATGAGGGAATGGCGGTTATGGGCAGGGTGACCAGGGAAGACTAGTCTGACCCTAGTCTAGGAACCTTGAATGGCCCTGATCCCGAAGGTATCTCTGAAGGTGAGAAGGTTCGGGCCTCCAGTCTCTTCCTAAAACTCCTCCACCAGCCCTGCACTATTCCCCCCTCATCTCCCTCCACAGAACTGGGATACAGCAACTCCAAAAGAAAGGATTTCAGCAACACAAACGCACAGATCAGCACAGCACGGCTTCCAGGCATAGAATGAAACTCTATCAGCAGAACCACATGGTGGAAGGAGAGGCTACTTAAAGGCCAGGGGGAGGGGAGCCCAGGTGAGTCACACATTAACCCCTCAACCAGCAGCCGAACCTCATAGTGAATGCAGTTCTGGAGCACAACACAGGAGGCAATGACCTTCACAACTATCAACCATGCAGCTCTTAAAGACAAACACATACACAGCAGCATCCAGCAAGGTGACACTTATACAAATAACCCGCTGATCAGAGATCGATTTGAGTGTCAGCATAGTGTGATCCAATTCTCAGAGAATCAGAACCTACTGTGATAAGAAGATGGAGAATAAAATGTCTCCACGCCGGTGCATGAGTCCATGCAAATCAGACTGTACTCAGATGCCATCCCATGATTTCCATGCACTCATTGATTTGCATTGCCCCGTACGATCTGAATATCATATGAAATTGGACATGCAGCATTTTTTTTGCCTAGGGGAAAATATCTGACATATGAGCAGCCCCTTAAACTAACATTGCTCCCAGTGCAATGTTTTATCAAATCACACTCGGGCTGAAAATATGGCCGTCTGCCCCTTCCATTAGGGTATGTGCACACCATCCAGAGACACTGTGTTTTGGATGTAGCACCTCTGGACCTGAGGGAACCCACGGGTGAACACAGGGAGACCGCAGCCACCCTGTGCCCATAATCTGCATTCGGTGCAGGGTGGCTTCACCCTGCATTCACCTGCTCTGACTCCACAGCATTAACTTAACATGCTGCTGAGGTGCGGCATCGCGGCAACACGCACCGAAGCTGAAAATACAATGCGGCGTGGAGAAGCACAGTGAGCATGGGATTTCTAGATATCCCATCCACTGTGCTTGTATTGTACAACGCAGCGTTTTGGATACAGCAGTAGTGCGCTGCTATTTCAGATTGTGTGCATGCGCCCTTAGGGTCCCGTTACACTTGGTGACGTTCCAGCGATCCTGACAACAATACTACCTGGTAAGGATCGCTGGAACGTTGCTATGTGGTCACTTGTGAGATGTCAAACAGTCAGATCTACTCAATGACGCAGCAACAATACGGCGACCCGTATAACGACTTCGGCGGTCTTTGGGACCCTGTCACACAGCAGATAGTCTGACGACTCAGACGTGGCTGAGTTCTGAGTCGCCAACGAGGCCGTTGTTGTTAAGGCGTGAAACACACCGATGCATGCTGGCCAGCAGGAACCCGATGATCAAAAAATGGTCCACCACATCTCGACATGATCAGCGATGTCACAGAAGGGGCCTGGTCGATGCTGCGTGTCAAACATAGCGAGATCGCTGGCAAGGTCACTGATGCATCACAAAACTGGTGACGAAACAGCGATCTCACTAGGTGTGACAGGGGCTTAAGATTGACAAGAGTTTGTAAACTGATGCAGTTTAAGTACTAAAAAGGGTTGAGTAGGCAGAAAAAGTGAGTAAATTGTCAGACAAGTTTTTGTAGACTTTTTGAGAGACTGCCACTAAGCTATAAGAAGGAGGGCTGCCACTAGGAATTTCAGGGCCATTCGCTGGCAAAATGTTGGGGTCCCCCTGAGACCCCACCCAGCCTTCACCCCAGCTTCACCTCCACCCCGGTTTTGCCTCCACCCCAATATATACACTACTGTTCAAACGTTTGAGGTCACCCAGACAATTTTGTGTTTTCCTTGAAAACTCATACTTATTTATCAATTGAGTTGGAAAATGAATAGAAAATATAGTCCAGACATTGACAAGGTTAGAAATAATGATTTTGACTTGAAATAATAATTTTCTCCTTCTAACTTTGCTTTCGTCAAAGAATGCTCCCTTTGCAGCAATTACAGCATTGCAGACCTTTGGCGGGTACTATTTAATGAAGCCGTCAGATGAGGAGCTGTGAGGTGTCAATTCATCAAACTAGAGACTCTAATGTACTTGTCTTGTCTTGTTGCTCAGTTGTGCAGCGGGGCCTCCCACTTCTCTTTCTACTCTGGTTAGAGCCTGTTTGTGTTCTCCTCTGAAGGGAGTTGGACACACCATTCTAGGAAACCTTCAGTTTCTTGGCAATCTCTCGCATAAAATAGCCTTCATTTCTAAGAACAAGAATAAACTGTCGAGTTTTACTTGAAATTTCTCTATTTCTGGCCATTTTGAGAGTTTCATAGAACAAACTAATGTGGTGCTCAAAAGAAGGTCTCAACTAGCTCAAAGAAAAGTCAATTTTATAGCTTCTCTAATCAGCCAAACCGTATTCAGCTGTGCTAATATACTTGTGCAAGAGTTTTCTAGGTTTCCTACACATCCATTATCCTTCTTACACAGCAAACGCATTGCACCATTAAAACACTGGAGTGGTGGTTGTTGGAAATGGTCCTCTATACATCTATGTACTGTAGATATTGTATTAAATACCAGACGTTTGTAGCTAGAATAGTCATTTACCACTTTAACAATGTATAGAGTGTATTTCTGATTCATTTAATATTAGCTTCATTGTAAAAGCTTCTTTAAAAAATAAGGAAATTTCTAAATGACACCAAACTTTTGAACTGTAGTGTATATATATATATATTTACACATGGACACACACACAATATATAAACTGCTTGGGGCTGAATTAATACACAATAGAGAATATACAATAGAGACTGCTTCTGGCTGTATACACAATAGAGACCGCTGCTGACTATATATACGATGGCGAATACACAATAGAGACTGCTGAAGGCTGTATACACAAAGGAGACTGCTTCTGGCATATGCACAATAGACACTGCTGCTGTCTGTATACACAATAGAGAATACACAATAGAGACTGACTGCTGCAGGCTGTACACAATAGACACTTCTGCTGGCTATATACACAATAGAGCATGCACAATGGATACTGCTCCTGTCACACTGGGCATAGGGAGACACCCAGCGCAGGATGGCAAGGGTGGAAAAGGAGTCCCTGATGCTAAGGCCAAATGGGAGATTGAGACCCCTAGAAACACTAGCGCTGATACCTGGCTCCCCTAACAACCCTATACAGTCTCTACAACTGTCGCCGATCAGGATACCTTGTCCCTGTCTGTCCCTCAACCAAGACTACTTAGGGAAAAGACAGGGTGGACAATAGTCAACCCACCTAACAACTAAAGGAAACTACACAGGAAGTCCACGATGCACTGCTGTACCCAGAACTCCAAACACGCTATTACCAGCAACGTATCATGGAAGCCAAGGGGTATAAAGAGACAGATGAAAAGTAGGCAGGAGACCAGTGGAGTTCTAGAGACCTACACCTATGACTAAGCAGAGAAATACCTCTCAAAGGGACAGGATCACAATTCAGGATTTTGACTGTTAGGCCAGACACTGCGACTTTCTGCGAGTGGCCCCGACAGCCTCGTCCATGTCTCCTGATACACCCATGACAGCTGTAGGTTGTATTCATAATGAAGACTGCTGCTGGCTGTATACACAATTGAGAGGGCTGTGAGTCATATAAACAATAGACGGTCACTGGCCATATGCACAATAGAGACTACTGGCTGAATGCACATTAGAGACTGCCGACCATATGTACATTAGAGACGACTGACCGTATGTATATTAGACTGCCAGCCAAATGCACGTTAGAGACTGCCGAACGTATGCACATTAGAGACTGCCAGGCGCATACACAGACTGCTGGCCATATACACATTAGAGACTGCCAGCTGTATGCACATTAGAGACTGCTTGCTCTATACTGTATATGCAGGTCCACACTATATATATACAATATATACAGTATGTAGTGTGGACCTGTATATCAATTATAGTGCTGTGTAAAGACAGTCAAACACACAGACAGACACACAGACAGACACATTGACACTAGACACATATCATACTCACCAGCAGCAGTAGCTCCGGCGTTCAAATCCTGCTGGCGCGCTGTGCGTTGTCTTTCAATTTATACTGCACATGTCAGCCTTTTAGGTACAGTACAAATGTGACAATCCTAAAGGCTGGGATACTAGCTGAGCCAGACGTATAATTTTCACAGTGGCAATGCCCAGCAGCTATGGCCTAGGGGTGCACATAGCCTCCCTTTCGCCTGAGCCGCGGGTGAGGAGCGGGTGGGGGTGAGCTATCAGCCGCGGGTGAGGTGTGGGGGGAGGGGGGCTGTCAGTTGCTGTAGGCGGTGGCCGCCCGCAGGAGTGGTGCGTTACCTGCTAACATCCAGGAGCTGAGTGTGGCAGCTGCCCCCTTCAGATCTGCCGCTCCCCCTGCCTCCTTGCCTCCAGAGCCAGAGGGCTCACATTGTCCAATGGACAGTGCGGCCCTGCCCTGACCACACATGGAAAAGGGGGTATTTACAGGGAAGAATAAAGTTTGTAAAGTTCATGACGTCAGCTGAAGTGTCCAGACAGGGATAGCCGATGCTGATTATATATATTGCCAGGGGAGGTGTTGTAGCAGCTAGGTGTTATACCATCTTCAGCCAGGGCAGGCTTCTGGGGTGTAGTAGGTATGAAGGTGATGATGGCAGTTGTGGTGGAGATGATGATGGTAGTGACAAGTGTGGAGGTGCAGCAGAAAGAGGCAGTTGAATGCAATCTTTTACCTTTACTTGCAAAATAGCAGTCACAGGTCCAGTGATGCACCCCAGGGTCGGGTACTCAGCTCTTGGGCGGTGGTTTCGGTCTGGGATGTCACGGGTGGCTGTCTGAGGCTGGACCTGGCGGGTCAATGAAAAAGGGGTTAAATAAAGTATATACAAATTTGTCGTGACGCCACCTGCAGTATCTGGGGATGCTCACCAGCGCCGCTACAGTCCTCCGGTGGTCGTTGGTATTGCGGCAATGATGGTGTAGTCCCCCGCAGGCTGGACTAGACCGCCGGGGCAGCATTTCTGTAAAGAGACAGTTTATGGAAAGAATGCAGCAGAGTCGGTAACTTACGTCACTGGAAAACTTTCAATCATCAACACAGTCTTTCAGTGCAGTAGATGTTATAATGACAAATGCTACGTATGCTGCAAGTGGAACTTCTGGTCGTTAGATGGATCCCTCCTTATGTACCTTTCTTATTCCTTTCTTTCCCTTTGCCTCCCAGTGGCAGTGAAGTCTGACTTCTTAAAGATAGTCTAACCTCCTGCTGCGTCTCTTAGTTTCCTCTGCTTTGTACCTGTCGGGTGAACCTTTTACTGTCCTTCGCATGATCCTACTGCAGAACTGATTCCCCTCTTGTGGGCTCTTCAGAAGTCGGGGCTGTATCTAAAATATCCCCGGTCATCGGATTTTCTGTGAGCCGTGAAGGTAATCACAGTTGCGGGCTCCGGTACCCGGTTCCTTTCCTGGGGCAAACTCTATTCCTCACAAGAGTGGACTCCGGCCTCTGAGTTACCACTCTCTCGCTTCCTTCTGTTTCTGGGATCTTTGCTTCTCAACTCTCGCTGATCTCCTTCCTCCCCGAATCCTAGACTCCGCTCGACTCTAGACTCTTCTCCACTCTCCTCTTCTTCTTCCCCAGTGCCCCCTAGAGGTCACTATATACCCTCCCAGGGTCCCTCCCACCGACTGATCTAGTGTGTGGGTGTTAGCTCTAGGGTTCAACCTACTGACCATAGCTCCAATTGCAGTGGGGTGACTACACCGCTTTTATGAGTGCAGTACCCCTTTTGTGGCACCTACATGGTGGGGCGCCACACACCCCCTTGATGAAACATGCTCGTCGGCGAGCATCACATTTGCCCATCGGGAAGTGAAAAATATTTTTATGTTAAATCCCAACGGGTAACTATTTACAAATCATGAATATTTAAATTTCTTCCCGTTTCTGGGAGGTGCTTTAATTGGAACGTTGCACATATAAAACAATTCACATACATTATTACTCTGGCCCAACGGGATCGGTACTAAGCATGCGGGCCCAGCGGTAATCTGTAGTCCAGCACAGTCCAGTGTGTGTTATCATCGCTGGGCCACTCTTCATCACACATTATCAGGGCAAAAAGGGGACAGTTCAATAAATGTCTCTAGGGTCTCCAGTGACACACTCTTCATTTGGGCAAACAAAAGAGGATATATATCAACAGGGCTATATACAGGGAAAAGGACAATGTCTCACAGTGGGAGTCTATTGTTTAAGTGTTCATTATCAATCTATTCTGGAAATTCTGATGGCGAACCATCCAAGTGGGGCAGGGTAGCGTTCATAATTCACTTGCTCACCTCTATACAAGTCACGCCGGGGGTGTCCTTTTCTTAAGAAGGTTTCCACATCCCACTGGGAAAAGAAGATGTCGACCAAGGCTTCCAAGGGAGGGTGGTGTAGCAGCCATATGTTAAGGCCTTTCCAGTTAGGGCAGATGTCCCTTAGAAGGTGTAGAAAGTAGATGGGAGGAGGAGATTGAGGGTTGTGGTACAGGGTGACAGTTTTGAAGGTGAGTGCAGGGCAGTGCAGGAAAGAACAGAAGACACACAGTTCTTGTGGTTCTTACCCTTTACGTGAGTGAGAAGCAATGACAACCCAGCCGGGGAACAGAGTCCATTAAGATTGAGGCCTGGCCAGCCCAGAAGTATTCAGAGGCCACCTTGCCAAGAAACAGGGTATATTTGTCCTTAGTTGCTGCCTTTTCCTTCTGTCACTTGCTACCTTTTGTCCTCCCCTAGGTGTCCCGTGGTTGCCAGTCCCTAAAGGCAGGTAGCTGCGGGTCCTGTGAGTGATAGTCTTGCTTGTCCTCTAACCCTATGTAGCCCCTTGAGCCTGGGTAGGGTCCACAAAGTTAGTCACTGTACATGAAGCCCTGTGACCTCCAGTTTCTCAATTGGTCCTAAAGTATCCCAAATTGAATTGGGGCTTGTACCCCTGCTGAAACTAGCTCCTCTGCCCATCTTCAACAGCTGGCAGCAGATTTGTGTCCTCCATGCCCTGGCCTAGCACTTTACTCCACGCTTAGTGCTAGCTCTCCTCTCCAGCTGCCTGACTCCAAAACACTAGAGCTATTCTCCTTCTGCCACCCACCCCTAACCTAACTCCTCCTTCCAGTCATAAGGTGGGGACAGCCCTGAATGTGTATTTCTTCAGCCCAGCACTTCCCTGGCCTGGAGTTTGGATGTGATGGGTGCATTTGGGGATCTCGATAAAACTTCCTCCTCTTAACTCTGGGCATGATTCCACACATATTAAATACAAGCAATACCATTAGTGGCGGCCTTGCCACAGGGGCGCCACGTGTACATTGTATTGTGATCAGAATTATATCAGAGTTTGGTCAGTTTTTCGTTTTTTACCATCAGATTTTGGTTGGAGATAAATCAGTTATTTTTTCAGATGAAAAAAAAATCCTGATGGAGGTTTTTCAAACATTTAATAATAATGGATGGCATCCGAGGGCTGTCCAATTTTTCTATAAACTCATAACTTTGCATCGATGAATTAGACCTGAAACTAAGATCAAAATTAGACATCTCTGTAATTTTGTGAGAACCACTAAATCTGCAAAAATAGACGGACAAGTGAACAGATCCATAGACTATAAAAGGGAGATCTATCTGTGAAAACCATGGATAGAAGTCATAGGGGAAAAAGTAACGTTTGAATGAGCCCTAAAGGCCCCGTCACACCTGGCGACGGGGCTGGAGATGTCGGCGGCGACTGGCGGGAGCGCGCACGTTTTTGGCACCCCGCCAGCGTCGCCATCCCCCATTTACATGGGGCGACATCTCCAGTCCCGCGCCGGCGAGCTGACAGGTGGCATCGCCAGCGGGGTGTCTGAAAACCCCAGTGGCGATGCAGGACAATGGGAGCCCATGGCTCCCATCGCCTGACTGGTCGCCGGCGGCCTGTTACATGGGGCGATGTGTGCACATCGCCCCAGATCGGTCGCCTGGTTTCAGAGCAAATCAGGCGACCTCCCGGCGCCGCCGACATCGCCCCTTTACATGAGGCGATGTAGGGGCCATGTCGCCGCGATAGGCCACGCCCCTAAGTCGCCTATGTAATTGGCGGCGATGTCGCCCCGTGTGACTGGGCCTTAAGGCTAAGTTCACACAGGCTGTTTTGCAGCATGTTTTTTGCATCATTTTTCCCTTGGTTTTATGCAATTCGATTAGCAGCATTTTACAGTAAAGCAAGAGACCTTTTTCTGAAATGTCATGCACACACTTAATCATTTTTTTTCTGACTGAAATGGAAACTTGCTTGGTTTTTGCAAGAATGAGCATGACAATTCTTACAGTGTTTTTGCACAATTTTAGCAGCGTTTTCCTGCCATACAAATCAATGACAAAGTGCAATAAATGGTGCCATCAGGTTATTTTGGTGCAGAAATGTCAGGTGAGAGAGAGGGGGAGAAAGAGGAAAGCGAGAGGGGGAATGGGAGAGGTGAGAGAGAGAAATGAAGAGATAGAAAAGAGAGAGAGAGAAAGGGAATGAGGAAAGAGAGTCAGGAAAGAGAGAGGGAGTCGGAGAGGTGAGAGGGAGAAGAGAGAGGAAAGGAGAGATGAAAGAGAGAGACAGGAAAGAGAGAGAGGAAGTGGGAGAGGTGAGAGGAGAGAGAGAGGGAAAGAGAGAGAGAGGAAGAGAGAGGAAAGAGAGCGAGGAAGTGGGGGAGGTGAGAGAGAGGTAGAAAGGAAAGAGAGAGAGGGAGTAGGAGAGGTGAGAGAGAAAGGGAGAGAAAGAGTGAGAGAGGGAGGAAAGAAGAGAGAGAAAGGGAGAGAGGAAAGACAGAGATGAAAGAGAGAGAGGGAGTGGGAGAGGTGAGAGATGAGAGAGGGAGAAACAGAGAGAAGGAGAGAGAAAGGGAGAGTAGCCAGGCAGATGAAACCAACAAGTAGATGTATAAAATGCAGCAAACACACTTGTAAGGCTCCTTTCACATCTGTGGTAAAAGTGTAATTCCTGGCAGATCTGGCAGATGTCTCCGCATCTGTCGCGTAGTGGCAGTACTGACCTGACAAGCTTGCGGTTGGGTGCGGCAAGTGTGGCATTCCAGTACTTGTGGCAACTCAAAAAAACGCTGCTATCAGCAGTTGTTTTGCACGTCCGCAAGTGCTAGATCTGCCGGATTCAGCAATATCGCACTTGCCGCACCCGATCACAAGCCCCATAGAGAACGAATGGTGCCATAAGTCCGCCGTTACGTGGCAGATCCGGCAGATGCGGTGACATCTGCCGGATCTGCCGGGAATTACACTTTACCGTAGATGTGAAAAGAAAGGAATAAAAACTCACATAAAATGCACCAAAAAACACAGATATCTTACTGCCAAGATATCTTTATTTACTGTTAAGGGATCAGGTTTTGATGCAGAAAAAAGATGCAGCAAAACACCCTGTGTGAACATAGCCTAAGAGTGAGCATCTATGAAATAAGTGCAGCAGAGTTTAAATATTAGGAGAGGAGATACAATTTTCAATGGAGAATTCGGTGCTCCAGCCAAAGCTGTATCTGTGTTTGCCATGAAAAAAAACCTTCATTTGGACTAAATATATTCTCTTCTGTATAAAAGCAGAAAGTTTTTCAGATGTTACCTTCTACCTACAGAGCTCTTGTTGGATCACTTTATATAAGAAAATACTTACGGACTTGTTGTGGAAATTACAGCAACCTTGACATGTAAACATCTGTACCCAGGTATGTATTTACCGAGCTTAGCATAAAATTGGTATATAAAATCTATGCGTTATCTAAAGTATAATAATGCATATTAAGTTTGCACCAGGAATTAAAATAGCAAATCTATTATTAAATCAAACGTGGCGTGTTTTATTCTACATACTTGCCACTGTTACATTAATGTCAGAGTTGACATTGGTAAATCTTGTAAGCCATTACGCCCACATGGCACTTATAGCAGCATGGGGTGGCTCCGACATTCACTACTTGTTCTGTGTAATGAAAATTATATTGTGCTTCCTAACAGTTCTAGTTGCAGGAAAAAGGGTTTGAAAACGTGCCATAGTGCTGTTCCAAAATCTATAAGGTTAGTTAAAGGTCAGTAACATTTAAAGGCTGGGTAGTGGGACACATTTGACATTAAAAATAAACATTTTTATACACAGTATGTTTGTTGAGGGTCCACCATTACGGGGTTCTGGGAGTCGAAAGTAAGGCAGGGCCTCGGCTGTGGGGCTACCCTGGTTCTGCTGAGCTTGCCCCAACTGGCTTCCCCTTGCAGAAGATAAGTCCATGGTTGCCCTTGGCGAGGACCAAAACACACACAGGTTCAATTAAAGCTTGTATTGGACTTTATTTAAACAGTATCGTGAAATACGGGCATGTATGGGGTATTCACATCAACATAATTTGCCACAAACTGCTCCCCTCATCCCAGTGCCTCCAGAATCTCCACCCTCAGTCCCACTGTAGGATGCCATGAATTCATACAGTCTCTCCTAGCTACAGCCCTATCCCACCTGCAGGGTGATCGATAGACAAATGTTCTTTCACAGCTTGCACTGTGACAACCCATTCATCTCTGTCTGTGCCGAGGTCAACAGAACCAGCACCGGAAGGAACAGCCGATGTCTGGGGATCTGCCTGAGGCATGGCTCAAGCACCAACACCGGGAAGTGCGCACTCACTTTGTATTTTGGCCGAGTCTCGTGTCCTGGGTCCAAAATCCCAGGGTGACACAATCACATAACTGGGTAGTAGTTCCTGTTCTAACTCTCTTTCTTGGTACTCTCCTCCTGAACCTACACCACAGGTCCTTTTTGTTGGCCAGGCTTCTAAGGAATATTACCAATTATTATTAATAACTTCCATCATTTAAGTGGACCTGGGAGCAGTCTTCACCTTGGTCGCTAGATGGGATACAAATAATGGTTAGGCATGTTAACTTTGTACAAAAATACAAAACGCACATACACCGTATTCTTCATGGGGGAAGCAAATTGACCCTAAACCCCCTTACATGTTAGTGACACCTTCATCTGCAGAACCATATACAATTTGCTGCCTGTTGTTGGTTCCATAATTTGCTCTTATGGCGGTATCTTTCCCAGGAATAATCCCAGGCTGGATATGATCTCAGTGTGTCTCCAATGTACTGCCTATCTTCATTATCTCATATATATGTGCACATTCTATCCTTCACTTATTTCTTCCTTGTGTGCTTTCCTCCTTTTCTATAGCCTCTCCCTCCCTGAGATTGTATATGAATGTCCCTCTCTCCCCACTACAAAGATCTGTGTACAGCCCCTTTCGCCCCTTCCTTCTGCTACCTCTAACACTGAGAGAAGGGAGGGGGTTCATAGAGAGCCATAGAACTGTGCAGGATCACACATTTGTAACATTTTTTCAGCTACGTTAGATGATGAACTTACAAATTCTCTGCAGCAGCAAAATGGAGCAACATTTTTAAGGGAGGCTATTTCTAAAGTTACTCAATTTTGTATTTAGGAAAGAAATTATCCAAAAAATAAAATTTTGTGTGAAGTTGGGCATTTGAGATCACAGTATGCTTTATTTTATCTGAAATGAGAAACTATTTTAAAAGTGCTATCCTTCTTTCAGTCTCTCAAATATCTCTTGTGATAATATACCTAGGAATACAAGTATACTCACAGATCTGTTTCGATCTTTTATGCCTCAGCAGCACATATGAAACTTTTGGTAAGCAATGGCTATGTTTTCAAAAGCTTTGGCTTCCATCTATAATGTTGTGTTGAATCCACCATATTGTAGATCCAATTGGCTCTGGAAGGATCACATTGACTTCTTAAAGGGTCCATTTGGGCAGAGTCGAGGTCCCTGTAGTTTTGACTATAAGGGTATGAGCACACTATATTAGGCTTCTTTCACATGTCCGTGTCTCCGCTACATGTGTTGTCCATGCAGCCAAATGCCAAGGACACATACATACGTACACATGTTTTACATGTCCGTGTTTCTGCATGGACCATGTTTCCATGTGGAGCAGATGCGTGTCCGTGTACTCCAAATGGAGACATTTCCGTTATTGAATGACAGCGCGGACCCAAGTACCCATTCAGTTCATTGGGTCATCCGTGTGCACGGATATAAGCTGAGACTTTTTTGTGTAAAAATAAAGAATTTTATACCTACCTGACTCCAGTGATGTCCTGTCCCTTTCACTTCCACGGCCGCTCATTAAGCTCATAAATATTCACTGCACAGTGAGCAGCAGCGGCTCTGGAAGAGAGAGGACAGGCAGCGCTGGAGACAGGTAAGTTTACAAAGACCATGTGCCATTCCGGATCTCACAAGGATGGCACATGGAAAGCATATGCGTGACCCATGATGCGGGACACATGGACACCAAAAACAGCATCTCTCACACGTGCATTTTTGCACGGCTATGTGAAAGAGGCCTTACATTGGTTCACTCATCTGTTTCTGTTTAATTCTTCAACTGGATTATTAAGACTTCATAAACAAGAGCAAAATAAAACAGACATTAACAGTCTTAATGGCATAAAGAAAACAGTGTTCAATCACTCCATTGAGGGTCCACTCTCTCACGGAAAAGGTTCAGCTCTTTTTAGTATGAGCCCAGATCTGGAGGTCTGTCACCTCCATACACACACAGAATACTGACTGAATCCTAATGGAGTGGAGATATGTGAACAGCCATGTCACCCATCTCTTTGACTATTCACACAAAACCTGGCCCTTGTCATGGCCAATTAACCCTCTCAGTATATAACATACAGGGACCTCACCTGGGCCATCACCAAAGCTGCTAATTGCTGATCAGGTAGCCCCGCCTCCCCAGGTCCTTCAACCATCGGGAGATAGATGGAGGCATTGGTGGACTCACTGAACATGCTCAGTACACTAAAATCAGGTCCGTGAAATGATCTGACCTTTTCTCGGAACCATGCACCATAGGCCCCCATGTTAATGGCTGCGGATCGTGTGGGATTTGATTCTGTCTGATTTGGTCCGGTGTGCCCAAAATCGGAGCAGTCTCCGATTTTGCGTACAGCAAAAAATCGGACAGAATCGGATCTGACACAAATTGAATGTCAATAAAGCCAAATCCGATCAGATCCGTCACCCATAGGGATACATGGGGGTCAAATCGCATCCGTGGCTGTCAGTTTTACAATGGACAGCCACAGATGCCCAAAATACACAGTGTGAAAGCAGCCGAATCCTGTAAAGTGTATCATTTTAAAAAAGGAATAGTTCTGAACTTTGCACTTTTCTTGCCTTCAAAAGTGTAAATAACTGCCAATTGAATGTACACACAGTACCTTATGTGGTAGGGTGAGCATAGGCTACATAGTGTGCCAACAATACCAAAAACAAAAAACTACTATGGGCTGATTAGAACAAAATGCAGAAACAGAGCTTTCCACACTTGTGGAATCCCTGGTCAATCAAACCTTTTATTAAGACATATTAGAGGCAATCTTCATATCCTTGTAGGGCATCTACTTTTATATACGGCGGGTGAAATAATTATTGAAAACGTTACAAATTTTCTAAGTAAACGTATTTCTAAAGGTGATATTGATATGAATTTCTCACCAGATGTCGGTAACAACTCATCAAATCCACACAAGCAAAGAAATCAAACCACAGATGTCCATAAATTGTTAAGTGTAATAATGAGAGATGACACAGCGAAAGAGTATTGAGCAGATGAAGAAAAAGAAGTAAAAAAAAGCCATGGAAAGTCATGACACCAGCTGAAATATATTGGTAATTAGAAGGCAATCCTGCCACTTAGTAAAAATAATATTAGCTGGTTCAACTGATGGCCTATAAAAAGGTGTCTCATTACCCAAGTGCCACACAAGAAACATCTCATGATGGGTATAACCAGTGTGCTGGCTCAAGACCTCAAGACCACTTCATTAGCATTACTAATGAGTACGGTAAGTATAAAAATGTTTTTTACTACATTGAAAACTAGCATTTAGCAGAGAGAGGGATAGTTATAATGGTAATAGGAAGGTGCAGGGACATGCATTGATATTTTAGGTGGCTGTTCAGAGGTGACTGGTTCCCTTTAAAATTTGTTCAAGAACATTTAGACAAATCTGTAAAATACTTGATGCACCCAAGGCTATGGGGTACTCGGGAACTGGGTCGGTGTTGTCTCTCTGGGGTATCACGGTAGTCATGACCCGGTCCCGTGGCCTGGGATCAGTCCAAAAAGGGGATATTTGCAAGGGAAGATTTGTTGTGACGCCACCCGGGGTATGTGGTTAGTAGAACCACCGCTGCCGTATTCCTGCTGGGGACGGTGTCTTTGGGCAGCGTGGATGGTAAGCCCTCCTCGGGTAGGGCTGAGGGTCCCCAGGGCAGGAGTAGTGGTTGTGGATGGTTCGATGGGACTTTGTGAGGGATCGTGCTGGGTACAAGTCTCTTACTTCCAAGCTGCAGCTCCTCCAGCCAGTGTGCAGGACTGACAGTCTGTAGCTCCTCAGGTGGGATTCCATTGCAACATTTGCTGCTGCAGCTCTCCACAGTATTGGTTGTCTTAGTGCTGGACATGGTGCTGGAAAGAAAGCAGTCTCAGGCAAGTGTGAGCTAACTGGGTACTTTACTCCATTTTTCCACAGTTCACACAAGTTACACTTAAACACTTCAGCACTGCTCCAGGTTACTCAAACTATGCAGCTCAGGTAGCTTGTCTGTGTTGCTCCCTCAAAGTCCTTTCAGGCCCTTCTCTCAGTATTATCGTAGTACCTCACCCACGGGTTCGGTCTGGTGGTCATGGACTCACGGGTGAATATATTTCCCTTGCAGTCAGGGTCACCAGTCCTAGTATGACGGCTGTGTTCCTAGTCCGTGGTGGAAAGTTAGGCTGCAGCACATAAAGTCTCTGCCCCCACCGGTGTGTCTCGTGATTAAGGTATAGAATCCCCAGTCACCTCTTTAGAGACGGTTCTCTGGTGTCGGCCTAGCCCTCCAGTGTCCCAGGTTCAGATATTTGGGCACACCAGGCTCCTTCTGTCTGTCACTGTGCTAAGGGTTCCTCCGCGCAGCATGAGTCTATTAGGCTGCCGGGCCCTTGTCCTCCCACCTTCCTTAGCTATGGGGTCTCTTTCAGTCTTTCCCATTCCCGTCGCTTCCAGGCTATGAAGTAGGCTTTCTCTCCAGAGGTCTGTGCCTCGCACAGGGAGCCCGAAACTGTCTGGGAAGTTTCTCTCTGCTCTGTTCTCACTCTGCTGCAGCTTTGCAGCTCCCTTCTCACAGTCCTCTTCTGCTCTTTCTCACTAACTTTTGTCTCTTCCTGCTCCTAGGTTTTGTTTAGGTCACTCCACCCACTTTGTCAGTGTCCTCCTACGTTCCACCCACTGTGCTACACCCGCTACCCCTTGCCCAACCTAGAGTCCTAGACGTAGGGTCGGTGCTTGTGCGGTGTGGGTGTGTTTCCAAACAACTTGCTTAGGGGCCTTTCACACTTGCGTTATTTTCCTGATTTGGAAGATCAGGCAAAAACCTGATTCTTACAGTATTTTGCCCATTCACTTTAATTTTGTCAGGTAGAATCTTGTTGCTTCATGTTTTCTCCTGAAATCATTAAAGAGAATAGGCAAAAAAAATGAATCCTGTAAGAATCAGTTTTTTTCCTGATCTTCCAAATCAGGAAAAAATGCAAGTGTGAAAGGCCCCTTACCTGGCTGCACTTCCCTCTTGTGGCCACCTGATCACAGGGGCGCCACATACTGAGAAAATATAGTCTGGTCAAATTAGACCAGAATTGAACTCTTTGGGTTCCATAACACACACCATGTTTGCAGGCCAAAAGGCGGGCACTTAAATCACCCTAAAAACACCATACAACAGTGAAGTTTGGAAAGGGGAATATCATGGTGTGGGGCTGACAGCAACATAATGTAGGCAAGGAAACCCTGAATCCAATGATGTATCACATAGATTACTGGCTGAAGCCATTCTGACACTATTAAAGAATTGAGTTTAAAGCATGTAGCTGACCTGAGATTATGCCCACCGAGCTCTCAATACATATTGTGCATTGACTGTGAGGTGTCAATCACAGGAAGGGGCAAGCCAGACTAACCTGCGTGTGAGTTTATAGTCCTGAAATACTAATCACAGGGTAATAAACCCTTTAGTTTAGGTAAACAATAACAAACACATAGATAAGAGAAGCATAATTGCTTTTTTTTAATTAACTCTTACAGCATGTTGTCCTCATCTTATATAGCAAAAATCCTTCTAACAGATTCCCTTTCAGAATAAAGAAACAAAAAGTAGATTTCATATTGCCCCCTCTGTAAAAGATTGATCTATGAAAGTATAAATATAAAATTATTTGCCTAACACTGGTAAAGAGAAAAAAAAAAACAACAAAATTTAAAATTTTCAGTCACTTGACCCCCTCTTATCGCCCCACAGAAAAAAATCAAAACATTTTATTTATCTACAGTGGTACCAATAAAAAAATACAGCTCGGCTCACAAGTAATTGACAGGGAAATAAAAAAGGTATTAGTCTTGGACAAATGGGGTCGCAAAGCACATAAAATTCCCAAATTTTTTTTTCATGATGATACAATAATAATGAAGGGTATTTCCACAATCATACAATAGGGAGCAATGCACCTTGGGTTTCACTGTGTTTGAGTGCTTTAACTGGTGCCCGCAGTGTTATCCTCCACTGATCTCCAAAAAGGTCAGTGGGTGCTTTGTGATGTCTATCTATCAAGCATTGCTCCTACCCAGCCAGAATCCTACGCCACACTGATGAGGGGCAACAACCCCGAAACAGCTGTCTGTGGTTGGATACCTAGTCCATGGTTAACCCCTGGCCATATCTTCAAGCTCGCAAGGGCTGGATAGTGACTTAAGGGCTACTAATACCCTGGGCTAGGTCCTTCCCTGGTGGGATAACTGGCTGGTGTCCATGTTGTAGACTCTTAACCGAGGCTCCATGGATTTCATCTGCATATTCAAATTCTAGGGAGCAATGCACCTTGGGTTTCACTGTTTTGAGTGCTTTAACTGGTGCCCGCAGTGTTATCCTCCACTGATCTCCACAAGGTCAGTGGGTGCTTTGTGATGTCTGTCTATCAAGCATTGCTCCCACCCAGCCAGAATCCTGCGCCACACTGATGAGGGGCAACAACCCCGAAACAGCTGTCTGTGGTTGGATACCTAGTCCATGGTAAACCCCTGGCCATATCTTCAAGCTCGCAAGGGCTGGATAGTGACTTAAGGGCTACTAATACCCTGGGCTAGGTCCTTCCCTGGTGGGATAAATGGCTGGTGTCCATGTTGTAGACTCTTAACTGAGGCTCCATGGACTTCATCTGCATATTCAAATTCTAGGGAGCAATGCACCTTGGGTTTCACTGTGTTTGATTGCTTTAACTGGTGCCCGCAGTATTATCCTCCACTGATCTCCACAAGGTCAGTGGGAGCTTTGTGATGTAAGACACAGGTGGAGAGCAGATCCGCTGATGACTATTGGGCCCAGAGACAAACAGTTTAAGAGCAGGAGCGATGGAAATGCCTAGACTGGTGCAAATGACAAGAGAAGGCTAACCTGGAGGAAAAAGACCAAGCCCGGAAGACATCAGCACCTGACGTGGCGGAACGGCCCCACGGAGTATTCATGGACTTCCATTTCCGGCACGGCTGGGGGTTCATCAAGGAATACAGCTTGGAGGAAGAGGTCTTTGTCAGCCAACAAGATGTGGAGTCGTACCGAAGGATCTTCACTCCGGAGACGAGGTCGGTTACACCCGGCATATGGGACAGCGAGGCTGGTACGCTTTGCATATGTACAAAATCTTATCGCCAAGAGTCCCATGTAAGGAGCTGGTTGAACTGTCGATAGGTGAGGAAGGTTTGCAGGCAGGAAAGACCTCACCCTTAAAGTGAGACCAGAAAGTTAGTTTGCAGAACTGTAAATAGTTGTGTGTACATAGTAATCCCTGTTTGTAAATGTTGTGTACAGTATATAGTTAGATAGTTAGGTACGAGGCATTGCAAAATTTGTAGAAATGTAAATAGTTGACTGCCGTAATCATTGAAAAGAGTGCACACTGTAGCATAGTGGACAACGCTGCACCTGGTCGAGAACTGTGCTGAGCCCCAGTCAGAGGCTAAGGGGTGCTGGACCCGCAGAAGTGAAAACTTTGTATTATATGTACATTTTCCTCTTTTTGATTTTTCTACCTCGGGACTTGAAAAGATTCATGTGTGATTCTGTTATTGAAACGTTTAAGTGCGTACCTCCTGACAGGGATGAAAAATAAGCTTTTGTTCATTTGTTCTTGTTGAAAAAAAATAAATTGTGAGTTTTGTGTTTTACGGGAGGTTGCTCGAGATGAGCTAACCTTTGCCAAGGGGGAATGTGCCGCCCCACTGGTCAGACCACCACCGAGGGTACTGCACTCCTCCCTTAGTGGGACTGTAGTGCTCCTGTTCTCTAGGTACCTGTACGGTGAAGTTGAGACCCGCACCACACACACACACACACTTAGGACCCTGGGATGGGATGGTGGGTGGACCCTGGGGGGAGGACACAGTCTCAACTAAGGGTAACAAGGAAGTGTAGAGTGAGAGAGTTGGGAGGACAACAGGAAAGGAGTAGGAAGTCTGAGGTGCTAGCTCCCGCAGGCTGGAGCACCGTCATGCTCGGCCCGATAGGTAGAGACTGAACGGTGTAGGAGAGAGAGGAGCCCTTGGGGTGCAGAACAGACCCAGATCATCTGCACGCCCGTTGTGGCGCCCCACTGGTTGGAACGCCTCGGAGGGGGTATTACACTCAGACTAGAGTGTGTAGTATCCCTGTGACCAGGGGACTGGGATGTCAATAGAGGACCCTCACCACACGCATCCACACACCTTAGGTCAGGGGACCATAGGGTTAGCTGTTGCTAGGAAACCGGTCCCGGTGGGAAGAGCTTAGGTGGGTAGTGGAGAGTGGAAAAATCAGTCAGAGAGAGAAGTTGGTTGGAGGAGGACCCTGCAAGAAGCGCAGTGGAGTGTACCTCAGTACAGGTGGCCCGAAGGAAGAAGGGGATCCTAGGGTGTTGAGATGCACCCGAATCCGTGCCGGTACGTCTCCTGGCCGGAAGGATTCAGTCCAAAACCGGAGGACCGGCTCCGAGGCAGTGCAGGCATTTACCCGTGACTCCTTCAGGAGTTGCGGCCCACACCTGGTATAAATCCCCTAAGGTCCCGTATAGGATCCGGAGGTCTGAAAACAAGGACCATCCATAAGGATCCGTGGGGACCGGCGGAGGGCTCTGTGCACGGGAGCGCAAAGGAAGGAACAGAGGGAGAGCGCAGTAAGGACAGATGAAAGGACTAAGCAGGCACATCACTGAGGGTCCGCAGCGAGACATTCTGGTTCTCTGGTGACTACCCAGGCCAGGAGTACTCACTGATTGTGTGCAAAGACTGTTAGCTGCCTGAGTCACCAGTAAAGCCCGGTTCAGAGTTAAAGACTGTGTTGTGTTTTATTGGCCTGCGCCGGAGGAGCCATACTCTTGCTCCATCCCAACAGGCTGTGAGCCTGCATCTCCACCTGAAAAGCCACCTCCCTGTATTCATCCATCACTGCCTCAGGGATCCCGCTGCACCTACGGGGAGCGTTACCAACTAGCTGCCTCATCATCATCCCGGAGGTCTGCAGCAGCGCCTGTATCATTACCGGATACCGTAGGTGGCGTCACAAACTCTTTATTTTATTTTTGTTTTTATTTAACCCTTTTTCAGCGACCAACAGGGCCACGAGTCCGGGCATATGCCGTCTGTGACATCCCCGGTAACTACAGCCCAGGACCGGGTACCCCAAACTCTGGGGCGGGTCACCTGTATCTGACCGAGGAACAGAGGGGCTGGTGGATGACACAGGGAACCGGCCATGAACACAGCACGGTAGCTTCATGCCCGAACTGTTGAACCAGAGGCCATGAGTTCCTAAAGGGGTACTGTGGCCACAAACCCGGCACAACTCGGAGAAGGCGGCCATACTAAGGCGCAGTACCAGAAATTGGTACCACCAAATGCTTGTGGCTGTTGGTACCTGAGCTCTGTGTGTGGAGGCACTGAGAGGAGAGGCGAGACAAACTAGGAGCACTGAGACTACCACCAGAGAAGGAAACACCATAGGAGCAAGGAACACCTAAAGGGTCTTGACGATACTGTGCCGTTTCTAGAGAAACTGCAGAAACCGGAGAGTGGCAGAGGGAAGCACCCAGCGGCCTGGTTGAAATGTTACAGTAAAGATACAGAACTCCAACAGACTTGTCTTAGCGGCGACCACTTGCTGTAAAGGCCACATGACATTCAGAGATGCCAATGACCCAATGAACACCGGCCAATGACCCTGAACTGACCTTTCTACTGACTGCCCTGGTGAAGCGCTCTGCCTGTGGGGAGTGAAACTATCTAAGCTGCCGCACATCGTCCCCAGAGGTTCTGCAGCAGTGACGGCCACACATAACCGCACACCGCAGGTGGCGTCGTGAATCCCTCTTCCTTTCATTTCCCCTGACATCTGAACTTTTTAATCAACACCACCAGGGTCACGGAGCCGGGTGGCCACCTTGCCATCCCCCAAAAGAACCGTAAGAACTGGCCTGTAACAAGTACCCCACGGCCCTGGAGTGGGAGTGTCACACTAATCTAAACCTGGTTTTTGCTAATCTAAACCTATGTTTTTGTTGCATTTTTTACCTCAGCTTTTACCTTGTTTTTTGCTAATCTAAACATACGTTTTTGTTGCGTTTTTTATCTCAGCTTTTACCTTGGTTTTTGTTAATCTAAACCTGCGTTTTTGATTCCCAGCAAAGCCTATTGTGCACACACATTGGTTTTAATTCCTTGAAGCTGCACAGGATTTGCTGCGTTTTTGAAAGAATGAGCATGTCAATTGTTTTCTGCGTTTTTGCAGCGTTTTATGGCAAAAAACAGAAAAAACACAGTAAGGCCTTGCTCACACATAACAATCCGTTTTTTAAGCCCTTAGAAAATAGATCTGTTTTTCTAAGGGTGCCAATAGTGTCTCCTGAGTTTCTGTACGTTTTTTGGAACTTCTGGGACTTAGACATTTTTTCACCAAAAATGCATGCAAAAACGCATGCGTTTCCCGTAGGGCCCCATGTTAAAAAAAGTACATGCAGTTTTTTTACAGCACCCAAAAACGCTGCATACAGTGTTTTTTGGGACGCTGAACAAAAACGCATGTGTTGTTAAAAAACACACTTAAGTGCACCATGCGTTAACGCATATGCGTTTTTGGACTTTGAAAAAAAAACTGTCCAAAATGTTTCCAAAAACGGATTTAAGGCAATAACGGATGGTATGTGTGAACAAGGCCTACAAACACAGTAAAAATCCAAAAAGTGCAGCAAACCCCCAGCAAAAAAATGCAGATTTTCTTCAGCCTAGAAATCAGGAGTTACTACAAACCCCTAAGGTTTGCTGAGTTTTTTTTTTTTTCAGCTTTGGTTGTGTTTTTTTCTGCATTTTTCTTGAAATGTGGATGTCCATTACAATTTGATGCACCAAAAGCACTGTAAAAACTCAAGTATGCATTTTTAGCGCATTTGTACTGCGCCTTTGCTACTGCTCATTGCTTTCAATGGGTCAGTTCAACTGCGGCAAAAACGCAAAAAATAATTGACATTCTCATTCTGTTGAAAATCCATAAAAATCTGTACAGGAAAAAAAAAAACCTGTGTGTGTGTGAACAGCTTTTCCCAAAACAACACAGGTTTTGCTGGGAATCCAAACTGCAGGTATAGATTAGCATAATGCCATGGTAAAATAAACGCATCAAAAGACGTGGGAAAAGCTGCCTGTGTGAACACAGTCTTAGGGCCCTTTCACATCAGCGTTTTTTTAAATTTGCTGACCGCGGTTTTTTTAGCGGCCGCACCTGCCGCAAGTGCGCCTATACTTTGCATGGCGTTTACCGCAACCGCGCCGCAAGTGCAGCCGGTATGCGGTAATTGCGGCAGATGCGGTTTTTTTCACCGCATCTGCCGCAAATTTCAAAAAACGCTGATGTGAAAGGGCCCTTACAGTGTTTTTTCTGCTGTATTCATCATTGAAAGCAAGGAACAGTGAACAAAAACGTACAGGTAGGTTGTTTGCTAAGTTTTTGTGGCAAAAACGCAGCAAAACACCACAAGAAATCAGGATTGTAGCAGTTTTGCTGCATAAAAAAAGCATCAAAAACACCCTGTGTGAACATAGCCTTAAAAAGGTTTTTCATTATTTATTTTTGATTTTTCCTCACCTTCTTACAAGAGTCATAATAACTCGTGTAAGGTGTGGAAAAAAAACAGAGGAAAAACGAATTTTGGCTGAATATTTAATGGGCTTAAGCAATAATGTGTAGTGAACCCCCAAATGTGGATTATGGGGAATATTAGGGGGCCATGAGCTGTATAACAGGATGGGCCCACCACTATGGTCCCAGAATATGAGGGGACACAACTCTGAGGTGATTTTTATTCTCTTTTTCCCTGACTGAGCCATTTATGTCACTAATGTTCTTTGTCAATAAAGTTTGTACAAATCTTGCTTTCTGAGGAGAATTTGCGTAGCCTGAGGTAAAATCTGTGTGAAGTGAGGGAGGAGGCGATGTCCGGCCATTAATGACCGGTAAGGACCAGTAAGGACCAGTCCTCCCACTGGTATAAAGTGGAGGAGAGGAAGGAGACCCTCAATATAATTTGGATACAGTGGGGGGATTATTATGTTCAAACTGAGGGGAAATTTTCTAGAACACGGAAGATAAAGAAATTCTCAATTTTTTATTAAAAAAATTGGGAACATTCAGAATAGAAAAACAAATTTTTTTTTATATAATTTATCAAAATGATGCACAGAGCTTGATAAAAATGGTTCAATTCTCCAGACTTTTTCGTGATAAAAATGGTTAAAATCTCTAGAATTTTTCTTACGTCACCTCACAGGTGTACACCCTTATTTATATGCACCATGCACTTTACATTTGTATTTTGTGACAGAAAAATGGCCTAAATTGCTGCCACTTGTGGTACATTTTACTGCCAATAATCATTTTTTAAGCTTTCTGACAGGATTTTTTTTTTAGATGGGGAAATATTTGCAATATCTAGGCTTTTTGGGGGTGTATCTGCAGTTTTATATAGTGTGTGGGAAAAATGCTCAAGGAATGCTATATCCAGAGAACGCTACGCTGAGTTTTAGTCCCTTCATACTCCATGCCGTATACATTAGTAAGGTTGAGGCATATACAGCATTCTCAGGAGCTGAGCGCGCTCCACACGAGTTGGTGCCAGTTTTGTTATACAGCTAGCTACCATAGCTGCTATTGTAACCCGTTTATGCTCCATGCTGTATACATTTGTGAGGTTGAGGCATATGCAGCATATATATATATTTAATATTTATTCATTTATATAGCACTATTATTTCGATAGCGCTTTACATACATTTGAAACACTGTCCCTCTTGGGGCTCATAATCTAAAAATCCTATCAGTATGTCTTTCAAGAGTGGGAGGAAAAATGAGTGCCCAGAGGAAACCCATGCAAACACATGGAGAACATACAAACTCCATGCAGATGTTGTTCTTGGTGGGAATTGAACCCAGACCTCAGCTAATCACTGAAGCCACCATGCCGCCCCTCATACTTTGGAGCTGAGCGCACTTCACACAGGCCAGCACCTGCTGTGTTATACAGTTAGCTCCCATCGCTGCTGTTTTAACCCTTTCATGCTCTTTAAGTTTGAGGCATGATCAGGAGCTGAGCGTGATCCACACAGATGGGCGCCAGCTGTATTATACAGCTAGCTTTCATCACTGATGTTTCAACCCCTTCACGATCTGTGCTGGATACATTTGCATGTACATGCATTACAGCATCCTCAGGAGCTAAACGCGCTCCACATGGGTCGGCACCGGCTGTGTCATACATCTAGGTCCCATCGCTGCAGTTGTAACCCCTTCATGTCTCCATGCTGTATACATTTATGAGGATGAGGCATATACAGCATACTGAGGAGCTGAGCGTGCACCACCATATTTTATACAGTTAGCTCCAATAGTTGCTGTAATAACCTCTTCACGCTCTGTGCCATACACATTCATAAGGTTGAGGCATCTGCATAGTGGTCAGGAGCTGAGTGCGTTCCACACATCCACCCACGTCAGCGCCAGCTGTGTCATACACTTAGCTCCCATCGCTGCTGTTTCAGCTCCTTACATGTTGCTATCTATCACTGGCAGAGGCGTTTTAGCAGCACCATCCTATTGGCGCTTCTGTCCACAATCATGGGGCTTCATAAGGGATCATGATTTGTACCATATACTGAAATACTGTAGCATTATAGCATATAAGTAGTAACACTGAAGCATTGCAGCATATAATACAACCATTCCAACAAATGCAGGTTTAGGATCTAAAAAATAAAGTAAAAAAGTATTAAGAAATACAAAAAAACTCATAAATATTAGAATTTTTCACTTTTCTCAGTTTGAAATACAATAATTACATTTTTTGAGCAAAGTAAGCATACTTAGGATTGTATCCTTTGTAAAGATTTAATCTATCAAAAGATAAAACATATTTTACATATAAAGTAAATGTGGTGTAGAAAACAAAATCAAAAAGCCAGAACCGACACTTTTAAGTCGCTGCACTTTCCTCAGAAAAGGAATTGTGGCCTTGTTCACACATACCAATCCGTTTTTTAAGCTGTTAGAAAAACGGATCCGTTTTTCTAAGGGTGCCAAATAGTGACTCCTGATGTTTTGAACATTTTTGACAAGTTATTGGACTTAATCATTTTTCCATTAAAAACGCCTATGCGTTAACGCATGCGTTAACGCCGGTGCCTTTATGTGCCATGCGTTAACGCATGCATTTCCCATAGGATCCATGTTAAAAAAACGCATGCATTTTTTTACAGCACCCAAAAAACGCTGCATGCAGTGTTTTTTGAAAATGCTGAACAAAAACGCATGTGTTGGTAAAAAACGCATTGACAGTTAAGTGCACCATGCGTTAACGCATGTGTGTCTTTTATTAACAGCTAAAAAATGCAGAAAATGCAAAAACTGATGGTATGTGTGAACAAGGCCTAAATGAGTTGTCTGGACTTAAGTGATAATTGTGCAGTCTCTGTATGTGACTGCAGACCTATCAATCCTCCCAACGCTCACACTGTGCACTGCCACGATTTGCTGTTTCCAAGCCAGAAATGGACTGCATTTATACAATATGCATGTTCTCAGCGAGACCAGACTAGTGGGCACTGCCTTGCCTAATACAAGTGTATGGAGCAAGGCCATTACCAGTGGATGGCCACGCCCACTTTTGGAATGCGCCCACTCCATACACTTGTATAGAGCGAGGCCGCACCCACTAGTCATGTTGAATGCTGCATAATTGCTGTCCATTCCCAGCTTAGAAACTAGCGAATCCTTGCAGTGCACAGTGCAGGTGCTGGGAGGATTGATAAGTCTGCAGTCATGTGGCGCCCCACCAGAGGTTCTGCACTCCTCCATTAGCAGGAGAGTTGTGCCTCTGGTCTCCAGGTACTGGGATGGTACAGTTGAGTTTCACATACAAAACACTTAGGACCCCGGGACGGTGGGTGGACCCAGAGGGAGGGCCCAAGCATAGCCGGGAGGAAATTAGACATGAGAGGGAGAAGGAGAGACCATCAAAGAGGAGTGGAGTGGAAGTCGGAAGTGTAGGGGCGGTGTGGTGCCGACTCCTGCGGGCTGGAGCACGACCACACTCGTCCCGGGAGGGAAAGACCGAGAGGTGTAGCAGAGGAAAGGAGCCCTTGGGGTATGCAACGAGACGTAGATCCAAGTAGAGAGAGAGGCTGAACAAGTTGCGGATGCTTCATGCCCGAACCGTTGAACCAGAGGCCCCAAGCTTCTAATGGGAGCTGTGGCTGATTACCCGACACAACTCAGAGAAGGCGCCGAACTAGAGAGCAGTGCCCCGGAAGGGGGTAATAAAGGACTCATGGCTGTCAGTACCTGAGCTCTGTGCTGCGGAGGTGCTAAGTGAGGAGCGAAGAGATAAGCTTTTAGCGCGAGGAAACCACCAGAGAAGGAAACACCTAGTTGAAAGGGAAAGGGGCACCAACTGATATTTGATTGCACTGACCCGGTTCTGAAGACAATGCTGAATCGGAGGTTGGCAAGGGAAGTACCCAGCGGCCATGCTGAAACAACTAAGTAAACCTAACAGATTTCCAGCTGTGGTGTGTGAGACTTTCTTTAGTGGCAACCACCTGCCGCAGAGGCCGCATGAGACACCGGGGTGCTGATGACCTAATGAACATCTGCCAAGGTATGAACTGACTCCTCGATGCTACTGCCCTGGGGACCGCGCTTCACCTGTGGGGAGCGGAACCATCCAAGCTGCCGGTCACCGTCCCCAGAGGTTCTGAAGCAATGGCGGTCGCCCTGATCGCATACCGCAGGTGGCATCATGAATACCCTTTTCCCTAATTATCCCCTGTCATCTACCCCCGTTTATTAAATGACACCGCCAGGGTCACAGGACCGGGTCTTGGTCCCTGTCTGTCCCTGTAAAAAGAACCAAGAAGTGAAGAACAGCAGCTGCCTGGTTCCTGAGTACCCCCGGTCCTGGAATGGGCATGTCAGTCACATAGAGAGACTGCAGAATTATCAGTTTCAGACTGGAAAATCCCTTTAAAAAGTGACTAAAATATTGTATTTGACCTGAAATGGTACTTGAACATTTTGGTTAGTTTGAATTACAAAGCATGCTTTAATTTTTGATTTTTTCAGTGGTTTTTTTTTTTTTTTTTGACACATTGTCCCTGGATAAGTTCAAAAATGTACTTGGGGGGCAGGGGAAGAAAGGGGAGTAATTGTAACTTTACAATATTTTATACCCAGTGTCAGGACAAATGAAGCCTTCCTACACTCTAAAGCTAATTTGACTCTGCGAAGAGTCGTCAGCTTCTGCACCTTTCCAGCATTTGGTGATCACATGATCGCAGGGATGGGAAGAGGAAACATTATTTTCAATTCCTGGACTATATATTAGGCCCCTTTCACATCAGCGTTTTTTTCAAATCGCGGCAGATGCGGTGAAAAAACCGCATCTGCCGCGATTACCGCATACCGGCTGCACTTGCGGCACGGTTGCGGCGCGGTTGCGGTAAACGCCATACAAAGTATAGGCGGACTTGCGGCAGGTGCGGCAAGTGCGGTTTTGGCACTTGCGGCAGGTGCGGCCGCGAAAAAAACTGCGGTCAGCCGCGGTTTTTTTCGCGGCCGCACCTGCCGCAAATGCAAAATCACACTTGCCGCACCTGCCGCAAGTCCGCCTATACCTTGTATGGCGTTTACTGCAACCGCGCCGCAACCGTACCACAAGTGCAGCCGGTATGCGGTAATCACGGCAGATGCGGTTTTTTCACCGCATCTGCCGCGATTTGAAAAAAACGCTGATGTGAAAGGGGCCTAATATATAGTCCAGGAATTGAAAATAATGTTTCCTCTTCCCATCCCTGCGATCATGTGATCACCAAATGCTGGAAAGGTGCAGAAGCTGACGAGTCTTCGCAGAGTCAAATTAGCTTTAGAGTGTAGGAAGGCTTCATTTGTCTTTCATTTGTCCTGACACTGGGTTTTTTCACCGCATCTGCCGCGATTTGAAAAAAACGCTGATGTGAAAGCACCCTAAAACGGATTTAAAGCGTGATCATTATTTTAATTTTTATTTTATAATCAATAGCATACATGAAAATAAGTAACTTTGTAATATATCCTATAAGACAAATTTGCTTCTCTCTCTTCCTGGACTAATCTTTCATTATCAAAATTCTGAAATTCTGGGTAAAATGTCACTTCAGTGATTACAGATATTTATATGACTGAGAGAGGAGATGACAGTTGGTTTTCATAAGATTCTATGCAGAAAAAAAGGGAGAGGGGAGGAGGAGCTCTGCCTCTAACTCCTCCCTTTGCCTCTCACTCATCCCACTGCCTTTCACTACTCCGCCTGCCTCTAGCTCCTCCTGCTGCCTATGGCTCCTCCCCTGTCTCTAACTCCTCCTTCTGTCTATAGCTCCTCCTGCTTCTATCTACATATAAACTCATCAGTACCAACTACCATCTCCTATCTCAGTAATGGGAAAGTCTTCACTGAATACAGATTTTACCTCAAAATTGAGAATCTTAAGAATGAAAGATCGAATGAAGATAAAGCAAATGTGTCTGATAAGATATTTTACAAAGTTTATTATTTTCATGAGTACTATTAATTTACAAAAAAAAAGGAATACAACAGTTACGCTTTGCCTCCTAAAGACTTGACTACATGACTTTTAGATTGATGTCTTTCACACTGGATGAGCCATCAATATCATATCAGTGATAGTCTAAACACCCTGTACGCAGCTGTTGTCAGTGCCTGCGGCAGCCAGATGTCATCAGGTGCAGAGCTGAGCAACACAGCACCGTCAGCTGTGTAGTGACTGCTGCTATGTACTGCAGAACGCACTCTATTTGAATGAATAAGAGTTGATCTTCTGTAACATTTTGTGTAACTATTTTATTACCCTAGTCCTATCTCTAATGGCCCCTTTACACGCAGCTACAGGTAACAGGTTTTCCACAGGTAACTTACTGGCTGCAGTGAAATCATGGAGACATAGTTCCATTTGTACACAGCAACAAGATAGAACCATGTCTCCATGATTTCACTGCAACCAGTAAGTTACCTGTGGAAAACCTGTTACCTGTAGCTGCGTGTAAAGGGGCCATAAGGGTGCCTTCACACTGGCGTTCTCCTCCGCAGCATTCTGCAGAGGGGACCCGCCATGTGAGCGCAGGCACCACAAGCCCCTATGTTGCATTCCTGGTGCGGACGAGAGTGTGTGATTTGTGTGCAGGCGTCCGCCTGCGTACAAATCACTCATGGAAATTAATGGGAGCTCACGGTCATGTGCAGTCAAGCGCAGCACCGTGCGTCCCCATGATAAACATAGGGACTTGCGGTGTCTGCGCTCACATGGCGGTTCCCCTCTTCAGCGTTCTGCGGAGGTGAATGCCAATGTGAAGCCAGCCTTACTCATGCCTTTACTTTAGGACTATTCTAAACCAAAACCAGAAAAAGTGTAAAAAGGTAACAGTAGCTTTTAGTAATGAATAAAGACAGTATCAAATTGCACTCCACATGACTCAGTACTGTATTCATCCATATACTGTCATCTCTGTCACTGCTTAGGCTGCTTTCACATCTGCAATTTTGTAAATTTGCGTCAGATTCGGCAGATTTTACCGTATCTGCCGTGAAATTACCGACTTGCAGAAAGCCCCATTCATTCTCTATGGGACTTACGGTCAGGTGCGGCAAGTGCGGTTTTGCTGGATCTGGCAAATCGGGCACTTTCTGCACCTGACCGCAAGTCCCACAGAGAATTAATGAGGCTTGCCACAAGTCGGTCATTTTGCAGAAAATGCGGTAAAATCTGCTAGATCTGCTGGGAATTTACAAAATCGCTATGTGAGAGGACCCTTATATAGAGTACAGCAGTCAAGATGAGTTTATGATAAGTTGATCTGGTCTGCATAGGCAGCAACCAAGAAAACTCTGCTATCTATGCAGACAATAGCAGGGAATGGCAACCTAATGATATGCACTGTTCTGCAGGCAGTCAGTTCACCTCTCAGAGAAGAAAAAGTGCTTCCAGGCACTGAAAATGTGATAGTGAGGGTGGCATTGCAGGGGCAAAATTCTTCACCCCATTAGAATTTGGCATTGGTAGAGTGTTGAATGCATTGTGAATAAAAAAGAGCTTATTATCATGAGTGTGGAAGAATCAGTTTACTACAGCAGAGCTGCCCACTACACATGTTTGGGATCCAGTGTTGTTGGTCTACTAGGCATTGCTCCCACCTAGCCTAGAATCCTAATCCACACTGATGAGGGGCAACACCCCGAAACAGCTGTCTGTGGATGGATACCTGGCCTTGGTATTCCCTTGTCATATCTTTAAGCTTGTAAAGAGCTGGATATTGACTCAAAGGGCCACTTAATATGGTGGTTATGGTGGTCTCCTCAAAGAGCTACCCCATGGCTAGGTCCTTCCCTGGAGGGATATCTTGCTAGTAATGTGTTGAGACTCCTAAACAAGGCTACACAGACTTTATTTGCATACTCTGTTTGTAATGATGCTATATAATATATGCATTACACTTTATGTATTGAATTACTGAAATAAATTAACTATTTGATGATATTCTAATTCCTTAAGATGCACAGATAGATAGGCCATGTTCACACACATGCGTTTTTTTGACCATCTCTGCGTTTTTGGGCTGTTAAAAAAAACGCAGGTGCGTTAACGCAGGGTACATTTGAGTGTAGCTGCGTTTTTCAGCTCCATTTGCGTTTTTTACCCCATGTCCAAAAAACGCTGCATGCAGCGTTTTTGGGTGCTGTAAAAAAACGCATGTGCGTTTTTCAAAAAACGCATGCGTTTTTTTAACATGGGGCCCTATGGGAAACGCATGCAAAAACGCATGGTACATTAGTACCTTTTAGTGCCATTCAAAAACGCATGCACATTTATGCACCCTGCGTTAACGCTTGCGTTTTGCCTGCGTTTTTGGTGAAAAAATTACTAAGTCCAAAAACGTGGCAAATCCTTTCAGACACACAAGGGACATTTTTTGGCACTCTTAAAAAAACGCATGTGGTTTTAGGAGTGCTAAAAAAAATGCAAATTGTGTGTGAACAATGCCGTAGTTTGTTAAAATTTGCTGGGACCTGTGATTTTCATAAAATTTTACTTTATTGTTTCTATTCAGTAAACTCTGTATGGTGTCTGTGTTTTTCATTTGTATTCATAACTGTGCTATTATCTGTAACTTTTCACACATCACAGGTGCAAATGTATATCACGTCTGCATATAATATGGATGTAAATATTTACTTTGCATCTTTGTTGCAGGCACCATTGACTTTGGGAATAATACAATCATAATAAACTCTCATAGAGCAATGCTATCTATTCAGAAAAGCAGATGTCTATAGGAATATAGTCTGTGGCTGAGGAAAGCTTCATTGTCTAACATTAGCTGTATATACTTTACAGGAGCTACAATACAAAACTGATTTAAAGAAGAAATGTTCTTATTAGTGTAAAGGCCAAAACAATTCTATTCAATTTGGGTATTTCTATATTGGCCAAATCCTGGCAGTAGGCCTTTTTTATTTTTCAATACAGCCAAGTGTAATCCCATCCTCCTTTGACCGTTGTAAAGTGTAAAATGTAAAATTTCATGTACAATCTTCCCTAAAGCCACGCATAATAGAGCAGTAATCGCAGATTATGTGAGTAGGCCGTTACTGGGCAGCAGTATAAAGGAACTAAAGTGTGATCTCCTGCCAGCGGTAGGAGTGGTTCTTACTACATACTGTACATATTTACTAAACTTCAGATACATGTTTACAATACGGTTCCATGGTTATATTTGTGTAAATCTCTCCTGTTGCTGTAATGAGTAATTAATCTCGTACATAAAACATAAACTTGGCATTCAAATCCAGTTTTCGGAATCATTTGGATAAGAGATGCAAACATCAAGAGTTCCTGAACCTAATGTTTCTGATAAGCTAATTTATAGCTAACTCTCAATTAGGATAAGGTGATGTAGGAAATGTTTTAGGGCCGCTTTACACACACCAACTTCTGTGACCAACTTCTGAACAGATCTCTGGTTGCGGTGAAATCATGGACACATTGTTCCATTTGTACACAGCAACAAAATGGAACAATGTGTCCATGATTTCACTGCAACCAGAGATCTGTTCAGAAGTTGGTCACAGAAGTTGGTGTGTGTAAAGTGGCCCTTATGGTGGGTTTACACGCTCCAACGTCGGTCCGATATTGGATCCGACGGCGTGGGAGCACGCTTTTTCTGCCCAGATTTCCAAGATCGTATTGGAGATTTACACAACGCGATATTGGCATACAACGTCTCTACAATGTCTACGCCCCTCTTGTACGGCTGACCCAGGAACGACCATTTAACATGGGAGTGAATAGGGGACGTTGTACTGCACATCGTAGTTGGGCGTTTACACAGCACGATCCTGCTCCAACCTCCATCCAATATCGGCCCGTTGGAGAGCAGGTTCATTCAATCCCCGATATCGTTTTGGCATCGTTCGTGCATCGTATTGGATGTTTAAACCATCCAATGCATGAACAATATCGGGGCCAACGCATGAACCAGGTGACTTTTGGCCGGAGTTGGACGCCAATATCGGGACGTGTAAACCCACCATTAGGCTGCAGTCACACATTGTTGCCATGGAGCATAATTTTGCTGCAATCAAGGCAAAAAAGTACCTTTTGCACAGAGTTTGAAAAAAAACAGGTGACCACAGTTTGAGAGCTTGTCACAAGGGTAGATTAAGGAGGGACATATAATTGATGTAACCTGTGCAGCCACAGATGGGCACAAGAGCACAGGTGGACACAGACAAAATGGGGCCCCTGTACAAAAACTATATAAGGGCATTTTGCAGGCCAAAGGCTCATGAAAATGCACAATTTTACCTGCTTTGGACGTAGAAATGGACCCCTTTATCCCTTCGGCCCCTGTGCGGTCGCACAGGTTACACTAATGATATGTCCACCACTGCACAAGAGGTAAGGTGGCCCGCAGCACTATTCTAGAATACAAGAAAGGAAGTGAAACCAGCTCACCCATCCAGGGTCATGCGGAAGGAGCAGGGAAAATCCAAGAGCTTTTCAAGTGTATCCACAATAGAAAAAAACACTTTCCAGCTCCAAATTCCATTAAAGGTTTTCCAAGTTTATTTAAATTCTTAAAAAGTGAGTGAAAAAAAGATACAAAACATTACATTGTTGGGACACGGTGCTATGCGTTTCAGACACAGTTTTTAATTGCGTCCTTTATCCAGCACTATTCTAGCACAGTGTCCCTCTTCCATCGGTGTCCACCCCTGAAGGCAGAAACCCTTTCAATTAAAGGGAACCTGTCACCAGGTTTTTGCAAACTAATGAGAATAGCATAATATAGGACCCGAGATCCTGATTCCAGCAATATATCACTTACTGTGCTGCTCAGTGTAGTTTTGATAATTTCCAGCTGATTAAACAGTGATTTTATCATTAGCAGTCTACTTGGCCTGCTGCCAGGTAGTCTGGCATATTCACAGACTTCTAAATCTGCAACAGAGAAAACATTAATTTTATCAAAATGACAGCAAGCAGCTCAGTAAATGACACATTGCTGGAATCAGGGTCTCTATTTCTACATTATGCTGCTCATATATAGGGAAGATGGTGTGTCACGGTCCGCGCTGCTGTCTCAATGGAATCACAAGACAATTGAGACAGCAGCGCGGACCGTGACACACCATCTTCCCTATATATGAGCATTTTTCCACGTACGAGTGGTTGGTGGAGGTCCTGCAGCAGCTTTAAACCGAATGCTTATAAACCAGTTGTGGGTCACACAACTGGACCAGGTGAGTGTACACCTATTGATATACTCAGTGTGTCACTAGTGATAGGGCACTATTGTGCCTCTTGTCTCCCCCCTTTTTGTATTTATACATTATGCTGCTGTCAGATACGATGGCAAAAACCTGGTGACAGGTTCTCTTTAAGGCTAGCTTCACACCATGTTTTTTGCCTGTCAGGGTGTATCCTGTTTTTTGCAGGATCCACCGGACAGAACCTGTCAGGACAGGATGTGCAGACAGTGTGGGCAAATATGGCCTCAGATCCTGTTTTTTGCAAGATTCCTTTTCTGCTGCTGTCCATGGTCCTGACGTCTGCCTATGTGTGCTCTGCCATTGTCCACGGTGCTGAATTCACAGCCTGTGCATGAAATACTGCTGTCCATGGTGCTGAAGTTAGAACGCCAAGATTTCTGAGCATGCTCTGTGCAAAAAAACGGATCTGGGAAACGATACGATTTTTTCACGGATCCGGCACCATAGACTCCCATTATATGGGAACCGGATTGCGCCGTATCCGGTTCTGTCCGTTTTTGTTCGATTTTTGCATCTGAGACAAAAAATGCTGCAGGCTCCATAGGGATACATGGGAGGCAAAACTGGATCAGGTTCGATAGAACCTGATGCCCATAACCGTGGTGTGAAGCCAGCCTAAGACAGCTATACAAAAAACAACATTACTAGTGAGAGATGAACTAAAAAATCATATACAAGCTTGAGATATACAGATATTTGCATATATTAATAGACAATACATTGAGATATAAATACATGTATATAGATACCATATATATCTATCTAATAGATGATAGATAGATATATAGATAGATAGATAGATAGATAGATATGTTAGAGGGGGCTACGTTCACATGTTCAGTTTTTGTGATATAAATACATGTATAGATACTGTACATATCTGTAACTATCAACAGATGACAGATAGGTAAGTTAGAGTGGGCTATGTTCACATGTTCAGTTTTTGGTCAGTTTTTCACATCAGTTTTTGTAAGGCCGTGTTCACACCACGATTCAATCTGATTCGAGGCTGTCCATTGTAAACCGGAAAGCCCCGGACTGGATTTCGGCCCCATAGTATGCTATGGGTCTGGATGGCAGCTATCTGCCATCGGGTTATATTCTGTCCGGGAGAATCCGGGAGGATTCGGATTATTCTCCCGGACACAAAAACACAAAAACGCTACATGCAGCATTTTTGTGCCTGACGCCGGGTGCTGAAGCTCAGCGCCAGCCTGCGCTGAACTTCAGCATCATGAAGCTGTCCCCCTGCTGACAGTTCAGGAGCCCCGGCTCGCTCCCTGTGAACCGCGATTCTGAATTATCAGCAGCTGCAGCTGGGCTCAGTTGCATCCGGCTGCAAACCGGTCCGGAGGGCTTATTAGCCCTCTGGTTCTGTTTGCTGATCCGGTCCGGAGCTGTCCGGTCCACAGCAGACAGCCCCGGATCGGATCATACCGTTTTGTGAAGCCGCCTAAGTCAAACCAGGAGTGGAAGAAAAATACAGAAGTGGTGACGTGTTTCTATTAGGCCTGTTTCACATCTAATGCTGGGTTGAGTTTGCCTTCATTTGCGTTTCTACGCGTTTTTACCGCTAAAAACGCATGCGTTTTTGGCCCCATAGGGATTAATGGAAACGCATGCAAAAACGCATGTAATTTTCAGCAAATGCAAAAACGCATGCGTTTTTGCAAATGCAGCCCAAAATGTTGGGCTCCTTTCACATCTAAAGCAGGGCTGCGTTTTGCTTCATTTGCGTTTCTATGCGTTTTTACAGCTAAAATGCATCAAAACGCATGCGTTTTTGCCCCCATTGATTTTAATGGAAACGCATGTAAAAACGTATGCGCATGCGTTTTTACAAAAGCAGACCAAAACGTTGCTTGTGACTGTAGTTCAGAGTCTGACTCTGATTAAGACCATGGCACACTCTGGGAAAGTAAAACTCCTTCTTTATTTGCATGTTAGTGCTTCCACAGGACCTGTTGAAATAAAGAAGGAGTTTTACTTTCCCGGAATGTGACGCGGTCTTCTTCAGAATCAGCCTCTGAACTACAGTTGCTTGTATGAAAGTGTTGGACAGCAGCATAGACAGGAGATTAAAATTATTACTTTTTTTTTTACAAATCAGCAATGGAGATTGTAGGAAAGGCCAGTCTGTGCTGATTCCTTAGAAAGACCCCAATTACTATAAACCTTGTTCACCGAACCTTATTTTTAGCCTGAGAAAAAAAATGGACAGTATCACACCATGGTTCCTAAATGAGGTTGTCCAGATGGCTGATTTTTTTCACTGATGGAATCAGTGTTTGAAAAAAAAAAATACAGCATGCACAATTATCCTCTGGGGATTGGAAATCAGATCAGACTCACCCATTCAAGTCTATGGGACTGAGGAAACAGAAAACTATTTGATTTTTGCAGAAACATTGTAATTCTATAACATAGGAAACTGCCGTAAGTACACTGTTATAAGCTACTTCTGCAAAAAAAAAAATGGATTGCACACTGACAGCACACGACTGACAAATGAGAAAACAAATTGTCCCAATTTTATGGATGAAACTCTAAATGATTTTTTTATACTGTTGTGTGACCCTAGTCTATGGGCATGTTTACACATACCATTTTTATTGCGTTTTTTCTGCATAAAAATGCATGGTATTAGCCAGAAAAATCCTGTGTATATTATGTATGATATTGATATGTTATTTGATCTCATTGATCTTAATGAAGAAATAAATGGTAAAAAAACTGACTTTCTTGCCTTGTGAATAAAATGCACCTCAAATCACATAATGCAAGGAAAAATAAAAACGCAGTACTGTATGTGCATGAGATTTTGGAAAAAAACGAAGGAAAAACAGTATACAAAAAATGCAAAAATACCCTGAAATGAACAATTAAGCAAAAAGCAGATGCTAGTAAAAGACAGGTTATATTGTATATACATTTTTGCAAAAAGGTAAAAAACCACCCCACCGCGACAAGGTGTACCCCTTCAGGACGGTACCTACGGTACTCTAATTTAAAATCTGTTGATGTGTCGACTGACCTCAATGAAATCAGGGTGCAGAGTGTGAACTGGGTCCCAAAATCCTTCTTTCGGTGAGGTCAGCCACATGAACAGACAGGTTTTAAATTATATAGAGTAGGCACCATCCTGAAGGCGTACACCTTGTCACGGTGGGATGGTTTTTACCTTTTTGCAAAAACGTATATACTAAGAACCCTGTTTTTTTTACTAGCATCTGCGTTTTGCTTATTTATACCGTATATACTTGTGTATAAGCCGACCCGTGTATAAGCCAACCCCCCTACTTTTGCCCCCAAAACCTGGGAAAACCTATTGACTCATGTATAAGCCGAGGGTGGACCCCAGCACAGGTATACAGCCCCCAGCAGTGTGGTATACAGCAGCCTCCCCAGTGGTAGTATACAGCAGCAGCCCCAGAGGTATACAGGTTCCCCCATCAAGATCCAGGGCCCCCCCCCCTTGCGCGGCAAACCTGTAAAGTAAAATCATACTTATCACTGTCCTGTTGCGCTGTCCCGCCGCTGCCGACATGACGATCCCGGGCTTCATTCAGCGTCTTCCCGCGGCTTCCTGTAGTCGCGGGCAATGACGTCATTGAATGAAGCCCGGGATCGTCATGTCGGCAGCGGCGGGACAGCGCAACAGGACAGTGATAAGTATGATTTTACTTTACAGGTTTGCCGCGCAAGGGGGGGGGGGCCTGTATACCTCTGGGGCTGCTGCTGTATACTCGCGTATAAGCCGAGGGGGGACTTTTCAGCCCAAATTTTGGGCTGAAAAACTCGGCTTATACGCGAATATATACAGTACATTGTAGGGTATTTTTGCATGTTTTGTATACTGTTTTTCCTTACACTACTTTTGAACATACTCTACACTCACAATTTTCACAATTCACAAAAATAGAAAAGATATTATTATCACACTCTGCTCTGTGTTTGTATTTTTTCCTCCATCTCACAAGAGTTATAACTTTTATTATTTTTCAGGTGATATACACTGTCACATGGGGGCTTGGTATTTTGTGGGATAAGTGGTGACTTTGAATGCTAACATTTAATTAAAAAAATAACCAATATTTTTTTTCCTGTAAATAAATAGTGCACATCACATGAAAACAAGAAGCTATATAAAATATTTTTTGGAAGAAGAACACTTCTTACGCCTCCTGAACTGATCAATCATTCTCTAAATTCTCAAATCACAGGTAAAATAAGTCTTCATACATAGAATAGATATTTCCTAATTACTGAGATAAGAGATTACAGTTGGTGCTGATAAGATTCTATGGAGAAGTGTAACTGTCATTTCAGGAGAATGTGCAGCGGAATGTCTGTGTTTTTCTCTAGCTCCTCCCTCTTCCTCTAGCTCCTCCCTCCATAGAATTTTAAAGTCTTCACTGAATACTAAATTTCCCCATGCATTGAGAGTAAAGGCCCCATCACACGGGGCAATATCGTTGGCAACTCAGGGGCGTGGCCAAGTTGCAGCAACCACGCAACTGAGTTGCCGCGTGTGATAGGGCGATATTAAGGCGATAAGTTGCCTTAGCAACATCGCCAGGTGGCGATGTTGCTCTGGCAATCTGGCCAGATTGCCCTGTGTGACGCGTCAACCGCAATGTTGCTGGCGATCCCGCCTATTATAACATTGCGGTTTATCACTCGCTGGTTTACTGACAACCCAGCGAGCGATAGCTGCGGCAAGTTGCCGATGAGGTTGCTGGCAAAATTGCTTTGTGTGACACCTTGCCAGCGATGTCGGAAGTGACGCACGCTCCCGCAAATCGCCGCCGACATTACCGGCGATGTTGCCCCGTGTGACTGGGCCTTAAAAGATCAATCCAATAGGAGAAAAAGAGAAGATATCTCTGATAAGCTACATTGCAAACTTGTTTGTTTTGCTGTGTAATATTGATTTAATAATTAAAAGAGAGGTATGTGCAGAAGATCCTGAGGCACTGTCTCCTGGACCCAGTGTCTCTGCATGGTGAGCGCAGTCGCACATGTACCCATGATCTGCGTTCGGTGCAGGGTGGCTTTTCCCTGCAATCACCCACTGGAGCTCGCTTCCAACTCAGATGCAGAAGCGCAGCAACCCACACCGCAGCAGAAGGGAGAAGTACAGTGGGCATGGGATTTCTACAAATCCCATCCACTGTGCTTGTTATGTTAAATGCAATGTTTTGGACTCAGCAGCGTTTTGGATGCAGCTTATTACTGCTATTACTGATCTAATTTAAGTTGGCTAGCTATTTGCTGAATTTATCGAATGGCAATGGGGAATGGCTCGATATATTGCTGGTTACAAGGCCTTAGATGAGTACCATGTGTAGCTTTTCCTGGTAGTTTATCATATAATATTGGTAAATTTGATTAGTCCTAGTGCTAACAAGGACCCTCCCCCCAAAACTGAAGGAAATTAAATGAAAGGATAGTATAAATCTTTTATTAGGCTGCGTTCAGTCATGGCGTACTTGGCCTCGTATTGTGCAGTGGCGCTTTTTTGCATGCATTTACATGCAAAAAAGGGCAACTGCATGCAGACGCCACGCTTTTCTTGGCGCGCTTTTCTAGAGGCCATTTTAACATGTAGCCTATGGGTAAAGTACGTCGAAAAAAGCGCAAAGAATTGCCATATCAATTATTTTTATGCACACGCTTTTGCAGTAAAAACACGCGCGCAAAAATGCGTGGCTAAACGCGGAGTCTGCACGCCTTTCAGTAAAAGCCATAGCTTTTGCTGGATGGCGTATTATTTGGCACTGCTTTTATGCGAGTGCTCAAAAGCGCTGCGTAAAAGCAGGAATACCCCGAATTACGCTATGTCTGAACGAAGCCTTAGTGATCCTCCAAACCAATTCCTTTATATTGTACATCGTGGCAGAACAAAGACATTTCCTTCACAATATACCACAAAAAGACAAGCAGATATGAAGTCCAGATGAAAATATGGGTCACAACGTATTGTTATTAAGAGACTAGACTGACTCAGAATTTAAAATTTGTATCTTTATTTTAAGTAGGGATGAGCAAGTACCTTAATATTCATGCTCGTTATACTCGCAACAAGTAGGTAGCGGTACTCGCTACCCGTTGCGAGTATAGCGAGTACGAATACTTTCACAGTGTATCTATAGATAGTATACTCGTTCATCCCTAATTTTAAGTCTTTTTAAGTCTTGAATATGTTTAATTTTCAATTTTGTAATCTTAGTTTTTAATTTTATTGTTATAACTTCTTAGTATATTCTGAAGAATAAACATCCCAAAAAACGGGTTAAACGTACCTATCTGAAACACCTTCTTTTGAGCCATAGAGAGGGGTCCTTGTTAGCGCTAGGACTTATCAAATTTAGCAGTATGCTTTTACTGATTGTCTGCAAATACTTTTTAAAGGGAATCTGGATGTTGTTACTATGAAACTGTAATCTACGGACATCATGCTGTAGGACTTAAATCACAAATTTCATTGATGTGTCTATTATCAGACTGTCTGTTGTTGTTTACTTTCAATGATTGTCTTAGCGCCAGGAGCTTATCAGTGCTTGGGCTACATGATACGTAGTCTGGCATGACCCCTCCTGAGATAAGCAGCTCACTGTCTATACACATTGTACATAGAGAGACTGATTTGGGTGGAGGCAGCTCTCTCCGCTCTGCTGCATTCTTAAATCTAAAAGTTCTGATTGTGTAAACTGATACCTCGTTGGATTTAGGGTATCTTTCCCTAGATTATGCTGCTCTCAGATGAGGAAGCAAAATCCTGGGACAGATTTCCTGTAAGATATAATGTACTTAAAAAATAGTGGGGTGGAATGGTGAAAAAAAAAAAACAATTCCTTCATTGTTGCATGAGTTTAGTTTTTACTGTATTTACTGTTTGGCAAATATGACAATTGTGGAGATACCAATTTATTTAAAAAAAGAAAAACTTTTTATATTGTAAGACCCAAAACGTTTTTGTTGGTATAATGTTGGGGTACATAAAACATTTTAATCTCCTTTTATTCTGTTTTATTCATAGAGATCAGATGACAATCAACTGAAATACTGTGGCTAAAACATAATATTATAGTATAAAAAACATAATAAATTCTCAGCTCAGACTTTTATGGACAAGGTGATGGTAATAAATATTTTTGATTGCTTCTTATTCTATATATTTTTATGTCCTTGGGGCAGGGGAAAGTAAGGTAACATAAAAGCATCAATTCTGGCTTTTTCATTTTGCAGTATACATATTATTAAATTTACTGATGCAGTGATATGTTTCTTGGAAAATGGGGATAATTTCAACATTTATGTGTTAGAATATTTTGTATTCATTTTAACAGTATTTTCCATTTTTTTATTAGTCACCTAATCATTTAAAGACAAGTAGAATACAAATGTATTGCAGTGTATTGTAAACTTAGCAATCTCCTATAATGGCACAAAGATGGTTCATATGTGTGCTGTAAATAGGATCTTGGCTAATTATTAGTATTAATATTTATTTATTGAGCACCATTGATTCAATGGTGCTGTACGTGATAAAGGATTACATATAAAACAAGTTAAAAATACAACGAACAAACTAACAGTGACAGACTAATACAGATGGGAGAGAAGACCAAATATGACAACCCCTTGGCACCCTACGACTGTGTCATGCAGTGGGGAGTGGGATCAATGCTGTGACATCTAAGGCTAGCTTCACATCACGATTTTTCTCTGTCAGGTTCTGTCCGGTGTTTAGCAGAATGCACCGGACAGAACCTGACAGCCCTAGACGCACAGAACTGGAGGGAAAATATGCCCTCAGATCCTGTTTTGTGCCGTATTAATTCCTGCGCACGGCTGCCGCTGTCCAGTGCTGAAATGTCAGCATAGCGGCTGGAGGGAAGCTAGGCGCGGTGCTGAAATTTCATCCGTGAAGCTCTCCACGTGCTGAACTACAGCGGCGGCTATTTCCGCTGTGCTGTCCAGGTGCTGAAGTAGCGTGGCTTGAATTTCAGAGCCGCTGCTCTTTCAGCACCCAGCGTCCAGGAACTGGATAGTTTTTCTGCTGGATCCGGAACGATCCGGCTCCCATAGACTCCCATGTTATGAGCACCGGATCGCCCCGGATCTGGTTTTGGTCTTTTTTTGCCCCAGTCACAAAAAAATTCTGTATGCTCCGATTTTGTATCCAGGGCAAAAAACGAACAGAACCGGATCCTCCCACAAAGACACGAAACCGGATGCCAAATAAGTGCCATCCGGCCCCATAGGTATACATGGGGGCCAAAAACGTATCCGGTTCTGTCCGGTTCACACCGGACAGTGCCAGATCGAATAATTTGTAGTGTGAAGCCGGCCTAAGGGGTTATACTGGAGTGAACAGAATAAGCTACAATAGCAGAGGTTACAGGCACATCCAGGTTCTATAATTGCCACCCAAAATATTTAATTTTTAATATTTAATGTATGACACATGACTGGAAAGAGTTAAATAAAAGGTTTACACTCTAAGGCCATGTTCACACAATGCACTTGCAATACAATTTTAATCACAATTTTGGAATGTCAAACCCAAAAACATTGCCTTAGTGATGCAGACCATTTTGGACTTTTACGACATTGCATTTATTTTTATCTCTGCATTAGGGCTCATTCAATGTCAGTGCTGTTCAATGATCATTCAATGGACCAATGATTTTAATCAGACTTTGATCAGAGTGTCATCAATTTTTTTCGTACATGGGGGAAAAACATCTTTTTACACACTCTCCTTTCTGACATGAATATCTGACCGCACTTGGCAGGGGTGGATTAAGAGTAGCCAGGGTCCTTGACAGTTTAGAAAGTTGGAGCCTTCCTTCTCACTCCTCCCACACACAGTGATCCGTGACATGTCTGATGATCCTCTTGATAGATCATGTGATAGGTGACATGATAAACACACAGGTGCACATCTTTAGGCATGAAATGATAAAGACATCACATTTTTTTTCCCTTACGTATGGGGCTAAACATACATTTTTCTGAGGGGCCACATGAAAGATCATGACTGTTGAGAAGGGCTGGACCAAAAGGCTGAAATTAATTCTGCTCAATATAGCTCCCTACATATAGGTTGAGCCCACACATAGCCCCCCTATGTATAGTATGAGCCCTCACATAACCACTTTATACTGGATAAGTCCTCCAACAGCCCCATATATACATTGTGAGTCCTCAAACATCACCATATATACAGTATGAGCCCTCACATAGCCTCTATACACAGTATGAGTCCTCACATAGCCTTGATATACAGTATAAGCCCTCACATAGCCCCTTATACAGGATGATCCCTTACATAGCCCGCTACATACAGGATGAGCACTCATATAACCTTTATACAAAGTATAAGCCCTCACAAAGCTCCTATACAAAGTATGAGACTTCATATAGCCCCCTATATACAGGATTAGCCCTCACATAGCCTCTATACACAGTATGAGCCCTCACATAGCCTTGATATACAGTATAAGCCCTCACATAGCCCCTTATACAAGATGAGCCCTCACATAGCCCCTACATACAGGATGAGCACTCACATAACCTTTCTACAAAGTATAAGCCCTCACATAGCTCCTATACACAGTATGAGACTTCATATAGCCCCCTATATACAGGATGAGCCCTCAAACAGCACCATATATACAGTATAAATCCTCACACATCTTGTACACATATATATTTTTTTTGATAAACAAGATATACTCACCTCCCTCCTATTCTTCCAGAGACTCTTCTCTGATTTCCAGGGATCCAGTTCTTCATGTGACTGGCGCATATGTGCTGGCGCATGATGTCATCGTGCTGGTACACTGCAGAATATTTGACAAGCGTTCCCCTGGAGCTGTGCTGGTATTCTGAATTGCCAGCAGCAGAGCTCGAGGAAAACTCCCTGCTCAGAGATGTGCGCTTCAGTGGCGACACACAAAGCATTATAATGAGGGCAATCTGGCCTGGAACCCCAGTAGAGCCTCAGGCCCTGCGTTTGTTGCCTAGATTTCCCTCATTATAATCTGCCTATGGCACTAAGTTTTCATCCATGTGTTGTCCAATGTTTTCACTGACCCATAGACTTGCATTGCCAAATTTGAACAGATACTCTTATCAATATCAGACACGTCTCTGCGATTCTCTGTCAACTATTCAGTCTAAAAAAAACATCACGGACATGTTAATGGGCCCCTAGACTATCACAGGTATGAGTACTATAGATAAAAACCACAGATAACACTTGTACGAGAATACTGGACGCGTGAATGAGCTCTAGCTACTTTTTTTCCCATTAGTGTAGATTTATGAAAACAAGTATGAATCAATTATGGTTTTTTTTTTACAGATAAGTTGAGCAACGTATATATAAACTCACCATAAGGCCTCATTCAGACGTCTGTGTTTAAGCAAGTAAGTGAAAACGGTACCGTATCATCAGTTTTTTGTATCCGTGTCATCTGTGTGTCCATTTTTTACATCAGCTGTCATCAGTGTTTTCATAGATGGATAAATAAACGACAAAGCTTCTTCTACGTACAGCACACAGATGGAACAGGGATGCCATCCACGTGCTGTACATTTTTTCGTGGGCCCTTAGACTTGTATGTGTGAATAGCACCATAGATTTTAATGAGTACTTGTATTCATGAAAAAGATAGATACAACACGTATGTGCAACACAGACATCTGAATGAGACCTAAGGCTAAGTTCATGCTACTGTATTTAGTCCAGTTGCTGTCCGTAAGAAACTGGTAGCACAAGGAGAAATTAGGCTCTTGATCATTGTATGAAAAAAATACCAGCCTGCATTAGTTTCTCATGTCAGATTAGATGATCTATTCAAGTCTATGTGTTGTGGGGCAGTGCCGGGATTGCAAGTCAGGAAACACGTTGAGCCCGGCAATAGTTCAAACAGTACCCGGTTTTATTGCTGATACACACACAGCAGTGGCACAAGCTGCCGGAATCCGGGTCGCAGCCGGGTACACAGGATACAGTTCATACAAAGTCACCCGGTTCCTTCAGGTTATGGGCTTCCGTTATAGGTCAACCCGAGCTCTCAGCCCTCCCGGGCTAGACCGTGTTAGTATAGCACACGGCCTCCTGGAACTCTAGACCTCTCCAGTCTATCTCTGCTGCAGCTTAGGCAAAAAACTGTGTACAAGGAACCCCGCCCTGCCTCCTGATCAGGCTTTTAACTCCGTGTCTACTTCCAGGACCTTGCAAGACCCGGAGCGGAGGGAGCGGACCGTCCCTTTCTTTCACACCCTATACCGGGCTCAATTCGTGACAGTGCGCATTCTGGGGGAGACATAGCGCCCCTCGCATATGATTCCCCGCACTGTCTCACATTGTACATAAGAAAACACTTTAGCAAAAAGAAGAATATAGCCAGCTCATCCAATAGTAGTGAAGTCCTCCGTAAGTCACATGGGATCACAGCCACCGCATGGATGCTGCCTTGGATGGGGCAGGAGACGTCCAACAAGAAGGAAAAAAAAATCCAGCATCTTGAGGAGTTTACAATTAAAAAGAAAGTCTTTATTCACAATATTTAAAAGTCCATCATACAGCAGGAGAATACCACAGGTACAGAATAAAACTGACGCGTTTTGGCAAGGATAACCTTATTCGTGGACAATAAGAATAATGCTATTATTGCTGAAACACGTCGGATTTATTCTGTACTTGTGGTATTCTCCTGCTGCGTGATGGACTTTTACATATTGTTAATAAAAACTTTCTTTTTAATTGCAAACTCCTTCGGACGCTGGATTTGTATTCCTTCTTGCATAAAATAAATTGGATCCCATATGGATCAGCCGTTCAGCTCCTTATTTTCACATTGCTTCAATTAATACATTGTAATTCTTTGGCATATGAAACTTTGACTTTGTTAATTTTAGCCTCTGATGTAAATGAACCTAAGGCAATTGAATTTAAAATTGTGCATTTTTTTCTGGATGAAAAGAAGACGATTTTTTACACAGTCTTATAGCTTAAAACTTAGATTTGATTTCCTAAAATTGGAGTTTTCATTTATTAATTCATATCTTCTAACTTTGGGATCCAGTCTCATATTGTGAGTGTATTCTGCTTATATGATACATTTTTGTGTTTGGATCAAACAAAAAGTTAATGGGATTTGTAAAATAGATGGTATGTACTATGATTTTCTTTGTATACACTTTGGGTTTTCTCTACTTGAACTCTGACGCTCGAGGTTATTATAGCCCTGGTAGATTTCTTGTAGACATTTCTGCTGATGCACTTGCAGATGGATAGAGTTGTATTTGCGTGGATTTTTGCAAGTCCTATTCAGAGATCAATCCATAAGAATACAGAATCAGCACTCACAATCCATCTTCATGTGCTTTATTAAAAAAGTTTTCGTTATCGTACAGACAATTGTGTTATGTGATTTGGCTTTATTAGCCTTTCTCAAATTGTGCATGAAAAAAGTAAAACATTTAATCCTTGAACATAGTGCAAAACCTGCTATAGTTGCCTGAATTTCATTAGGTTTGATACCCTACAACCTCAAAGTCAATCCTCCACAAACTAAATTTTAACCCTTAACCCCATGCTATATTCAAAGTAATTTTTTTTTTTAAATATCATATTGAATATACTCTTGGGCTATTGTGTTTGACATTCTGGTGTTTTAGGAGTTGTTTACTAGACTCTCATGGGGGTTATTTTTCCAATCAGACCTTCAAGAGAGGTTTGAATAAAGTTTTTCGTCTGGGGGTCCAAAAAGACCCCAATACTGTTTACTGTGGCCTTTTTAGCAGTGTTATGGCGGCTTTACACGTCCCGATATCGTTGTCCAACAACATATATCAACAATATCTCCCTGTGTGACATCTCCTATGCGATCTTGGACTAGTGCCAAAAATGTGCGCGCTCCCGTGCCGTTGTATCCAATATCGGAACAATATCGGGACGTGTAATGCGGTCATTAGAATGGCACTGTTGCTGTTTCACACTCTGCAAGGCTGATTTCCCATCAGTGAATTTTTTTCAATCCTGACAGATTCTGCAGCTTTGCCGCATCTGCCGCATAATGGCTCACTAGTGGCAAGCCCAATTCATTTCCTTGCAGTCATGTGCGGCACTTGCGGTTTTGCAGGATCCGGCAAATCCAGCACTTGCGGCAAAGAAAAAAAAACACTTCTAGCATTGACTTGCTGCAAGTGCCAGGTTTGCCAAGACCGCAAGTGCCGCACCTGATCGCAAGTCCCATAGGGAATGAATTGGGCTTGCCACAAGTGAGCCATTGCCCGGCAGATGCGGCAAAACTGCTGGATCTGTCATGATTGAAATAAATCACTGATGTGAAAGCAGCCTTAGTAGTCTTGTTTTTCATTTGAACAGTTTTAGTGGTTTTTGGCCAAATTTTGCAATTATAGGCCTTATGCACAGGCAGAATTAATGCTAATAAGACTGCCAACGTAAACTTTGGAAGCAAATTATTGTTTTACAGCTGTAGAAACCAGCAGAGGTTAGTTTCAACGTAATGTAGAATAGATTTCGTACCACAGTTAGCAATTAATTATAAAATATATAAATAATTGATTACTCACTGTGGTTCGAAATCTATTCTACATTACATTGGAACTAACTTCTCCTGGTTTCCACGGCTGAAAAAAAAATTGTATCCAAAGTTTACATTGGCAATCTTATTAGCATTATTTCTGCCTGTGCATTAGGCCTATAATCAGCAGACCTCAACTGTTGGGGAGACCTAATTAAAGTTTACAATGTAGCCTAATTTTTATTAGCTCATTGTATAATTATTTAATCAGAAATCAGTAATTAGAAAGTCAGTCTTAATATTTTATATAGTTATTGATGACATTCTGTATCAGATATGCAAATAAAATTGACCAGATGAACACTATTGGGACCCCAGCTGGTTAAAAATGTGTAGTAATTATGATGGTAGGATGAGGGGTAAAACTTTAAACATAAATATGTCTTAGTATGTTCATAGTTTTATTATGATTTTTTTTTTATGTACTTTCAATATGGTGTTAAGGGTTAAACTTTAGTTTTGCAGTGAATCGACTTTGAGATTGCAGGATATTATAGCTAGTAAGATTCAGGTGATTATAGTGGGTTTTTCACTCTACTTAAGAACAAAGTATTTTATTTTTTCATGCACAATTTGAACAAGGCTAATAAAGCCGAAACGCGCCGCATAATGATGAAGAAAACGTTTTGAATAAAGCACATGAAATTGGATTTTGTGAGTGCTGACACTATATTCTTATGGACTTAGGCTAGTTTCACACTACCGTTGTTTGGTATCCATGTGAATCCAGCTGAAACTGGATGCCCCACATCCGTTTTTGGACCCATTATCTTTCAATGGGTCCGCAGGGACATGTGGGTACATCCGGTTGTTTATGGTTCTTCATGATGCGGGTGTCCACGTTTTTTTCATGTAAACCAAAAACGCATTTTGGAGCGATTTTGGTGTTTGTTTCAAAGCCAACAACACCCAGATCCAAGGCTATGTGGGTTAAATTACAATGGTGCTCTATGGAGCCTGGATGCAGCAGAATCCAGATCCCACTGGATCTGGAAGCCAGATCTCAATTTTTTAACTGAGCATGCCTAGAACACAGATAAAAATGACACAGCTACTAGGGGGCATGTCTTTTTCCACCAGATTTGGCTAAAAAAGGTGTACAACCTGATGTAATAGGATGCTTCTACACCGGTATTATCACTGATCCATCAGATAATACCAGTGCGGGTGCATTCAATTGCATCATGATAAACAATTGTGGGGGAATTCCCCCAGATTCCTTAAACAAGTAGTGTAAAACAAGCCTTATCTGAGCTGCTTACCCGAGGATACAAGCACCGCATTGAAAGAAGTGCCAAACTAACATAATTTCGAAATTCAGAGATCAATGAGACATCTGTAGAAATGCTTCCTACCCATGAATACATCATCTCCAGTATATGCATTTAGGACTCTTTCATTAAAAACAAAACTTCTTGTTATGATCAAAAGTGGATAGATATGTGTTGCGCCTCATTTTTATTTCTGTGCTATTTCATATTCACAACCTCCTTTTTCATTTTCAGAAGATTTGTGAAGTGGATAAAATGTACCGAGGACAGCAGTCAAACACAGAAGTGGATGACATATGGCAGAAATACAGGGGAACATTGCAGTCCCAACAAATGCAGATGGCCACAGAAGGCGAATCTCTGGTGGGAGTCACAGTCAAAAAAGAAGCCTGCAGCCTGAAAAACACACATTTCCCTCACTTAATAATTCATTTATCCATGGAAGACATGATACTTTCTCAACTAGACCTAATGTGGGAGAATTCCATTGTATCAGAATACAGTGGTTACTATTCACATGATTTGTGGCCTAACTCTACATTTATTCCTGAGGAATCCACAGCTAGTGGACCACATATACAGAACGAACACACTATAGCCCTTTGCAAGACACCTGGTGGTGATAAAGGTTTTAATAGCACTCGTTATGAAATTTTCACTCCAGGTCGGGTCAAGGAAATGTTTTGGGACAGATATATTCTGGGATCTATGAAAATGAAGACCCTGTGGCGCAAGAGGAAACCAAGTGAACAGTTAGATAGTGAGGAGAAGAGAGCAAAAAGATCATTATTCATAAACAGAAATGGTGATTCGCCACATTATTTTATGAAAACAAATACAGATTTTATCCCTTATACCGGAATTGAAACTAAGGACCAAGGCAGAATTGTAAACACTTGCAAAGAAATAGAAGCCTTTTTAGAGAAAAATACATCTATGTCTACGTTACTTAGTGCTCAAGAAACATACTGCAATGTCAAACCTGGTTCTAAAATGTGTGATGATGGATGTTACTTTGGGTCAGCGGTAAAGTCATTGGTTATATCATCTTTTTCACTTGGTGTTGCAGAAGAGGTTTTTAGTAGCACTTTCATTCCTCAAACTGACAGTTCTGTTGATTATAGGACACTATGCGGTAGTCTGCAACAGAAAGGACACGGTAAAGTTCCGGTCGACTCTGATGAAAGCCTTTGTTTGACAAACAACAATGACAGTAATATTAATCTGCATGTCAGCCTGTCAGCGCATCCTTGTATACTAACCGCAGATGTTATTCTTAGCGATGTAAACTGCACCGAACCAGGTGAGAGGCAAGGACAAAAATGTTTCAATTGGACAGCTGGTGAAAGGAGAATGACACAAGATGAAAAATTAAAAAGTTCTCAAAAAAATAAATCGTTATTGCCTTCTATTGTTAAGAAAGATCGTCACTTTGGCAAGTCATTTTTTCAAAATGTAAAAACATTTTCAACCCGGCTTGACATCAACTTTGAAACACTTGCAGCTTCATTATTTGGAACAACAAAAGATGATTTCTTATTTTTTCCTAGCCCTGGCGCCCAAAATACTTCTTCTCAAATGACTGACGAATCATTTGCATTGAGACATGGAGGCTTACAATATGAGCAAGAAGAAATGGAGGTTTCTCTTGGCACAGAAAATGTAAATAATAGCACTAGAAGAACTCATCTGGAGTATAACACTGCACTTAACAAACAAGACTTCTGTTTTTCTTCACACTTTCAGTGCGGAGTTGACACTAAACAGCCTGAGAAAGAGATATTTCATGTAAAGTCTACGTATTCAAAGCAGGTGTCTCACACTGAGCGGTTTCAAAAAATATGTTTAGAAAATTGTTTGGTGGAACCAGAAAGTCGCAAGAAGACATATTGTTCCTTCCAGAATGAGATCTTGCTTTACAAAAGCAGACCCACACAGGAGAACATGACTACAATGGAGGAAAATCTCTCAGGGTGCAAATCTGAGTGCCAAATCATAAAAACAAAGCACAACTATGAATCCTGTACAATACAAACCAAAGAAAAAGATGAAGTCCAGACAGTGAATGTGAACAGTGAGGCTGCAAATCAGCACAATTTACAATGTAAAAAGGAAGATGTTGAGGTGGATATGAGTTTCAGTAATTTAGATGGTATGGAAGAAAAAAATGTGAATGCATCCATTTTGGATGAACATTTGAACAAGAGCCCAGTGTCTTCTGTGCATGTAGACTCTATAGCAAATGAAAACACTAAGCAAGAATGCCATTCAATAAAGGAAATTAAAAATGAAGCATCACAAGCACTTAAAAAAGGCATCACTGATGCTTCCGGGAATAAAGCGATGCAGGAATATAAAGATTTTGAGATGAAAGCCCAGTTTGGTTTGGTTCTAGAAGAACTGAAGATGTTCCATATGATTGAAGAAGAAAAGGTCGAAACTATCAAGTCACAAGAGGGAGACAGACTGGAGGTAGCTTGTAGAAAAGACAAAGAGCTGCAGGATGGAATGAAAGAGAATTCTCCTAGTCGTGAAGAAATAGCTGGTAGTGAGAGTGAGGTCGTAGTGACCATAAAAGACTATGGACGTGATAGGAAGATTACAGCTGAAGTCAGTGAGCAAGAGGTGCCTCAGCAATGTATGTCTTCTTACCCAGGTGATGAGGAATCCTTGTATTCTACTGATAATGTAGGTAAGTGGAACTATAGGAATAAGGCACCAATACAATATTTTTAATAGTGATAGCAACATTTTTTTTTAAAGACTTTTGAGAGGTTCAATCTCCATCTTGGTTTTATTTTCACAAAACTGAACAAAGCTCATTATAGGGTCATGGCTTCAAATATTACAGAGAACCATTTTAGTTTATGGATAGGGTCACATTGGCGCTAAAATTTTCAGATCCTGATCCGGTTTTGAGCTGTTAAAAAGCTCATAACCGGATCAGGAACCGCTCCCCATAGGAGCCTATTATTTAAACTGGATTGCTCTACATGCAATCAGGTTACCGCTTGCAGATCTGCAGCCTGCAGTAAAAATCATGCAGGCTTCAGTTTTCACAGTGGTTAGGAAACCGCAGGCGGATTGCTATAATGCCTATGCGGCTGCTGCATGGCAAATGTGAATGCCTGCGGCAGCCGTATGCTTTGTTCATCGCTGCTGCCGCAGGGATGCACAAAGGGTTAATCTTATTGATAGATGTGGGCAACATGTCTCTAGGCGGTGCCCACCCTCCCTAGGGAATATGCTGTCCACTCAGTTGGGCATGTGAGGGGTTAATATGTGTCATTATAGTATTGACGGCTATTGTCGGCTTTTTCAATTTTATGAATGAATGCGGTGGCGCCTCACTGTAGAGGAGATACTATACGTAATGTACGTACTGTATGAGCCCCTGTTCTTGGTCCTGAAAGTTGTAACATTAGGTCTATGGGCAGCACTCCGCCATAGACCTAATGTTACAACTTTCAGGACCAAGGACAGGGGCTCATACAGTACATACATTACGTACAGTATCTCCTCTACAGTGAGGCGCCGCCGCATTCATTCATAAAATTGAAAAAGCCGACAATAGCCGTCAATACTATAATGACACATATTAACCCCTCACATGCCCACCTGAGTGGACAGCATGTCTCTAGGGAGGGTGGGCACTTAAGATTAACCCTTTGTTCATTCCTGCGGCAGCAGGGATCAACAAAGCATATGGTAACCAGATTGCTCCGGATTACACATCCTGAGCAATCCGGTTACCGCATTACCGTTTACCGTCTGAAGGCAATTGTGGTTACCGCATCCGGATCTGGATGCAGTAACCGCAATTACACATCCAAATGTAACCCCAGCCTCAGATGGATCCATAGAGCCTGAGAGTTCTCATTAACGTTTTATGGGTCCATCCATCAAAAAACTACTATATACTGCAAGTTATGCTATTCTGGGACTATGCTTCTGCTGACCCTTAAGAATATGTGCACACTGGCCATACATATACGCAATAGATTTTCTATCTGGCTTTGATGGTTGGAAAAGCTGTTGTGAATTGAAGTAGCAGAAATGTGATTGAGACTTTAGAAAATCTCACTCAAACACTACACAAAAGATCTGCAGCATAGTTTGTCTGTTGCAGTAGATTTTACATTCACATCATGGAACTTCAGGTTGTAGATGTCAATCAGGATTTCACTCTGATTTGCAGGTGCGGCTCATAGGGCCGGTTTTACATACACACTCTAGGCCAAAGTGCATCATTCTGCGCCTCTTCCCTGGCATTGGTGTCATTCACTGCTACGAGCTGTACCCCCTTGTGATGCCTTCTGTCACAGTCAGAAGCTATAGCTGTGGAGGAGATAGAAGCAGAAAGCCGATGCTGCACTCACATCTCCTTGTCTCACAGCGTCTATCACCCAGGATGTTTTCAGAGGGGGAAAGTGATATAAGAAACTGTAGTAAGTAACTGCAGCATTGATCCCTGTGACTGAGCACGTGATTGAGCAAGACAGTGCAAGCTGTAGAGAAGGGCAATGTGAATGTACCGCTTAATTATTTCATGTATATGGACATAAATTAGAAAACAAAACAGAATTTTATATGACCTTTCTAAAATAATACTGAAATTTTTTTGCATATTTCGTCTGTATATAAACCTTGCTGACTGCTGCAGCCTAGGTCCATGGGCTAGGTTGGGCTAATGGGAATTCCAGCCCTGGCGGCTAATCATCTACATTTCACAGTAAAAGTTTGACCTGTGTGCACATACTCATAAAGGTGTTCTCTTCTTTTGTTAAGTCGTTAAAATGGCAAAGTGCTTGTGAAAACAAGCAACTTTGTAATTTGCATGTTGTTAATTGTACAATTTACTGCTTGCTGCCTAGGACATTGGTCACTGCTCCTATCAATCAGAGGTAACGATCTCTTACTCAAGAAGCAAATGTGGCACCCCTGCTGGGGGATTGCCACAGGACCCACCAGTGCAAGGAGAGGCATATGTGGCACCCTGTGCCAGGTCACCACAGACTCCCTTGGGACACTGAGGGATTTCTTACAGCGAGTAACCCACTAACACATAACACTCTTTCACCCCAGGCCTGTAGGGGGAGCTCCACTGGTTGCCTTAAGCCTGTTCCCCCTATAAATACAGGTTCTGGAGGGAAAACAGCAGAGTGTGCAGTCACTACAGAACTGTGAAGAGCTGAGTGAGCTGAGCTGGTACTGGAGCTGTGCTAGGCCCATACCAGCAACCACCTGAGACAGTGGTAGACCCGCAGAGTAGGAGTCGAAGGCAGAGGAGAGAAATTTGCTACAAGAAGGGGGCAGAGGTGTCATACCGACTCACCCCATCAGAGTTCCGGTCACTGGGTCCAAGCTGCAGGGACAGAGAGAATAGGCCCCACAGAGAATCCAGCACCACAAGGAGGTTTAGCTTCCAGGACACCCGCAGCACCAACTATTGAGAGCCAGGGATCGAGAGTCAGGGCCCTGACAACAGGAATCCCATAGAGTGCCCTCAGTGCAGCAAAACCCGGGTGTGGAGAGTCACACAGAGAGAGAGAAGCAACGGTCTGGTCGGGTTCCAAGCCTGCCAGACTCAAAGCAGAGTAACCAAGACAAGGGGGCCTACAACCCTACTCGCTGTGGAGATCCTAAAGTGTTTCCCTCAGCTCCGGACGAGTGTACCAGTACAGAACACCAGTAAAGGTACCAAAGAGACTTTATGTGTGCGTGTCCCTCCTTCCATCTGCACCACACTGACTGTGCTACTCTATTACCATCATTACAATGTACAGCCCCGGGGACCCCCGCTCGTCCTTTAGGAAGCGGTTCCACCTTGCTGCCGCCCATCACCCTGGAGGCACAAGCAGCGCCGGTGCCATCACCGGAACCCTACAGGTGGCGTCACGACAGACATTTTTATTATTTTCTTTCCACTCATTCTTTTCATCTGCATCCCCCGGGCCCACAGCCTCAGGCACCGCTACCCGTGACTTCCCCCAGAGACCGCGCCTGAGTGATCCGAGTACCCCCAGGGCCTGGGCTGGACACATACACCTTGGTACACACAGCACACAACATCTTCCACACCAGACCTGGAGGGGGAGCCCCATTGGCTGTCCTTAAGCCAGATCCCCTATAAAATATCCAGGCCTGCGGGGAGGAGTGAGTTCAGTTCCAGTTAGTCTGCTCAGAGCAGTGAAGAGAGCATTAGTTCCAGTCAGACAGCCAAAGAGGAAGGTACTGGAAGGAGCTGGTCGTTGGGATCAAACCAGGCCCAGGTCCAGGAAACACTGACCCAGCTGTGCTGCACCCTAGGGAGAGGGTCGGAGGCCAGTGGAGGAAGTAGGAGAAAAGAAGAAGGGAACAAACCAGGTTTCCCTTTAGCCACCCAGACACCGGAGTACGATTCTGCTAACAATCTAAAGTGCAGCAGAGAAAGCCCGGACAGACCAGGAGTATCTAATCCATCTGAGGTAAAAGGAAAACGGACACTCAAACCTGACCAAATATAGGACCAGGGACCTAAGCAGAGAATAGGGATCCTACATAAAGGTCCTCATTGTCGGTTATGGAGTAGTACCCTGAGAGGGAGAAGGAGCGGCAAGTTCAGTTTCAGGCAGGACTTACCCCAATCACTGCACACAATAACAGAGGAGGTCTCATAACTTTCCAAGGTGAATGTCGCAAATTGCACCGAGAACCTGGTTACTCTCCTGGACTGTACCTGTTACTGGACATCAGTAAGAAGGTACCGAAACAGAGACAATTGTGTGTGTGTGTGCCTGATTCCCCGCCGCCCGCCTGCATCGTTCACAGCAGAACTGATACTACTACTCCCCTCATCCACCCCCGCTGCCCTGAGCTAAAGCTTCACCTGTGGGGAGCTGTACTACTCTGAACTGTACCTCCATCACCTCAGCGGCTGGCCGCAGCGCTGGTATCCACGTTACCAGGTACCACAGGTGGCATCATGTTACCATCCCCCCCATCCATCATCATCATCCCCCCCACCATCCCCGCCATTGAGGGTCCAGGGCACGGAGCCGTCAACCAACCAGCCGTGATCCCCCATCGAAGTGACCATCTGTCCCGGTATCCTAGTATCCCCCTTCCCTGTCGACCGATTCACAAACGCAAGCTTTTTACTTTAGAGCTTGGCACATTACTCTGAAGCTGTACAGATTGCTGGATCCAACCATCTTCAGTGTCCCTGCTCTCCTCTTCTTAAATGATGCCTCTACTAGCAGCATTAGAGACCACACAGTTCTGAGCATTGGCCAGGCCATGCTGCTGGTCTGAACTGTCAATCTTCAGGACCGCACCATCCCCTCCAGCAGGAAGCCGTACACTTTTGATAAAAGAAGACTGGAAAAAACCTTTAGAGACCATCTATCAGTAGGTATTTTCTATTAAATTTGAGAGCAGCATGACTTAGGGGAAGAGAACCTGATTGCAGTAATCTGTCACTTCCTGAGCTGCTTGCTTGCAGTTTCAATAAAATCAATGTTTTATTAGCAGGAGATCATCACTACAGGACTAGTTGTCTCATAACATGTAGTCCCCCTGGTGTGTTTAACCCAGTCCCACCACTGCTTTCTATTGATGCCCAGTGTACAAATGAAGCTGCCATCAGTGATGTGGGCGAGGTCATACAGAGAATTGGTAGATATACAGTAACCAAAAGTAATTTTATCAAAACTGCACTAAACAGCCCATTCAGTGACACATTGGTGTAATCAGGGTCTCTAACCTTACATCATGCAGCTCTCAGATTACATAACAAAATCCTGGTAGTTTACTGCCAATTTGTCCTGATACAGACTAGTTATGGGGGACACACTACCTTACAACCTGGTTTAAAAGGCTGCAGCTATTATATAACGAATGCCAGCCTGTCTTACATGATTTAAGTGGCTGGTGACAGCAGAGAGAGAAAGAAGAAGCTCGCCAGCGGTCAGAACATTCTGTCCCTTACCTTACACTATTATCAATCAGATTACCTAATGTTTACTTTATGCAGAGACCCTTTCAGGGCTTTGATGGGCCTAAAAATAGATTTCATATACTTTAAATATGTGATTGTGCATGTCTGATCTATGGGATTCTGATTAAGCTCAAGAATTTAATGCCATAATCTAAATTTATTTCTAATATACTTGCATTGAAAATTCACTATCCTTTCCTAATTACAGTATCTTATTGCTATTGTATTTTTTCCTCCTAATTCCTCTCTCATAACAAAGTGTCATGAGGGGCAGAGGCTGCGGCCACTGTCGCAACCTCTGCCTCCTTCCCTGACACAAAGCATCATCAGTGACATTCGTTTCAGGAGCTTGTATTTGCGCTGTGTGTACTATGACAGCGGCCTCTATTGCCGGCTCAGATCAGCAATAATGAGCCAGCAACACAGAGGATAGCACGCTGTCAGAGTGGTGTCAGATTACTTGGAGTGCAGAGATCATCGCCGCTATCGCATGTCACCTCACTGGTCTATGAATGCTGCCAGGTATCCTGACACCACTCTTACAGTGCACTTTGCTCTGTTGCCGGCACCTCCCTTCTGATCTGAGCCCATAGCAGAGTGTGCTGTCATTGTGCACAGCGCATAAAAACAGAGCAAGGACTAGTCCAGCTCCTGAGACAAGTGTCACTGACTCAGCGTAGCCGGGGTGTGCACGTCTCGGGCTGTCGCTGCTCCCTGTCACGGTACCGCGCCCGAGGCTGTGTGGTCCAGATCAATAAAGTTGGCCGAACAGATAAAGGGTTAATTCTTGTCGTGACGCCACCTGCGGGAGTTCCGGTGATTTCACCGGCGCTGCTTGGGCCTCCGGGGGATGGAATGCAGCAAGATGGGACGCTCCCCACAGGACGAGCGGGAGTCCCCGGGGCCAGAAGCTGCACAAGATGTTGTGAGGCAGCTTAGTTTCTCTTAACGCTGGATTAAACAGTTCTGAAGAAACACGGACATTGATAGTCTCTGTAACGGGTCTTTTACTGTAACCAGCAGGTGATACATGGTATACGGGTAACGGACTGGGTGGACTTAGCAATGACCGGTGTGGTTTCAGAGCTCCGCGGTGTTCCTCCATTCTAAGCTTGTTCTAGGTGAGTTGCCAATGTCGCCTTTGTGTGCCAAGGTCGGGTACAAGGGGTTACTTAAATTTCCCTGCCGGTGTGTACGTTCCGGTGTGAGGGGTAACCTGGGTCCTTTTGGTGGGTACTCCGCTGGCAAGACGGCTCTGTTTGCGGCGGCGGTGGGGTTCTCCTGTAGAGCGGTCCCTCCACTCCTGGTTTGCATAGCAGTGATAAACGACTTGCTAGCTTCGGAACCAGTGATCCGGTTGTAGATGGGTGCGGGTGTATTTTGACCCATGGATGTTCGCCCAGAGTCTGCTTGTTAAGGCACCGGATAATGGCGCCAACCGATAGGTGGTCTAGGGGCTGCACGGGACTGTGCAGAGCCCCCTCTCCTACGTTCCTCCCGACCACTTCCTTCTTCTTCCTCCTTCTCCTACCTTCTCCTCTAACACACTACTCCTACACTCCGCCCACCAGGACCTTATTGGCCCTCTATTCTGATTTGCATGTAGGGTATGGAGCTCTGAGTTTTAACCATGGCATTACTTAGTCAGAGAATATTACATCTGCAGTCAGGGATGCAATACACTCCTGTGACGCACTCGTTGCGGGGCGCCACATCACTAATGATGCTCCATTTCAGGGAGGGGCGGAGGTTGTGGTAGTGACCACAGCCTTTGCCCTGTGCCCCTGATGACGCTTCATTTGAGTAGCCCAGCATGCCCTGGGATTGTCAAATGAAACGTCTTCACAGAGGAAGTAGGGAAAAAAATACAACAGCAGTTAGATAGTATAGTTAGGGTAGAAGAGGGAATTCTAAATGCAAGTACAGTCAAATGAAAAAGTTTGGGCACCCCTCTTAATATTACTCTTTTTGTTTAAAATTTGTTTTTGCAACAGCTATTTCAGTGTAATATATGTAATAACTGATGGACACAGTAATATTTCAGGATTGAAATTAGGTTTATTGTACTAACCGAAAATGTTAAATATGCATTATTTCAAAAATTGACAGGTGCAAAATATGGGCACCTCAACAGAAAAGTGACATTAATATTTAGTAGATCCATTTTTTGCAAAACTAACAGCCTCTAGTCGCTTTCTGTAGCTGTTAATGAGTTCCTGGATCCTGGATGAAGGTATTTTTGACCATTACTCTTTACAAAACAATTCCAGTTCAGTTAGTTTGATGGTCGCCGAGCATGGGAAGCCCGCTTCAAAACATACCACAGATGTTCAATAATATTCAGGTCTGGGGAGTGGGATGGCCATTTCAGAACATTGTAATTGTTCCTCTGTATGAATGCCTTAGTAGATTTGGAGTTGTGTTTTGGATCATTGTCTTGCTGAAAGATCCATCCCCGGCGTAACTTCAACTTTGACACTGAATCTTGAACATTATTCTCAAGAATCTGCTGATACTGAGTGGAATATATGCGACCCTCAACTTTAACAAGATTCCCGGAGCCGTCATTGGCCACACAGCCCCAAAGCATGATGGACCCGCCCCCAAATTTGACAGTGGGTAGCAAGTGTTTTTCTTGGAATGCTGTGTTTTTGTGGCGCCATGCATAACGCCTTGTTGTATAACCAAACAACTCAATCTTTGTTTCATCAGTCCACAGGACCTTCTTCCAAAATGAAACTGGCTTGTCCAAATGTGCTTTTGCATACCTCAGGCGACTCTGTTTGTGACGTGCATGCAGAAATGGCTTCTTTCGCATCCCTCTCCCATACAGCTTCTCCTTGTGCAGTGTGCGCTGTATTGTTGACCGATGCACAGTGATACCATCTGCATCAAGATGATGCTGCAGGTCTTTGGAGGTGGTCTGTGGAGTGTTCTTGACTGTTCTCACCATTCTTCTTCTCTGCCTTTTTGATATTTTTGTTGGCCTGCCACTTCTGGCCTTTACAAGAACTGTCCCTGTGGTCTTCCCTTTCCTTACTATGTTCCTCACAGTGGAAACTGACAGGTGAAATCTCTGAGACAACTTTTTGTATCCTTCCCTTGAACAACTATGTTGAACAATCTTTTTTTTCAGATCATTTGAGAGCTGTTTTGAGGAACCCATGATGCCACTCCTCAGAGAAGATGCAACTAGGAGAACAACTTGCAAGTGGACACCTGAAATAGCTTTTCTCATGATTGTATACACCGGGCTATGAAGTTCAAAGCTCAATGAGGTTACCAAACCAATTTAGTGCTTCAGTAAGTCAGTAAAAAGTAGATAGGAGTATTCAAATCATGAAAATCAGAAGGGTGCCCATACTTTGGCACCTGTCAAATTTTGAAATAATGCATATTTCACATTTTTAGTTAGTACCCTAAACCTCATTTCAAACCTGAAATATTACTGTGTCCATCAGTTATTACATATATCACACTGAAATAGCTGTTGCAAAAAAACAATTTTAAACAAAAAAAAAGAGTAATATTAAGAGGGGTGCCCAAACTTTTTCATATGACTGTATATTATAAAATAGTTTAAATTATAGCCCTTACTAGATAGGGATTTAGATGGCAATTACTTTAGCCTTCGGGCCACCCCTTTAAATGTTTTAATTTAAAAATTTGAAATAGCCCAGTTCTTTAAATGTGGAGCTCTTGGTGATCAGACTAGTGTCACATCACTATTTCTTTAGGCTTTCCCATGACCATGTGATGAGGGATTTGGTCGTGTTCTGCTAAACACCTCCCTCGTCACCGATACCCAATAATGTCAGTGCAAGCCAGCAGCCTTAATCCCATTAACCATATAAACCCCTTCACTCCTTACCCTCTACATTTGTCATGAGGCCCTTCTGCCTGATTTTGGCTCCCAGGGCCTTTCTAACTGCTTTAACAATTTAAGAGTGAACAAAATAACATATTTGGTAGAAACTTGATAAAATATCTACATTATTGTATCCTCTCATAAACAATTGTTCTCATCCTAAGAAGTTATTACTTATCCATAGAAAGGTACAGTGCTTGGCTATCTCTTAAAGTCCTATAGACATTGAGCGGAGCCATGGCACACATTTGTGGCCACCAATCCACTCTAATGGAGTATCACAGAGCCCTGTTCTCAAGATCGGAAGGGAATCCCAGCGGTTTGACTCCCAGCAATGAGAGCCATAAGTGAGGTGGTAATAATTGCTGAGATGATAATAAAACATTGATAAATCTGCAGTATTTTTCACATCTTTACACTCATAAGTCTTATCTTTAAACTCATGGAGATTGCTGTTTTTCTCCCCAGTCTTGATGAAGTGTGCTAAAGTAAGATGAGTTAAATTCATTAAGAGGCTTATGCTTCTGCCTCTTAATGAATTTGGCACGTTTTAGCTTTCGCTGCAATAAATGTCCTTCAGTTGGAGTATATTTCTGTCATAATTTACTCCACTTCAGTGGTGTAAATTATGATAAATTTGTCAGCCCCTTTATAGTGGAGCTTTTCCCACTGTACAAAAAACAAGTTGCGCAAATATTTTGTAACATTTCAGTTTTATACCAGAATTCTTGCAATGATGGATGATTCTGGGTCTTAGTCAGATTTCATTTTTAAGGCTAAACCCACACTCAGATCTGCAAGATTTTCCTCAACCCTATACAGGCCAAGGAAAATATTGCAGCATGCTGTGATTGTCTGTGAGTCTCAGATCACTCGCACCCATATAAGTGTATGGGTGCGAGTAAAATATAGCACTGCACGGACACGCATGCAAGTGTACTGTGATATGTATGCTGAGGCTGGGAATGGAGGCGATAAGGAGATGAATCTCTCCCTCTCTTCCTCAGCTGTGATCTAATCACAGGATTGGATCACAGTTGCATGACACTCGGCTCACACTCGCACAAGAGCCTGAGCCAACGGTCATTAGCATAACGCATCAGAAGTTCTTGCATCGGATGCCTTAAGCTAGTGTGCCTCTACCTCTACCCTATACCTGGACACTTTATTGCAAACTGTTGAGTGGACTTTGGCTCCTGTGCAAAGCAGTCTGCCAATGAACTGCAAACTAAACAGTGTCATGGAATAAAATGTATCTCATGATAGAACTGCAAGGTGGAGGGCAGAATTTTTACAGACCTCTCTGACTATAATTGTAGCACTCCTCTCACTAGTAAAGGTAGAAATGTATAGTTTATTTATTATAAATATTTTTGCAATATACATAAAAATATAGTATTTCATTCTAAACCTGTCATGATAAAGTAATTGATGCCTTTTGACTTTAAAATATGAAATATTTAATAATGAGTTGAATATGAAGCGGCCTGATTTGAATAATCTTGATATCAGGGCAATCATTAGAACATACGACATACAACCTAACCATGAAAACACTTTTATAGTAGAAATGTGAGCAATCATCTCCATACAGCAGGTTGCAGATAAATAATATATGGCTGAAGGATGACATTAATAGATCATTCAGATGTCACATTAAATTAGAGTGGGTTGGTGTAATTGATTGAGCCAGGTTACACAGGGACAAGATATGTACATTCATATCCGAAGGGTGTTTTGTTTAGCAGATTGCATATTTAGGTACCGTATATACTCGTGTATAAGCCGACCCGTGTATAAGCCGACCCCCCTACTTTTGCCCCCAAAACCTGGGAAAATCTATTGACTCGTGTATAAGCCGAGGGTGGACCCTAGCACAAGTATACAGCCCCCAGCAGTGTGGTATACACCAGTCCCAGAGGTAGATACAGCAGCCCCAGTGGTAGTATACACGCAGCCCCAGTAGTATATACAGCCCCAGTGGTAGTATATACAGCCCCAGTGGTAGTATACAGGGCCCCAGAGGTATATAGCAGCCCCAGTGGTAGTATACAGTGCCCCAGAGGTATATAGCAGCCCCAGTGGTAGTATACAGGGCCCCAGAGGTATATAGCAGCCCCAGTGGTAGTATACAGTGCCCCAGAGGTATATAGCAGCCCCAGTGGTAGTATACAGGGCCCCAGAGGTATATAGCAGCCCCAGTGGTAGTATACAGTGCCCCAGAGGTATATAGCAGCCCCAGTGGTAGTATACAGGGCCCCAGAGGTATATAGCAGCCCCAGTGGTAGTATACAGTGCCCCAGAGGTATATAGCAGCCCCAGTGGTAGTATACAGGGCCCCAGAGGTATATAGCAGCCCCAGTGGTAGTATACAGTGCCCCAGAGGTATATAGCAGCCCCAGTGGTAGTATACAGGGCCCCAGAGGTATATAGCAGCCCCAGTGGTAGTATACAGTGCCCCAGAGGTATATAGCAGCCCCAGCGGTAGTATACAGGCAGCCCCAGTAATGCAGGCCCCCCCCAGCGTCTCTCCGGTCACCTGTAAAGCAAGCTATACTTATCAGTGTCCCGCTCGCACCCGCCGCTGCCGACATCCACGATCCTCCATCTTCATGCGACTCCTCTTCCTGTTTCCTGTGCGCGTCGCCGGGAATGACGTCATTGCCGGCGACGCGCACAGAAACAGGAAGAGGAGTCGCATGAAGATGGAGGATCGTGGATGTCGGCAGCGGCGGGAGCGAGCGGGACACTGATAAGTATAGCTTGCTTTACAGGTGACCGGAGAGACGCTGGGGGGGCCCTGCATTACTGGGGATGCGGGGGCTGCTGTATACCGATGTATACATCGGTATGTACCGATGTATACATCGGTATACAGCACTGACTCGCGTATAAGCCGAGGGGGGTACTTTTCAGCCCAATTTTTGGGCTGAAAAACTCGGCTTATACGCGAGTATATACGGTATATATTTTCTCACAGATGATCTATCCTAAACTTGGCAACAATAGATAGCTCCAGGAATTGCTGCAGGCCAGGAAGAACATAGATTTGCCTTGATTCTTCAGCCCAGTAAATCTTTCTATTTTGCCATTTCTTGGTGATGGGTGTTAAATAGGGATGAGCGAGTATACTCGTAACTATTCGGTACTCGCCGAATAGTGCGGTATTTGGGCTACTCGCTACTCTGTGAGTTTCCTTGTGATTACTCATTAGGAGTAGCGAATAGTACATTCACTTTAGCAGTGTATATAGATACACTGTGAAGGTTAAATAGAAGTTAATAAAAGGTGTTAAAAATAAAAAAAAATAAAATACTACAGCTGTCTAGGGATCTTAAAATTACACATCCGATGGCCTGCCAGGACCTTAAGTTTGATGGCCAATCAGATGGCCAATAGTGATCAGGTGGTGTGTGTTGTCACACACCACCTGATCGCTACCGGACATCTGATTGGCCATCAGACTTAAGGTCCTGGCAGGCCATCGGATGTGTTCTTTCTGGGTCCCGGGACAGCCATCGGATAGGTGAGTATGTTATTTTTTTATTTTTAACACCTTTTATTAACTTTTATTTCACTTTCACAGTGTATATAGATACACTTCAAAAGTACTCGCACTTCCCCATGACTTACATTGGACTCGCTACTCATAACGAGTACCCGTGTATTAGGACCTAGTCGTTACGAGTATAGCGAGTACGAATATTTCACTACTCACTCATCCTTGGTGTTAAATTAAATCTATAGAATCTAAAGGGTAAGGTTTTTAGAGGACATAAACAACTGTGCCCCTTATTAGATGTCCAACACAAAAATAAAGATATATATGCTACTGCGCAAATCTCATCTGATTCAATAATACACATATAGATAGGGTACTGCACTGAGTGTACACGAACATGGGACACAATAAAACATACAATATCTAAAAAGTACTCAGTGGCCCACTTCCAAGGTATTCACTATATATAGGGGTTTCTTTGATTATAAGTGTATGTGATTGTCACAATTCTTATCTCACTATATGGAGGTTATATTGTCTCCAAGAGTTGAAAACAAACAGATCACTTCTCAGATAATCCACTCATATATTATATACTGTTTTTATACAAAGTTTCTACCTTAGATTAGAATGTGTGCTTTCAGAGCCAATTAGCTCAAAACAAACAGGAGCTTCCACTTATACAGCCAGTTCACTAAAGGCTGGTTTACACGCTATCAATCGGGACCGCTGGGACAATGTTATCTGATCGCTGGTGAGCTGTCACACAGGCAGACTCACCAGCGATCAGCCACCCTTGTAACGACCTTGACATTGTGGAAAAGAATGAAAAATATTCTTTTCCACGATGTAGAGTTCCCACGACGCTGCGGTAAGTGGGAGAACGCTGGTAACCAGGATAAACATTGGGTCACTAAGTGCTCTGCTTAGTAACCCGATGTGTACCCTGGTTACCAGCGCGCTGAGCTTAGTAACCCGATGTTTACCCTGGTTAACAAGCACAGCATGCTGTTAACCAGGGTACACATCGGGTTGGTAACTAGAGCACTGCGCTTAGTAACCCAATGTTTATCCTGGTTACCAGGGAACACATCAGGTTAGTTGGTCGCTGCCCCTGTCACACACAGTGATGCAGCCTGCCCAGCAAGAGATCACCGATCGAAAAATGGTCCAGAATGGTTTGTCATGATCAGCGATCTCCCAGCGGGGGGCTGATCACTGCTGTGTGTAACACACAGCGACATCGCTGGTGAGCTTGCTGAAATATCACAAAACCTGTGACGTTGCAACAATATCGTTAAAGATATCGATGTGTGTGCCACAGACTGTAATGAGTCTTCTATAACTTACCATCCATGCCACATCCAAAAACCAACACTGCGCTTGCAGGACGCAGTCAGACCCCACTATGTGAAGCAAGCACCAGGTGCAGGCTGATAATAATCACCTCTACTTACAACAAGGTGTGGGAAGCGACTTTCCCTGCACATAATGGGCTTGCTTAAGACACCATTCACACTGATACAAAATGATGCAGAGTGTCTGAAAGCTATCCATTGGCTTTGCCACCTGACCAATTGGCCGCCCAGTACAATGCTTCTGCACCACTAGATGAACGGCGCCCCATGGGGCCCAGCTGCACCCTGAAAATGATAAAAAAGTTCAAAAAGTTTTTTTATGATAAGCAAAAAACCTTATAGCTGAGGTATTGGTTCATGTATTGGCCAAGACACTTAACATGATCCACGTCACGGATCCTCATGCTCATGAATCCTAACAAAAATATACAAAAACTACTCATAATGGCAGCATCAGAATAACTTACCATCCATGCCACATCCAAAAACCAACACTGCACTTGCAGGACGCAGTCAGACCCCACTATGTGAAGCAATTACCAGGTGCAGGCTGACAAAAATCACCTCTACTTACAACAAGGTGTGGGAAGCAACCTGCCATGCACATAATGGGCTTGCTTAGGACACCATTCACACTGATACAAAATGATGCAGAGTGTCTGAAAGCTACCCACTGGATCTGCCACCTGACTAATGGGCAGCCCAGTACAATGCTTCAGCACCACTAGATGAATGGTGCCCCATGGGGCCCAGCTGCACCCCGAAAATGATAAAAAAGTGCAAAAAGTCTTTTATATGATAAACAAAAAACCTTATAGATGAGGTATTGGTTCATGTATTAGCCAAGACACTTAAGCTCATGATCTAATGAGTCTCCTACCCATCTCAGGGCTGTTGTTGCTGGAGATCCTGTGCACAATGGAAGTTCTGTGGATCCAGGGTGTAGTGCTGGACCTGCAGGTTGCAAGCGTCTATGCCCCACACCCAGGATGCAGGTGCCTGCTCCTTGTGCAACATCGTGCCTGGGATGCCTCGGCCGATCGGCGTTCCCAGTTTGCAGGCGCTGCACTGGAGATGAGACTTGGCGATGACTTCACTGAAAGGGGCCGAGAACCAACTAGTTTCGAAGCGGTTTGGGTTCCTTTGTCATGGTTAAACTCCTCCCATTATATCAAACCTTTTGTAAACTTACAGAGCGTCACCTGTCTCCCAGTCAACCAATAAAAACCAGGAAGAAACACATTAGAAATACATCATATAAATGCTTTGAATTTGGAAATACTTTGACTGTTGCCTGTTTTGAAACGTAAAGGGACAAACATAATAACAGAATTACATTAAAAACAAAAACAGATTATTTTATTTGAATTGCAATTGTGATTACAAAAACCTTATTACAAAGTATGCAAATCTTTTAAAAAAATTAAAAAAATTCAATTTTTTTATTTAGTTTTTTCTTTTCCCTTTCCTTTTTTCTTCCTTTTCTCTCTTCTTTTTCTCCTTTACCTTTTTTTTTTTTTTCCCCCCTTTCCTTATCCCTTTCTTCCTGTCATCCTTCTCCTTCCCTTTCGTTTCTTTCCCTTCTTTTTTTTTAAAAGCTATAAAAAATAAACTATAAAAAAAAATCATCATAAGTGTGTATACTCATTATTATTTAAAAGTGAAGAGCTCAAGTTCTGCATTTAAGCCATTGGGAATTGTAGAGTTACAGTTGAAGATCCATCTCGACACTGCACAAGACATCTTCTCCACATAGACTAATCGTCTGTACAAGACATAGCTCCCACCCCGCTAATCTTTTATCACTTTCTCCAATCCAAGAAATTGACTGTTTTTCAATGACTTATTATAATGCTTAGACAGCAGGTGATTTTTTACTCCCATTTTGATATTATTAAAATGATCTATTATCCTTGTAGATAATGTACGGCACATCCTGCCAACATACAGTTTCTCACATGGTCAAATAATGGCTTAAATAAGGCCCATAGTGTGGCATGACATATATTCTGATATGGTAGCCATTTCTACCACATTTGCATTCTTCAATGTAGTGTATTTACTTGGGGCTCCACATGTAGCCCTACAATTACTACATCACCTGCACCTATAGAGAACATGCAGTTTGTTTACCGATACATAATTATCATATTTCCATACAGGTGCCAATTGTGTTTTTTTATTGATGGTGTGATTAGAAGGCATATATTTGGTGCCCTTCTGAACACAAACCAAGGCCTGTCACCTATATGGTCTCCTAAAATGCAGTCCTCTTTTAGTATTGATCAGTGCTTTTAATGTTATATTGGGTAATAATAGGGATTTTGTCAATACTCTGATCCAATTCTCCTTCCACACATTTTTCCTGATTATTATTAATTAATTACTCTCTTGGAATTAATAGAGCTTTACCTAATCCTTTAGTCACATTCTCCTCTTTATACCCCTTGATTTTTCAGGAGATTGCCTTGTGTCAGGAAATCTGTTTTCTTTGTGCAGTTACAACAAGTTCTACTAAATTGGCTCTTGGGGATTGAAGTTAGCCATGTTGGTAGATGGCAACTATCAATCCTGATTAAGGACTTTTTTGTTAAAACATTTGGTTGTTAATTTATTATCCTGCACAAATATTGTTAGGTAAAAAAAAAAACTGTATACTGGTGTGAATTTTAAGAAGCAGTCGTTGTTATTAATCTCATCAAAAAAAGAAAACAGAGATTTCAGAACCCCTCCATGTAAAAACGATGTCATCAATGTAGCGATACCACAGGGCCAGGCCGTAGCTACCCATCAAGATATACGGTTGCTTGTTCCCACCTCCCATATACAGGTTAGCATAGCTAAGTGCGAACCTGGTCCTCATGGCAGTTCCCCATTTCTGGAGATAAAACGCATCACCATAACAAAAATAATTGTGGGTCAAAATAAATCTGATTGCATCCACATTAAAATCTACCTGCTCTTATTTTAACGCTTAAGTATACACTTCAGTCCTCCACAGGACCCTAGACTAAGAGGGAGTAGAAAGCTCTGGATAACATATTAAAACAAAGGGAGGTGATACTGATGATGGAGACCTGCATGTTATATGTACAGGTATACTAAAATATCTTTAATATCTTTTACATATGGTGTAAAATAGGGGGTTATGTTAAAACATTGAACCAATATATACCCTCTTTCTAGGCAAATATCTGTTCCCCTTTAATGAATGTGGGGAAGATCCAAACCGTATAATCCCATAGTGGGGTTCTGGACTAATACTAACAGGTTTGTCCCCACGTTTTTGTAAAGATTATGCTTGTTAATGTACCTTTTTCATATAAACAATACTATTTCTCTACTCTAAGTGAGGGACACTTAAGGAATCAACTTTGACTGATCATCCTGATAAGCATTGGAGAAGACTGTAATACATTCCTCCACTTGATAAAAAGGTTGGGCATATATCATCTTTGTGTTGTTAGAGAGTATATGCTAATGGGACACTCAACACTTTTTCCTTGTTTCCAACATGTAAAGGGAAGAGTGTTCATCTCGCCACAAGGTTACTGAAATCAAGAAACACTTGGGATATTAGTAACACCCTGGTAGGTGGACTGACTGGACGATTACCGCACTATTAGGGTGTTTTGTAACTATATCAGCTGGCACCATTTTATAATGAGAGATAATAGAGGATTGGTGGTGGGAGATTTTGAGACATTACTGTATACTCAATTTCAGACCCCTCTTTGTTATCCCACAGAACTCCCTGACAAGATCAGCACAACATAAGAATATGATTCCTTGAGTATACCCGCTTCTCAGCCTACACACCTGGACTTCAGACTTACAATCTGGTGGCTCACATATAACTAGTGTGACCCACATATCTTTGAGAATCTTACTTTAAAAGCCCCTGATGAGTCTCTCATATTATTTGGAGAGACGAAACGCGTCGGGAAGGGAAGAGATAACCATATTTATGGAAACAACCGATGGATACTAGGTCTATGAGACTTTAGGACCTCTGAACAGGAGTTATAGGTGACTGAGACAATAGGACACCAGGAAAAGACCTGGATACGAGACTAACTGACTTAACCAACAACTGGGTTGGGTGGTACCCTTCTTTGATACATATTGTGTCAGTGAGGCCAACTCCCTGAACCCGTTGAAACAGTTGACTATAGTGTCCAACACCGTTTAGAACTCCCAGAGTTCCATATCACATGGACTATTGTTTGTCTGTATATGTATTGGGGGTGGGTTACACACCATAAAGCACTGTTGTTATTCACTAATCCACACCTGGATTTTTAAAAGAATCTTAATAAAATACAACTAGAAACTAAAAGTTATTCCTTTTTGTTAGATGAAATTAAAAATAACTAGGAAACTGTAAATCGGTGATCCACTTTAAGTTTGTCGGTCACCCAGTATGTGGTTGCATTCCCTAGAGTATTTGTCCATATCCAAGACTACAATACTACTCCTTTTATCTGTAGAGTGGATACTGATATCATTCTGCAGGGATATCATTGCCTTGCGTTTAAGATAAGCTAGAGTATGTGTTGTTCATCTGGTGATTGTTCATCGAACATTGGCCCTGTGTAATCATGACTTTGAATGAGCGTAATGCATTTGAATACTCATTTATTGGCATAAATGTTGATTTGTTAGTTAAATCTGTGTGTTTATATTTATCCCTATGTATAACATGGATATCCCCTTGATTAGTGATTCTTTTCATAAAATACTTCTTTAGGGCTAATTTTCGGATGAACTTCTTTATACTGATAAATGCTTCAAATTTCTTAAATTTATTTGACGGCGAAATTTAGACCATTATGGAGCAGGTTTTCTTCCTGTATATTAAGGGTTTTTGATCTCAGATTATACATTTTGAGGATTAAAATCTGTTGTTTCCGTTTATTCTTTATAATGCTCCTTCCACTGTTACCTCCCAAAACTCCTGCTTATTCCATTATTTCTCTTTTTATTATTTATCTTGTCCTTATTTTTTTCCCACCAATTTGGTTTACATGGTATAGGGGGAGTGGAAATCACTTCCAAATTCTTCTCTTGTGATTGATTACATAGACTAAATGTTCAGTCATTTAGATCTATGGATAGGTCTTGTTCTGATCTTACTGTATCAGATATGTATGAATAAGAGAATTTATTGTTTGATATTTCTGCCCCTAGCTCTAATTCAATCGAATTTGGGCTATACACGACCACACACTTATTAAAATTCTTTGAGGTTCTATTACTCCCCCTACGTTTGTTACGGTTGTCATTGTTCCTATTTACTACACTAATAGTTGGTGAGAAGGTTCTTCTCCCTAATATAGAGAGCTCTTCACTAACCGTGTCCCCCATATATTGATTTTTCCATTTCATCATTCTCTTTATATTCATCCAGAACAATAAATTCTGAAGGATTGCTCTCATTATTACACGTCTCTGTTCTGGGACAAAAGGAGTCGGAATCCAAAGTAATCCTATTTTGCAGGAATTTTTTTAATGCTTTTTTCTATTATTTTCTCTTCAAACCTTTGCACCTGATTTTTCACACTTGTAGATAGTTCTGAGATTGTTTCACTATATTTATAATCTTTTAGTTCTTTTAATAGGTCACGGATCCTGTGGTTCACTCTCTCTGCATTCTCCTTCCTCTTTTGCATAATGAAATTAACAACATCTTTGGAAAATTCAAAGAACATGTCGTTCCATTCCTCATGTGTGCCATTTGCCCCCAGATTACCTGCCAGTTTTTTATATATCACCAGGCCTTTTGGTATTCGGTTATGTTGAAGGTATTTATTCTGGCCCACTATTTCCCATATACAGTTAGGGCCAGAAATATTTGGACAGTGACACAATTTTCGCGAGTTGGGCTCTGCATGCCACCACATTGGATTTGAAATGAAACCTCTACAACAGAATTCAAGTGCAGATTGTAACGTTTAATTTGAAGGGTTGAACAAAAATATCTGATAGAAAATGTAGGAATTGTACACATTTCTTTGCAAACACTCCACATTTTAGGAGGTCAAAAGTAATTGGACAAATAAACATAACCCAAACAAAATATTTTTATTTTCAATATTTTGTTGCGAATCCTTTGGAGGCAATCACTGCCTTAAGTCTGGAACCCATGGACATCATCAAACGCTGGGTTTCCTCCTACTTAATGCTTTGCCAGGCTTTTCCAGCCGCAGCCTTCAGGTCTTGCTTGTTTGTGGGTCTTTCCGTCTTAAGTCTGGATTTCAGCAAGTGAAATGCATGCTCAATTGGGTTAAGATCTGGTGATTGACTTGGCCATTGCACTCATGAACTCCTGGGTAGCTTTGGCTGTATGCTTGGGGTCATTGTCCATCTGTACTATGAAGCGCCGTCCAATCAACTTTGCAGCATTTGGCTGAATCTGGGCTGAAAGTATATCCCGGTACACTTCAGAATTCATCCGGCTACTCTTGTCTGCTGTTATGTCATCAATAAACACAAGTGACCCAGTGCCATTGAAAGCCATGCATGCCCATGCCATCACGTTGCCTCCACCATGTTTTACAGAGGATGTGGTGTGCCTTGGATCATGTGCCGTTCCCTTTCTTCTCCAAACTTTTTTCTTCCCATCATTCTGATACAGGTTGATCTTTGTCTCATCTGTCCATAGAATACTTTTCCAGAACTGAGCTGGCTTCTTGAGGTGTTTTTCAGCAAATTTAACTCTGGCCTGTCTATTTTTGGAATTGATGAATGGTTTGCATCTAGATGTGAACCCTTTGTATTTACTGTCATGGAGTCTTCTCTTTACTGTTGACTTAGAGACAGATACGCCTACTTCACTGAGAGTGTTCTGGACTTCAGTTGATATTGTGAACGGGTTCTTCTTCACCAAATAAAGTATGCGGCGATCATCCACCACTGTTGTCATCCGTGGACGCCCAGGCCTTTTAGAGTTCCCAAGCTCACCAGTCAATTCCTTTTTTCTCAGAATGTACCCAACTGTTGATTTTTCAAATCCAAGCATGTCTGCTATCTCTCTGATGGATTTTTTCTTTTTTTTCAGCCTCAGGATGTTCTGCTTCACCTCAATTGAGAGTTCCTTTGACCGCATGTTGTCTGGTCACAGCAACAGCTTCCAAATGCAAAACCACACACCTGGAAACCACCCCTGCCCTTTTAACTACTTAATTGATTACAGGTTAACGAGGGAGATACCTTCAGAGTTAATTGCAGCCCTTAGAGTCCATTGTCCAATTACTTTTGGTCCCTTGAAAAAGAGGAGGCTATGCATTACAGAGCTATGATTCCTAAACCCTTTCTCCGATTTGGATGTGGAAACTCTCATATTGCAGCTGGGAGTGTGCACTTTCAGCCCATATTATATATATAATTGTATTTCTGAACATGTTTTTGTAAACAGCTAAAATAACAAAATTTGTGTCACTGTCCAAATATTTCTGGCCCTAACTGTATCTTTAATTTCAGAAATTAGGCATTCTTCAAGCTGTTTTAGTAAATTCTTTCCTGGGAAATATCCATGCCAGAAATTTTAGGGTCGTAATTTTTTAGTAAACTACATTGATGAATTCTTTTGATTCGATGTCCTCTCTCTTGCCATAATTCTGATAGGGCCATTTTACAGTATATACCGTATGTGTATCACACTGCAAGAATGTTTATAAAATGCTAAAAAATTATATATAGCTCAAGATACCAAAAAATAAACCAAAAAGTATACACCAATAATAAATATGTTAATACTAGTTCATCTCAATGAATTAGAATTTCATCAAAAATCAATGTAATATTGACGTTTCAGAGCGTTTCTGGGAGCCCTGAAACACATTGACTAATAAATCGATATCATATTCACCATTTGATGTGTTGTGGAATACATCATATCTGTCCTTAATCCTTCATCCTCCCTACTTTAATTTTCTGAAATAATGACCTTTGGGTTTTCATTGGCTTTAAGTCATAATCATCAACATTAACAGAAAAACATTTGAAATAGATCACTCTGTTTGTAAAGACTCTATATAGTATATACAGTTCACTTTTTATATTAAATTACTGAAATTAATTAACTTTTTGATTATATTCTAATTCATTGAGTTGCACTAGTATATCTAGGTGCTGCTATTGTGCATATACAGGGAATAAACCTAATAACACTTAGTGAATCAATGCAAATGCGCCACCTATCTTTCCATTTCAGGGACCAATCTAAAACCCCCATTAAAGGGGGATGCTGCAAGATAACAAAAGTGTACCAGTCCCCATTCTCTGGTACAGATAAGATCACTAACACAATAATAAAGATATATATGCTACTATGCTACTGCACAAATTTCACCTAATACAATAATATACATATGTATAAGGTACTGCACGGAGTTTACACGAACACGGCACACAATGAAACATACGATAACTAAAAAATACTCAGTCAGTAGCAAATTTTCAAGGTATTTACTATGTCTACTGGTTGCTTTGATTATAAGTATACTAGATGTGGGCCCAATGTTATCGCATCGGGAGGGCAGGCTCTGTGTGCTGTGTCTCCCCTCACTGTGTCTGTCTTTCCCTGTGCACTGTCTCTCCTCTCTGTCTCTGTCTTTTCTCTCCGTGCCTGCCTCCCCCTGTGTGCTGCCTCTCCCACGCACCTGTCTCTCCCGTCAGTTGCTCCTCTCTGTGCCTGTCTCCCCCTGTGCGCTATGGCTGTCTTTCTCCTCTCTATCTCTCTCCCCTCTGTCTTCCCTCTGTAGCTGTCTGTCTCCCCTCTGAGGCTGTCCCACTACCCTCTGTGGCTGTCTCTCTCCCTTCTGTCCCTGTCTCTGTCCCTTCTGTGACTGTCTCTCTCCCTTCTGTTGCCGTCTCTCTCCCTTTGTGGCAGTCTCTCTGCTCTCTGTGTCTGTCTCTGTCCTTTTTGTGGCTGTCTCTCTCCCCTCTGTAGCTGTTTCACTCCGCTCTGTCTCTCTTCCCTCTGTGGATGTCTCTGTCCCTTCTGTAGATGTCTCTGTCCCCTCTGTGGCAATAATTCACAATGTACCATATATACCATTTTATAAAAACGTACACCTGCATAAGCTTCTACCTTAGATTAAAATGTGTGCTTTCAGAGCCAATTAGCTCTGAAGGGTGCTTCCACTTATACAGCCAGTTCACTAACATCCAAACAGTGCCACAGATTCTAACGATTCTCCTACCCATCCAGGGGCTATAGTTGCTGGAGATCCTGTGCATGATGGAGTTTCTGTGGAACCAAGGTGTAGTGCTAGACACGCAGGTTGCAAGGGTCTATCCCCCACATCCGGGATGCAGGCGCCTGCTCCTTGCTCAGCACCATGACTGGGACGCCTCGGCAGATCGGTGTTCCCAGTTTGCAGACATGGCACTGGAGGCAGGACTTGGCGTTGATGTTACTCAAAGGGGCGGGGGACCATCTAGTTTCGGAGCAGCTCGGGCTCCTTCATCAAGTTTAAACCCCTCCTACTATACCACGCCTTTTGTAAACTTGCAGAGTATCACCTGTCGCACAGTCAACCAAAAAGATACTGGAAAAACACATTTGAAGTACATCATGCAAATGCATTGAATTTGGAAAACCTTTGAAGATGTCTCATGCAAAGTCGAGATGTATCTTCATTTGTAACTCTATAATCTACCATGGTTTAAATGCAGAACTTGAGCTCTTCGCTTTTAAATAATAATGGGTTTGTCTTGTTTTTAATGTAATTCTGTTATGTATGTTCTTTAACGTTTAAAACATGTAACAATCAAGATATACCTTTGAAACTCAAAGTATTTCCAAATTCAAAGCATTTCCACTACAGTTGTGGCCAAAAGTATTGACATCCCTGCAATTCTGTCAGATAATACTCAGTTTCTTCCTGAAAATGATTGCAATCACAAATTCTTTGGTATTATTATCTTCATTTAATTTGCTTTAAATGAAAAAACACAAAAGAGAATGAAGCAAAAAGCAAAACATTGATCATTTTACACAAAACTCCAAAAATGGGCCAGACAAAAGTATTGGCACCCTCAGCCTAATACTTGGTTGCACAACCTTTAGCCAAAATAACTGTGATCAACCGCTTCCGGTAACCATCAATGAGTTTCTCACAATGCTCTGCTAGAATTTTAGACCATTCTTCTTTGGCAAACTGCTCCAGGTCCCTGATATTTGAAGGGTGCCTTCTCCAAACTGCCATTTTTAGATCTCTCCACAGGTGTTCTATGGGATTCAGGTCTGGACTCATTGCTGGCCACCTTAGAAGTCTCCAGTGCTTTCTCTCAAACCATTTTCTAGTGCTTTTTGAACACCCATGACCTCTGAGGGAGACCCAGCTTTCTCACACTGGGCCTTACATTATGCTGCAAAATTTGTTGGCAGTCTTGAGACTTCATAATGCCATGCACACGGTCAGGCAGTCCAGTGCCAGAGGCTGCAAAGCAACTCCAAAACATCAGGGAACCTCCGCCATGTTTGACTGTAGGGACCATGTTCTTTTCTTTGAATGCCTCTTTTTTCTCCTGTAAACTCTATGTTGATGCCTTTGCCCAAAAAGCTCTACTTTTGTCTCATCTGACCAGAGAACATTCTTCCAAAACATTGTAGGCTTTCTCAGGTAAGTTTTGGCAAACTCCAGCCTGGCTTTTTATGTCTCAGGGTAAGAAGTGGGGTCTTCCTGGGTATCCTACCATACAGTCCTTTTACATTCAGATGCCGACGGATAGTACGGGTTAACACTGTTGTACCCTCGGACTGCAGGGCAGCTTGAACTTGTTTGGATGTTAGTCAAGGTTCTTTATCCACCATCCGCACAATCTTGCGTTGAAATCTCCCGTCAATTTTTCTTTTCCGTTCACATCTAGGGAGGTTAGCCACAGTGCCATGGGCTTTAAACTTCTTGATGACACTGCGCATGGTAGACACAGGAACATTCAGGTCCTTGGAGATGGACTTGTAGCCTTGAGATTGCTTATGCTTTCTCACAATTTGGTTTCTCAAGTCCTCAGACAGTTCTTTGGTCTTCTTTCTTTTCTCCATGCTCAATGTGGTACACACAAGGACACAGGACAGAGATTGAGTCAACTTTAATCCATGTTAACTGGCTGCAAGTGTGATTTAGTTATTGCCAACACCTGTTAGGTGCCACAGGTAAGTTACAGGTGCTGTTAATTACACAAATTAGAGAAGCATCACATGATTTTTCTAACAGTGCCAATACTTTTGTCCACCCCTTTTTTATGTTTGGTGTGGAATTAGATCCAATTTGGCTTTAGGACAATTGTTTTGTGTTTTTTCATTGAAGACAAATTAAATGAAGATAATAATACCAAAGAATTTGTGATTGCAATCATTTTCAGGAAGAAACTGAGTTATTATCTGATAGAATTGCAGGGGTGTCAATACTTTTGGCCACAACTGTATGTATTTCAAATGTGTTGTTTTCTGGTTCTTATTGGTTGACTGGGAGACAGGTAGTGCTCTGTAGGTTTAAAAGGCTTGGTATAGTGTGAAGGGTTTAAACCTGACGAAGGAGCCCAAGCCACTCCGAAACTAGTCGGACCTCTGCCTCTTTGAGTAACGTCAGCGCCAATTCCAGTGCCGTGCCTGCAAACTGGGAATGCCGATCAGCTGAGGCATCCCTGGCACAGTGCTGTACAAGGAGCAGGCACCTGCGGGTATGGGGGATAGTACCCTGCAACCTGCAGGTCCAGCACTACACCCTGGTGCCACAGAACTTCCATCATGCACAGGATCTCCAGCAACAATAGCCCTTAGATGGTTAGGAGACTCATTAGAGTCAGTGGCACTGTTAGGTTGTTAGTGAACTGGCTGTATAAGTGGAAACACCCTGTTTGTTTTAAGCTAATTGGCTCTGAAAGCACACATTGTAATTTAAGGTAGAAATTTCTATAGGTGTACTTTGTATAAAACGGTATATGTGGTCTCGGTGTTGCCCATCTTAAGAGCGGAACAGTCATTGAATCCAAAAAAGAAGTAAAGGATTGCACTCACCTGATGGGTTGCAGCTCTGTTTATTAATACCGAGGGTTTACATCAGTGGGAGGAGGGGGAGTGTGAAGGTTGCAGACAATGGCACGCTGTTTCGTGGGGTCTCCGCTTCAGCGAGTCCAGTGCTCAGCGTAAACGGATCCTCCCTATTAAGCAAGAGGATCTGACATCACATGCCCTTTACTTTGTTTTTGGATTCAATTTTCATGGATTTGTCATAAATTTTTGAGATGGGAATAAGTCTTAAAAAATGAATTTAACCAGTTCAAGAACAGGTACTTTTTCAGTGGTGTGTATACAGTGATTGAGAAGACAGAAATGATCATAAACCGTCTGTGCCTTCTCCATACGGAGTCCGGCTGTGTCTCACAATTGCCTCCCCATTCCCACAGGTACATGATAGCATGCAGATGCTCTACTATGCAGTGACATTTTAGAAAAGAGTGGACCATTCGGGCTTATAAAGTTACGGGTGGCCTCGAAGTGGTTATTCATGTTACCTAAGTGTATTGCGAAAAGCTGCAAATGATTCACATTACAATTCAACTTTATGTATGTCGCACATTGAAAGTTTTCAGAAATCAAAAGACACGGAAGATATTCAGAAGATAATTTACATGATAGATGCAGAAAAACTACAGAAATCCAGCATCATCAAATCTTACCAAAAGCTCAGCGTGGGAACTTAGCGTAAATGGGTCTTTGTGTTTGAAACTGTTTTATATAGATTACAGGCTAATGCTTGGGAACTTTGTGCCTATGATATACAATATAAAAATGTGCAAAAATTGCATGCACGTGTGGAAAAAATGCTGCAAATTCAGAATACTTTTAAAAATAGAAGAGTTAATGGTTTATTTTTATCAATTACAAAAATGCAAAGTGAATGAACAAAACAGAAAACTAAATCAGATCAATATATGGTGACTACACTTTCCCTTCAAAACAGAATTAAAGCAGAGAATTCTTCTAGGTACACTTGCACATGGTTTATGGATGAAATTGGCAGGGAGATTGTTCCAAACATTTGTAAAACTAACCATAGATCTGAAGGCCACTTCACACACACAGATATCTGAGTCCAATATCTGAACAGATCTCTGGTTGCAGTGAAATCATGGATACATTGCTCCATTTTGTGGCTGTGTACAACATGGAGCAATGTATCCATGATTTCACTGCAACCAGAGATCTGTTCAGATATTGGACTCAGATATCTGTGTGTGTGAAGTGGCCTTTATGTGGATATATGCTTGTGCAAAAAGTTCTGTTTCTTCATATAATCCCAGAAAGCAGACAAACTCGGTGATGTTGAGATCAGGGCTATGTGGGACCTAATCATACACTTCTAGGAAACCTTGTTCTTCTTTACTCTGAAGATAGTTCTTAAAAGGTTCTCGAAGAATTAGCTAAAATGGTGTCCCTGGTATACGTCAAACCGCAGTCAGTCCTAGCCATGTGTCCTTATAGGCTGCAGACTAAAAATATATTGCTCCTGTGTTTCAACTCATAAGAGAAGTATAACATATCTCAGCCAGCAGCTGGCTGCAATGTGTGAAGAAATATTTTAGTCCATGCTGTGCTTTATGAAATATCCAGCTTCATCTCTCTTCTCAGTTAGGCTGCCTTCACACTGCATAAATTTCACATCCGTGTGGATCCTTGAACTTCAAGGACCACACGGACAGGCACTGATCTGTTCAAACGAATGGCGACTGATGTCCACGGACCGTTTTTTTAACTAGTCTGTCAGCAGTTACAAGAGATAGGAGTGGAAGGAGCTGTACCTTTCTTCTGAGCATTCTCAGTTGAGCAAAACGGATCCATTTTTTCACGGACCCATAGACATCCATGTTATTTGACACGCACAGCTACGGATCTGTGTCTGTCCATTGGTGTTTGTGATTATCAAGGCAGCCCAAAATCGGAACAGTCCTAGATTCTGGGTGCATGAAAAAAACTGACACAAACAGATCAGTGACAAAACTGACACACACAGAAGGCCACTTAGGATCAGTCTCTGCCCATAAGGATACATGGGAGGCCAAAACTGATCCATGGCTATCCGAGTTAAAATGGATAGACACGGATCAGAAATTATGCAGTGTGAAGGCAGCCTTAGACATTTTTATATCAGTTCCATGGAGACTGACTGAGCCCTACTGGAAAACTGACATTGAGGAGAATGACCCTGGAGATACTGAAGATAACCCTGTTGTGCTCAGTGAGGAAGATATATAATTCTTCATACCTAACAACCTGACTAAGCTATGTGTGAGGCTAGGGTCACACATAAGCCCTTGGTCCGTTTTTGGCTTCATTTTTGTCGTTTTTTTTTCTAAGTCCAAAAACTGACAGAAAAACGGATTGGATGTAATAAACACCCTGTCCGTTTTTTTTCTGGACCTCAAAACATTGCTCTGTCCGTTTTTGAGCCAAAAACGTTGCTAGCAACGTTTTTGGCATCAGTTAAAAAACGCATGCTTTTTTTAACATGGGGCCCTATGGGAAACGCATGTGTTAACGCATGGCACATATAGGCACCTGCATTAACGCATATGCGTTTTTAATGAAAAAATGACTAAGTCCAAAAACGTTCAGGGATGCAGGAGGCTCAAAAAGCACCCTATAAAAAACAGATTGGTGATGAAAATCACTTCCAAAAACGGATTTCTATGTGTGACTCCAGCTTGATACAGCTCTTGTGAGTTGACATACAGGTCCTGAGAACTCTGTATTTTCAGTCAACAGCCCATGCTAACACTTGACTAGGATGGGCTGCAGTTTGAAGTTCACCAGGGGTCCTATTTAAATTAATTCTTAATGTACCGTCACATGCGGCAACATTGCCAGCTAAATTGCCGGCAACTCAGGGGCGTGGCAAAGTTGAAGCAACATTGTTAGTGAGTTGCAACCTGTAACAGGGCAATTCAACGGCAATAAGTTGCTAGATTGAAGTTGCCAAGTTTCTCAACATGTTGGGAAACCAGGCAACGTTGCTCAGGCAATCTGCAAGCATTGTTCTGTGTGAACACCGCAATAGCAATGTTGAAAGCAACTTCCCCTATTCCCGTCAATGATTTGTATCTGATGCTGGGTTGAGTTTAACCCTGCCAGCCAAAGTTGCTTTCAACATCGTAGCTGAGTTGCCGGAGATATCTCTGCATGTGATATCTCCAAAGCAATCTTGGAAAACTGCCAAAAAAGTGCACTCTCCCCTGAGTTGCCGGTAATGTTGCTGGCAATGTTGCCGCGTGTGACGGTACCTTAAGAGAACCCCTTCAATGACATTGGCTGTGTTTTGGGTTGTGGCTCTGTTGCCAAATAAATTTGTAGCCACATTGGCTGTATATTTGGGGTTGATAATCAGTTGCCAAATAAACTCGGAGCCAATCACACACCTCCCTTATGCTATTACATGATGGATATGTATCTGACTGTACTTCCATTACATTTGCTGAGACAGCCTCAAACTTGCAAGGAGCCACCATCATGCTTCACTGTTACCTACATGCACCCATTATTGAGCCCTTTGCAGAATAAACTTCCTTCTATTTCAGCTAAATATTTTATTCAGTGCACCTGCTTTCATTTTTATGCACAACATTTTCTATGTTTTTCTGAGAATTTGATTTGATTGGCCATGTTTCCACATTGAAGGTATGGCTTTTTTAAAGCAATTACTCCATGAAGACCTTTTCTTGATAGAGTTGATGGTTCTTGACAGTAGCTGGTTCCAGTTGAGTTCCATTGGTTGCTGCCAGTTCTAAGCCTATGACACTGCTGGACATCTTCCATTTTATCCATTTTAGAGGGGGAAGTATGCATGATGTGCGTACTTCTCTCTCTAAAATGCAATAAGTTTCCTTGGATGACTAATGGGTCACCAGTCCTCAATATTGCCTATATCTTGGTGCTTCTTTAAAACAGTTTGAACAACAAATTTTTAAACCTCAGCCTGCTTTCAACTCTTTGCTTGGTAGAAACCTTGCTGATGCAGTATAACTACCTTGTGTCTTGTTGCTGTGCTCAACCTTGCCATGGTGTACAACCTGTGTCATGAAACAGTCTTCCAATACCTCACATTTTTAACCAAATTTGGCTGTTACTCACCCATTTTTAAGCCTCCTGCACAGCTATTTCTGATTGAGTTGATGACTTACATGAGAAAAATGATGATTATTATCACATTTGGTATCATTTGTCATGCTCTTGTCTGTAATCCTACAAGCAGGGGCAAGGATTGCAATCGTACCCAGGCCCTGGAGTTTAGGAGGCCCAAAACGTTCCTGTGGCCTATAGAAAAACACTAATGCTATTAAAGATTTACAATAATTGGGGGCCCCATTGGAGCTTTTGCACCAGGACCCAGAAGCTTCAAGTTACGCCACTGCCAACAAAATACCTGACTTTTTGCAAATGTTCTTAGAGGACTTGATGGTATTTTGAAGTTAAAGGCCACATCAATTATTGATTTGATTTAGACTTCTCTTTTGTTCATTTACTTTACATAAACTAAAAGAACACTTCCATTTTTCTAAAAACATTCTTACTTTGCAGCATTTTATTCACACCTGCCTAAAACTTATTTTTTTATACTGTATTTAGTCAGGTGTTAGCAATATGCATTGCTACATTAGCAGTTGCAATTAGTAGCAATCATGTGATTTCCCATGAACACCCAGTCACTTAGGGGCCTTTCACACTTGCGTTTTTTTCCTGATCTAGAAGATCAGGAAAAAACCTGATTCTTATGGCCGCTTTACACATCGCAATATCGTTCCGATATTGCATACGATTTCACGGGAGCGCGCACGTTTTAGGCACTTGTCCAAGATCGCATAGTAGATGTCACACAGGGAGATATCGGCAGGCAACGCAACTAGGATGTGGTACGCCCCTTTTCCCCGCTGTGTATGAGCAACCCAGGGAACGATCATTTAATTTTGGAGTGAATAGGGGAAGTTGCGCTCCAAATCGTAGTTGCGCTGTCACACAGCACGATCATGCCAAATCGTCTATACAATATCGTACGGTTGAAGGGCTTGCACAATCTGCTTGCAATATCGTAGTTAGGTTGTTTTCGCGTCGCATTGCCCATTTACACGACACAACACACGAATAATATCAACTGCAACGGCCGTACCACGTGACTTTTTATCGATGTTGCGTTGCGATATCGTGACGTGTAAAGCGGCCCTTAAGGTACCTTTACACGCCGCCACTGTGTGGTAGCAACTGCCTGGCAATTGGGATTTTTGTGCCTGTTGCGTTGAAATTGCTACGAAGTGTTTCCGAGCCGTGTTCAAAATTCCAAGGCAACACAAACGGACAATTGCCATAGTAGTGGCGTGTAAACGGGGGACAGGGATGGAATCTGCGTCGCCTAGTGATTTCCCCGGGGTGTGCCACAGCGTGCTGGATACCGCGCCCCATCAGCGATGATTGGTGGGGCTACTGTGTTCCCATTGGCTGTCCCTTCACAGGGCGCCATATTTAAAGAGCTGTCCATTCACACTACACAATTGCAATGGCGTCATGTATTAACCAGCCTTCCTGCGCAGGCTGGCCAATCATGACGCTATTGTGTTGTCCAATCAGCGTGTTAGTGTCACGGAATACACAACTCTGTCACGCCTATGTACTTGCGACGCTAAAGATGTAAGCCCATATTCCTTTGTGGATAGCAGCGTGTGAAGCGGCGACAGTATTCAACAGCAAGTTATCTGCAAGATCTGTGGGAACTTCTGGGGAACCACGATATCTTCAGTTGACAACGCAATGGCGGCGTGTACATGCGGTATCGGCGATCGTTAGCAATCGTTAAAAACGTGCACGTGCGGTAGATACCGGTTGACAGGGATAGTGGCGGCGTGTAAAGGTACCCTTACAGGATTAATTTTTTTGCCCATTCACTTTAATGATTTCAGGAAAAAACCTGAAGCAACAAGATTCTACCTGAAATCATTAAAGTGAATAGGCAAAAAAATTAATCCTGTAAGAATCAGGTTTTTTCCTGATCTTCCAGATCAGGAAAAAAACGCAAGTGTGAAAGGCCCCTTAGGGTGGTTTCACACTTGCATTTTTTTGTTCTTGCGTCGAAATCTAAATCTTGAAGCATCCTAATTAGGCTTATTTCCCTATACTTAACATGGGCCTGCAGGAACATGTGTTTGTATCAGCATTTTGGTGGATCTGCACCACTGCGTTATTCTCGCCTCCTCCCCGAATGCACAATGTTGCGGTTTGTTGCATTAAAAAATCCTCATGCATGCAGATACGTCCGGATGCTACTGCAAATAGAATGGGACCCAATGGCGTCTGGATCCGTTCGGGACGGATCCAGTCATCCTGACACGTTTTTGGTCATTCGATGACTTCTCAAGTTTGAGTGTCAGTAGATAAGTCAGAAAACCACTTTGTCTTGATCAATATTTAGATACAAGGCTATGGTAATAAACTGAATTAAAAATGAATCCCAGTAATACCACTGGTAATATGGGGGTTGTACCTTTCTTTCTTTATTCCTCTGCAGAAGCTTTGGACTTCTTCACATTCTATGTTGGTGAAATGTATTCCCTAGAAGCACAACTATTTCTAGCCACAATTTCTTAATGTGCCTTTGAGGATTGCACAAATCTTCCCAAGGGTATGGAATGTTAAAAAATAGAGAAAAACATTTGTTTTTCTCCTTGATATCCCCACTGCTTCTGTGTCGCTCTCCTGGGGTTGCCACTATTCTTAGTTATTATGTCCCGTCTATTCAGTCACTTGACCACTGAAGTTCATCACTTGCCTCAATATAGAAATGATACTACTGAGGCTATAGATTGCCTGCAGTGGTCAGGTGATTGATGGGTGGGACATCACAACTGAATGACTGGTGTGGACTAACAGTGCAGTGGTGGTTAGATTCAAGGATTAAGCTATTTTAATTTTCAATTAAATGGGTTAGCTGGGATTTTTATAAAAAAAATAAATGTGCCCTCACACTAAAAGGCAGGTAGGTGCCACCTACCTGCCTGTTGTGCCCGGCACCATTCACCTCCATTCACTCCCGGCACAGAGCAGTCACAGACCACTCCTGCTGGGGACAGCATGGCAGGATAAGCAGAGAGGGGGCTTTTTTCCACTCTGCTCTGTGAAAGGGGTGGGACAGCCGACCTCATACTGATTGACAGCCGACACCTTACTTCCTAATTGGGTCAATCAGCGTAATGTTGGCTCTGGCACCCATTGACAGAGGGGAGAAACCACCCTTCTGCGAACGTGACATCAGCGGAAGCTGAAAAAACGCTGACAGGAGCGGTCTGTGCTCGCTCCGTGTTGGCGGTGAATAGTAGTGACCAGCGCCGGACACAGCAGGTAGGTACATGGCAGCTGCTTGTTAGTGCTTAGGCATATTTTGTTTTTATTTGGTTAAATCCCAGATAACCCCTTTAATAGCATTCCCTATTCCTGGGGAACATCTTATAAAATTCCAGAAAAGTCATTTGAAAGACTGCAAAGGTAATGACATATCACAAGAATATTTTATCACTTTTTAGTCTGTGGGAGTCTTTTGGGGCCCCGGAGAGCTGTCTTAAGCTCCCATCACACACAACGATGCACCAGCGATCCCGACAACGATAACGATCCTGTAGGGATTGTTGGTGCGTCATTACCTGGTCAAACAGGCAGATCTCCCCAGCGAACAGGGACCATGGAGCCACCTCCACATCGCTGGCAACTATGATAAACAGCGGGTGTCCAGGCAGCGCGCGCTGCCTGGACACCCACTGTTTATCATAGTTACCAGTGTCCTCCCTGCTTAGCGCTGATAACCATGATAAACACCGAGTATCTAGGCAGTGCGCGCTGCCTAAATACTCGGTGTTTATCATGGTTACCAGCCTGTGAGGTCGCTGATTGTTGGTCTCTCGCTGTCACATGCAGCGATGCGTGCTGACCAGCGGGAGACCAACGATCAAAAAATGACCCAGACCACTTTGTAACGATCAGCGATCTCACAGCAGGGGCTTGATCGCTGCTAAGTGTCACACTTAGCGAGATCGTTAGCGACATCGCTGTTACGTCACAAAACCTGTGACGTTACAACCATCTCGCTAACTATCTCGTTATGTGTGACGGGGGCTTTAGTGCAGAGTCCCCTTCTACATTTTTTCTGCACAGCAGTACTCCCATCTACCCAGCTTCCTCTGATTGACTTAAATGGGGGTGATGCCAAAGTTTTCTGCCCAGGGGGCGTTTCAGGCTCTTCTGTCTACCTGTAAAACAATGAAGGATAAGCAACGCTAAGCTGTATTTTCATTCTGACACTAGAAAGAATTTATTTCCTTAAGTAAGGATGTAAATGTGGTTCTTACAGACTTCATTTATATTCATACTTCTACATATCTTTAGTGCGTGCCAAGAATATTGTACGTTGCTTTTTTATAGCAATATCTCTATAAATATTCGAAGTGCAAATATCCAACAAATCATTCATAATTCCACAGATTTACTGTATCATTCATCATTACATGCAAAAAGTATCAGCACAGCTGTTGTTTGAGGTGCTGCTCAGTAAGATCCAATGTTCAGAGGCTGCTGAGACATTATTTTATTTAATTACACTCCTTCCTATTTAAATTGCAACACCAAGAAGGAAAAGCTATGAAATTATGGAATAGATATGTTAATGATATGCAAATAGTAAAAATCTGGAACCAAAATTTCCAAAACATGTCGATCTATTCAATATCAAATAGAAGTATAATGGCAGAAATACAGGGCACTTACAGCCTTGGCTGCTACCAATGAGGTAATTAATGGTTGTATGAGGAATGCAGCTGGCATTCCACTGAAGAACTGCTCTTAGAACATTTTGGTAAGTGGCTGTAATACTAGTTCCACTACCAAATCAATATAACTCCGAGTGGTTTGTGTAGTTGCAATGATTAGTAGAGAGTACTGGCTACTATCCATCATGCCACCCCACACCATATTCCTGGGAGTAGGATTAATGTGATGTTCTCTTTTTAAGGCCTCTTCATGGTGTTGTCTATGTGGTTTCCAAACCAATCTCATTCTTCAATATTATTGCTTTCAAGACAACTGTGGGACACATTGCTGAAGTGAATAGACCATGTGGACAATGCCATGAGGAAAATTAACATTGGTCCTACTCCTGGGTTTATTATGGTCTTGGTATGTTTGTACGTCAAACCCCTCAAGTGTTCATTCCAGGATCCTATATTGTGGGTAATTCTTTAACGTGTCCCAGGAGCCATTTTTTAACACGAGAATGCAAGGCTACAAGTTGCTCATGTTACTGTGAGCAGGGCTGCCACTAGGAATTTCGGTGCCCCTTACTGCCAAAATTTTGGGGCCCCCCTGAGACTCCGCCCAGCCACCACCCATGTTCCGCCTCCACTTATGCTCCGCCTCCACCCAAACATATATTATATTTGTAGTGAAAAATTGGAACCGCACCAAAAATTACCTCCATTTATATGCAAATTTTCCCAACCAGCAATATAGATGGTTCCTTACAATCGGGTAAAAAAAGGAAAAACAGCACAAAAAAAAATTGAAAAAAGTGGACTTCATTGCCCAATGCATGGCTATGCCATTGGGCAATGAAGTCCACTTTTTTCTATATTTTTGTGCTGTTTTTCCTTTTTTTTTACACACTCTCTCTCTATTATATATTACACACATACACTTGAGACTGCTGTGGCTGAATACACAATAGAGATGACTGTATATACAATAGAGAATACACAATAGAGATGACTGTAGTTCATATAGACAATGGAGATGGCGGCGGGCCGTATAGACAATGCAGACGGCTGCGGGCTATACACACAAGAGAGAATACGCAATAGAGACTGTTGCTGCCCGTGTACATCATGGAGACGGCTGCAGGACCTGTGCACATTGGAGACTGCTGGGAGACATATGCACATTAGAAACTGCTGCCGGTTGTATGCACATTAGTAACTGCTGCAGGACGTATACACAGAGACTGCTGGCCGTATGCAGAAACTGACGGCTGTACATCTTATATACACAGACAGCACTCTACTGTATATACAGGTCCACACTATATACATACAGTATATAGATACACAAATACAGCATCCAGTGTGGACCTGTATATATAGTGCTGTTTAGAGACACAGACAGAATGAGATTCAATGGCTAGCACACGATAGGTGTGGGGGTATGGTGCTAGTGAAGGAGGCTCGTAAGTCCCACATAAATGTCTATTAGAATCACTGCACACATACACTTAAGGAGTTTTTTTGCTTGTTGGTGAAATTTATTGAAACAAGTGCTCTTATAGTGATTGCGACAGAATGACGTTTCGGTCATTCAAGACCTTGATCACATAAGTCGCCTTGAGCTATGTTGTGGTTCATGAAGGATGTGGTCCTTATGGTCAGTATAGGAACAGCGGGTATGCCCTTAGTAGTGCTGAACTGAGGGCTGTCCTGTACAGCCGTGCCACCACTCCACATAGAGCAACCGCTCTGACCCTGGCTAATCTAAAGGCATTAGTGACCATTACCCTGTACAGGCACCGTCAGTCAGAGAGAGACAGACACTGTCAGTCAGAGAGAGAGACAGACACTGTCAGTCAGAGAGAGAGACAGACACCGTCAGAGAGAGACAGACACCGTCAGTCAGAGAGAGAGAGACAGACACCGTCAGTCAGAGAGAGACACACAGACAGAGAGACAGTCAGAGAGACACAAAGAGAGAGAGAGACAGTCAGAGAGACACAGTCAGAGAGAGAGAGAGACACACACTCAGTTAGAGAGACACAGTCAGTCAGAGAGAGACACACCATCAGTCAGAGAGAGACAGACACCATCAGTCAGAGAGAGAGAGAGACACACCGTCAGTCAGAGAGAGAGACACACCGTCAGCCAGAGAGAGTCAGTCAGAGAGAGAAAAGAGAGGGGGGGGGACAAGAGGCGCAATAGTGCCCTTATCACTCGACACTAAAACAATGCAGGTGAGAAAAAGGTTCCACTCACCTAGTCCAGTTGTGTCACCCACAACTGGTTTGAAGGCCTGATAGAATAGGTGTCCTGATGGCTGCTGCTGGACTTCCACCGGTCTCCACTCGGGTAGACGAAAATAGAAGCTCTGGGAAAGGAAGGTGTGTCACAGTCCGCGCTGCCAGGGAATCCGCTCGTGAATAACGCTAGTAGTCGGTGTTCAAATCAATCCTTTTTATTCATCCAACGCGTTTCAACGCCCTCCTGGCGTCTTCCTCAGGGACTGAGGAAGACGCCAGGAGGGCGTTGAAACGCGTTGGATGAATAAAAAGGATTGATTTGAACACCGACTACTAGCGTTATTCACGAGCGGATTCCCTGGCAGCGCGGACTGTGACACACCTTCCTTTCCCAGAGTCAGAGAGAGAGACACACAACATCAGTCAGAGAGAAACAGACACCATCAGTCAGAGAGAGAGAGACACACCGTCAGTCAGAGAGAGACAGAGAGAGAGACACACTCAGTTAGAGAGAGACACAGTCAGTCAGAGAGAGAAACAGATACCATCAGTCAGAGAGACAGACACCATCAGTCAGAGAGAGAGACAGACACCATCAGTCAGAGAGACAGTCCGTCAGAGAGTGAGACACACCGTCCGTCAGAGAGAGAGACACAGTCAGTCAGAGAGACAGACACAGTCAGAGAGAGAGACATAGACACCATTAGTCAGAGAGACAGACACCAACCATCAGTCAGAGAGAGAGACAGCCAGACAGAGACAGCCAGTCAGATAGAGAGACATCCAGTCAGAGAGAGACATACAGTCAGAGAGAAAGACAGACACCATCAGTCAGAGAGACATTCAGAGAGAGACAGTCAGTCAGAGAAAGATCCAGGGATGGTGTAGAGACAGTCCACGCTGCTTTAAATAATCAGTCACAAGTCTTTAGGTAAAAGACCCCCCTTCTTTATTTCCACCTACGCGTTTCAGTGCCACTCCGGGCACCGTCATCAGGGTATGTGGCACTGAAACGCGTAGGTGGAAATAAAGAAGGGGGGTCTTTTACCTAAAGACTTGTGACTGATTATTTAAAGCAGTGCGGACTGTCTATACACCGTCCCTGGATCTGATCATCTTTACACGTGCTACGTGGCAGTGGAGGTCCTGCAGCAGCTTATAAACTACATGCAATAAAAACTAGTTGTGGGTGCACACAACTAGACCAGGTGAGTGCACCTCTTTTTGATCTGAGTGTGGAATCAGTGTCATATTGATAGGGCACTATTGCGCCTCGCTTGTCTCCTTTATCTTTTTCTATAGTCAGAGAAAGAGACATTCAGAGACAGTCAGTCAGAGAGAGAGACACAGACACCATCAGTCAGAGAGAGACAGTCAGAGAGAGAGAGCAAGACAGCCAGTCAGAGAGAGAGAAAGAGACAGTCAGTCAGCGAGAAAGACAGTCAGAGAGAGAGACACACAGTCAGAAAGACAGATAAGACAGTCAAAGAGCAAGAGACAGACAGAGAGTCAGAGAGATAGAGAGACAGAGGAGTATACTCACCACCAGCAGCAGCAGCTCCGTGACTTCAGTGGAGTTTTGCATCCTGCCCAGTGGCTGTGCCGCAGCTGCTGAAGAGGTAAGATCATCAGGGCCAGCCCCCTCACCTCTCCTGCAGGCCATGTGAGTTTCGGTAATGCTGTGATCCAAGCCTCTCTTTCACTCTTTGTCCTGGGTGGGCAGGGGTGGGGGGCCGGGCCCTGGCTGTAGTGGGTGGGTCTGTGTGGCCCTCTGTGAAGTGCCAGTGAGTGAGGCCTGAGGACTTGGGTGGACCGGGATGGGCAGTCCGGGGCCGGGCCCCCACACAATAATACAATACTATGCCACTGTGTGACTGTGCCTCTCACTCATAAGAGGGAGAGTGGGCGGGCCCCTGTACTTTGTGTCTGAGCGGGCGGCTGGCGCTGCTGTTGTGTGTGTGTACAGGCTCAGGCTGTGCAGCTGCACAGCTGCAGCTGCAGCCAGCCAGCCTGTATATATGAGACTGATGACTGTGCACTTCAGTAGCCTGTGCTCAATGCATTGCTGCGCCTGCACTCGCCACGCCGCTCTGGCAAAGAGCAGAGGCAGAGAGCACAGTCAGTCACACTGATCTGTTCTCATCTCAGCCTGGCCCTGCCGCCCCTGATGACGACGATGACACTCAGTGTACAAACTACTGTGCTACCCAAAGGGGGGGGACCTGTAGAAGCGGGCAAACCGCGAAACAGGATCTGTCGTCTGTACCTTCATGCACCCCCTCCCCGCACCTCTTCAATAAAGAAAGCACCTACGAACACACGGTGAGTGCCGCCTATTTGTTTTCTATACTTGGACTGTAAATGCTTGACTGGCTGATGCAGGCGTAGCACCACCAGGTGGCTGGGGATAAGACAGCGGTCTGTCTTTATGGAGGAATAAGAAAGACCAATAGCCCTGAAGGTGCCCGGTGCCCCTACCTTTCTATACACATATATATATATGTCAATATAGAAGGACCCATTGAAGCAGTACAGCCCTGCGAAACGGCCGCTGTCATCCGCTGATCCTCACTCACTCTCCCTGTTGAATATATCATCTCCATATGACATTTGAATAAAAGATCACTGAATTATGGTGAGTGCCACCCAGCTTTTTCTTCTATATTGGCTTCTGTCTTGTATTTGGAAGTCGTGCAACACCTGTCACAGAGGAGCTTATGTTTACTGCAGCAGTTAGCGATTACCTGAGTTGCTCCAGCCCAGCGGAAGGTGCCAGATACCTCTACATAGCAAGGCATATAAGTGCGGAGATTTCTGTGTGTGATGCTCATACTCAACACTTAATAAATTGAAATGTTTTGAAAATGTTATTTTCATTATTTCATCATTTGCAGATCAGTACCATTTCAATCCGTCCTCTAATTTCCATAATACACATTTTCCTTCTTGGTATTGCAATTTCAATGATGAGGAGTTTAGAAGGACGTGTTTGATTTTTTTTTGTATTATTTCTTCTCTGCATTAAACTAGTTTGACAGGAATAATTTATTTTTGGTCTATCGGTTGACTCTCTTTATTAAATTCATACATTTAGCACTTGCTTACCCTTCCCTGCTTCAGCGTTGCATCTTCCCCACGGCTCTGTTCTTTGTTGACAGACTGCAGAGGTGACGCTGTGAGTTCTGCATGGCCAGTCAACAGTGATATTGATGGAGATGGCACATGCCATACAACAATGAATATCATTAATTACCTATATATTTTTTAAAGAAATGGTATGATCATACAGTCAATGATCGAAAGTGTTGTCACCCTTGAAATTGTTCCAAAAAATGAAATATTTTGTCCAGAAACTGACTGCAATAAGGCTTCTTTCACACTGGCGTTTTTGAAAAAATGCGGCAGATCCGGTCAAAAAACTGCTGCATTTGCGGCAAGCCCCATGCATTGTCTATGGGACTTGCGGTAAGTGTGTGGCAGAGCGCGTTTTTTCACGACTGCATCTGCTGCAACTGCCGAAACCGCACTTGCCGCCTCTGCCGCACACTTACCGCAAGCCCCATAGAGAATGCATGGGGCTTGCCACAACTGTGCCACAAGCGCAGCCGTTAAAATGCGGCAGATGCGTTTTTTTGTACCGGATCTGCCGCATTTTTTCAAAAACCTCAATGTTTTGTTATACACGTTTATTTCCTTTGTGTGTATTGGAACAATACAAAAAACAAAACAGAGAAAGTAAGGCAAATTGGATATAATATCATGCAAATCTTTAAAATGGGATGGATAAAGTAGTTGTCACCCTCAACTTTATATTTGGCTGCCCACCCTTTGGAATAAATAACTTCAATCAAGCGCTTCCTATAACCGACCACAAGCTTCTTCTCACCTGGAGTTTTGTACTCTTCTTTATGAACTTCTCCAAGTCTCTCATATTTGAAGGTGTCTTTTCCAAACAGCAATTTTAAAACCTCTCCACAGGTGATCAATGGGATTTAGGCTAGGGTCCCACTTGCGGCAGGGCACTGTGGATCCTGATCCGGTTTTGAGCAATAAAAGTGCTCAAAACCGGTTTAGAAACCGCAGCCCACAGGAGCCCATTATAGTAACTGCTTGCGGAGTTACTGCTTGCGGAATTGCAGCCAGCGGTCAAAATCATGCAGGCTGCAGTTTTCACAGCGGTTTGCAAACCGCAGGAGGCTTGCTATAATGGGCTCCCATGGGAGCCCATGCAGCTGCCGCAAGGCACATGTGAATGCCTGCGGCAGCCATATTTTCTATGGCGATGCACTGCCCATAGACCTAATGTTAATGCTTTCAGGACCAAGGCTAGCGGCTCATACAGTACGTACATTACGTACTGTGTCTACTACACAGCGCTGAGCCGCCGGGTTCATTCGTAAAATAGTAAATGCCGACAATAGCCAGCAATACTATAAATGCCAAGATTAACCCCTCATATGCCCACTTGAGTGGACAGCATGTCTCTAGGGAGAGTGGGCACCCCCTAGAGACATGTTGCCCACATCTATTATTAATATTAACCCTTTGTTCATCTCTACGGCAGCAGGGATGAACAAAGCATATGGTAACAATACACATTACACATCCTGAGCAATCCGGTTACCGCATTGCAGTTTGCCGGACACATTTTGTGAACAAACATTTTGTTACCGCATCCGGATCTGGATGCGGTAACCGCAATTGCCCTACCAAGTGTGACCCTAACCTTAGATCTGGACCCATTGCTGCTAAGTCTTCAGCGTTTTTCTTCCATCCATTTCTGGGGCTTCTTTAAGTATGTTTAGGGTCATTGTCCTGCTAGAAGACGAATAACCTAGAACACACATCCAGCTTTCTGACACTGGGTTCTACATTGAGATCCAAAACCCTTTGGAAATTTTCAGATTTCATGATGCCGTGCACACAGTCAAGATACCCAGTGCTAAAGGCAACAAAACAAAACTAAAACATCTCTTACCTACACCATATTTGACTGTAGGTCCCGTTTTCTTTTCTTTTTAGGCTTCATTCCATTTTCGGTACATCGTAGAATGATGTCCTTTACCAGTAAGCTCTCTTGGTTTCATCTGCCCACAAGATGCTTTCCCAGAGTGATTTTTGGCTTAGACATATATATTTTGGCAAACTGCAGTCTATCTTTTTTATGCCTCTGTGTGAGCAGTAGGGTCCTCTTTAAGGTACTATCACACGCAGTAATATTGCTTGCAATTTCACTGGCAATTTGCTGGTTGCAGTGAAATCATGGACACATTGTTCCATTTGTACACGGCAACAAAATAGAACAATGTGTCCATGATTTCACTGCAACCAGCAAATTGCCAGTGAACTTAAAAGCAATATTGCTGCGTGTGACGGTACCTTTAGTCTACTGCTATAGTGTTTAACTTCATTCACATGTAGACGGACAGTTTATGCTGACACTGATGCCCCCTATATATATTATTATATTTTCTTTTTTCTGTTCTCTATGCTTAGTGTGACACACATGATGCAAAGATTGGGTCAATTTCTCTTTTTATCTGGTTCCAGAGGTGATTTTCATATTGCCCACACCTGTTACTTGCTACACGTGAGTGTGAATGAGCATCACATGCTTGAAACATAGTTGTTTAGCCACAATTTTGGAAAAGTGGCAATAATTGTGTGCAACCCATTTTGGGGGTCTAGTGCGAAATTATGAAATTATGTTTGATTTGCCTTTCTTTCCTCTGTTTTGAGTGTTGTTCCAACACACAAAAAGGAAAATGAACATCTGTATGACAAAACATGTAATATGTTAATTTTCTAACACAATTTCAAGGGTGCCTACACTTTTGGCCATGACTCTATTTGTACACTATGGGGATGAGTTTTTACAATTTTTTTCTCTGGAGATTCTTGGAAAAGCTCGTTAATGTATGTATTTGCAACCCTTTTTTTTCCTCTGTGACCCAATGATATTAAAAATGAATGCAAAAGCTAATTATACGGAAACACTAAAACCTTGTACACAAAGTTGGTATGTGATCAGAATCAGGAGTAAATCTGAAAGTTATAAATAAAATAAGCAGCTTCTACTTCACATATATACTGCTGTGTTCACCAACCAGAATTCTTTTTAAACATGACTATTGCTTCACTGTATTTTACATTAGAAATACTGGAGTAATAAAAGTTTTTAAATGCAAAGAAATCTTATTTTATGCATATTTCAAGCATTCCATCAATGAGTAAAACTGTGTCATATTTACTGGTACTGTGCCCTTACATTTGTATGTTCTTGTGATGTTACCGATTCCCTCCACACTTCAAAAATATACTGATTTGTTAATACAGATTCCAGATTGTTAGCCCTGGGACACAATAAATATAAGTGATGACAACCTCTGGAAAGCATTGCGCTGTATAAATAAATAACAAAACAGTTCAGAGAAAAAGAGGGCACTCACCCAATCGGTGCTTTTCAGGAGTTTATTCCTTCCTCATTCAGGGGTCCATACAGTGCAGGGAGGGGAGGAACGTGGAGGGATGCGGGACAATGGCAAAACGGCCGTTGTCCAGCATCTCTCCACATTCTTCCCCTCCCTGCACTGTATGGACCCCTGAATGAGAAAGGAATAAACTCCTGAAAAGCACCGATTGGGTGAGTGCCCTCTTTTTTTCTGAACTGCTTTGTCATGTATACACTGGAGTGAGTACACCCAGGTGCACAGCCGCTCTATCCAGACGACCGACATATGGGGAAACTCCCTATGTAAAAATCCTAGTAGTGCCCGGCATCTAAGATTTGTTTTGTATAAATAAATAATATATGGTAAATAAACTGTGTAAAATACATGAATGGTAACTGCTATCTTATAACAACATATATTTTACAGACCCTATTCCAAAATTGTTATCCTGGAAACCAGTCTTTCTGAAAAATTCTGACTCAGGAACTAATATTGCATTGAACAATGAGAAAGGTAAAAGTAAAAGATTGTATGAACTGCTGTGAAGTGTATAACATACCTATGTGAACAAATTAATACAATGGAAAGTCCTTGTTTTCCAGGGCACTTAGGAATATCTGGAAATGTAGAGAGTTTAATGGGATATTCTGCAGCATATCCACAGCAAATGGCATGTGTTACATGAAACTTAATGATTCCTAGTGATCCAACGTCTTGTACTCCCTCTGATCCTGAAAGTAAAGGGCTGCAGCTCTACTTCAACGATACAGCCTCTTCACTGTTCACTTGAACCCCATCGATCAATAAATGATTATTCTCATTTCTACCTTTCATGGCCTTTGGTTGCCGGGACCTAGATGCAGTTATTCCCTGCTCGTCCTTGGGAGTAGCTCTTATGACCACTTTACACACACCAAATTTTCTGTCCAAGTTCTGACCAACTTGCTGGTTGCAGTGAAATTATGGACACATTGTTCCATTGTACACAGTCACAAAATGGAGCAATGTGTCCATGATTTCACTGCAACCAGCAAGTTGGTCAGAAGTTGGACAGATAAGTTGGTGTGTGTAAAGTGGCCCTAAGACATATCCTAGCGATTTATTATTACTGACTTAGAGTGGAATACCCCTCCATCTTTCATCTTTCACATCTAGAATAATTCTTAGAAATAGATCCTGTTCTAAACTGAATGCTGCATTGCACACTCTTTAGGATAGTTTTCCACAGTTCTGCACTGCCATACATCCCCTCCCTCATTTCTGTCTATCAACCTACCTGTGATTTCCTGTATGCAACTGATCTAAGACTAACATCCTTCACAATCAAACCCTCCCCTTTTCGTTTATAAGACTTCTTTCGTGCTGCAACAGTTTTCTGGAATGCACTACCGCAAATGTTTTGATTAATAGCTAGACCCACATGTTTAAGTGTATTTTAAAAAACACATTTCTTTAGACATGCCTATCACCTCACTTCTCTACGGCCTGTTTCACATCTAAGGGTGATGTGGTTTTGCTAAATTTGCGTTTCTAGACGTTTTTACCGCTACAAACACATAAAAACGCTAGCGTTTTTGGCCCCATTGATTTTAATGGAAATGCTTGTAAAAATGCATGCAAAAACTCATGAGTGTTTTCAAAAGCGCAAAACTCATGTGTTTTTGCCAACACTGCTCAAAATGTCGGGAAATGCGTCTAGCGCGGCGTTTGCAAAAACGCATGCTTTTTGCATTTTTGAAAACGCTCATGCGTTTTTGCATGCGTTTTTACATGCGTTTCCATTCAAATCAATGGGGCCAAAGACGCTAGCGTTTTTATGAGTTTTTAGCGGTAAAAACACCTAGAAACGCTAATAAGCAAAAAAATCACCAACCTTGGGCCCCTTTCACATCAGCGGTAAACGCTGATCGCGGCAGTTGCGGTGAAAAACCGCAACTGCCACGATTACTGCATGACGGCCGCACTTGCGGTTCACCTGCGGCAAGCCCCATGCTATGTCTATGGGGCTTGCGGCAGGTGCGGGGTTGTAGTTGCGGTTTCGGCATGTGCAGCAGGTGCGGCCACGAAAAAACGCGGTATGCCGTGTTTTTTTCGTGGCCGCACCTGCCGCAAGTGCAGAAACCGCACTTGCCGCCCCTGCCGCACACTTACCGCAAGCCCTATAGACACTGTATGGGGCTTGCAGCAAGTGTGCCGTTATGCGGTAATCGCGGCAGTTGCGTTTTTTTCACCGCAACTGCCGCGATCAGCGTTTACCGCTGATGTGAAAGGGGCCTAAGATGTGAAAACACCCTACGTCTTCGCTGTTCTCCCTTACAATTTCTCTTCAGAATCTAGTCCCTCCTAATAACCTGATAACCAAATTATGCATCTTTATATGAAAACCCCTATTTATTATAGCAATGTCTGTACCATACATGACAACTACATTCTACATATTAATTATTGTTTACACACTGGAGCTAGTCAATTAAGGGGATAACTTTGCCCATTCTATGAGAATAGGCTCAGTCAATTGTATTAATAATTGTGGCTGCTAGTAAGCCTTGGGGGGACTACCGTGTATTATCCCACCTGAAAATATATCGCAAATATGTTGAAATGGGTCCAGCGCTATCAGAAACCCTTAACCAATGGTTATAAAATGAACATAAAATGAACATAACAAGTTTTGCTGATTAACCGTTATTCCGGATGTTTATTTATATGGAATATCTAACATAAAACGTATAAAATTATATATACAAATCAATTTAGTATAAAATTACTTCTGTTTAAAAACAGTTTAGATGCCGGTTAATTCCACAGAGCACAGTTACCGTAGTTGTAGTTCTATGCCTGGACATTTATTTTATGATCCTGATCTTTAGTGGGCTCGTGTCCCCTTTAAGCCGTCTGTGGGGTCCTAGAAAGATACAATGTATTAGTATCTATGTATATTCTTATGGGTGACCTCTGGCGTCTTATGTTACCATATTAAGATCACTTTACCTCTTATGGCCCTGTCACACGTGTCAACCAGGGCTGCGATGTCGGAAGCGATGCGCAGGTGCACGCTCGCTTCCGACATCGCAGCCTTGGTGTCACACGGCAGGATGTTGCCGGTGACGCCGCAGCGATGCGGGCGGAGCCATCGCTCGCTGGGCTGGGATCAACCCAGCGAGCGATCCGCAGCAATGCTGCGATATAGGCTGGATCGCCGCCAACATCGCTACTGCGGTGTCAGACGGCGCGATCCAGCCTAATCGCTGGTCGCAGGTTGACAGGTTTATGAACATGTTCATAAACCTGTCAACCTGCGACCAGCGATAAATCGCAGTCACGTTGCACTGTCACACAGCACGACACACTTGCAATATCACTAGCGACATTGCTGATGCGTCACTTTTCGGCGATGTCGCAAGCGTCATTGACACGTGTGACACGGCCATTAGGAGCACAAGCACAAGGCAATACCAAAAGTGAGTACAATGGATAATCACCATAAAATGTAAAGGTGTTAACAATTGATAGCACAAAAGGACACAGATAACTAATCCTAGAGGTTAGAACACATAACAGGACACAATATTTGAGAAACACACTAGACAGACACCATGAAATAATCACTTATAGGATATTACTACACAGGATGTTCTGAGCAGTTTTAAGGTGATACTCACATCAAAATAGGTATAAACTCTAGATTTACATCCCACAGAATCAAGATATCCAATCCTCCATTTAAAGAGGAAGATACCCCTGCTTATTTGTTTGAATACATAAGGTACCTACACCTAATAATGTCACTTTGTTTTTTACTTGCAAAATAATAAGGACAGGTTGTTGATAAGATGGTTTATTTGGTAGAAGGAAGAGAAGCAACCATATTAACATAAAAACAAAAAAGAGACCAAGAAGAGAAATTTACGCAATTGATGACACAGGTAGTCAGATTTTAGATGGCTTCAGTGTAGAATGTAAATGGTCATATAAGAATGGAGAGTAAAATGATATCATTTGAAACATCAGCAGGTAGAAGAGAGAAGAATACCAACCCAAATCAAGTAATCAACAACAGTTAAGGTACCTTTACACGCCGCTACAACAGGATGGATACAATCCGCTACAGGCTACAAATGTAGCTTGTAGCGCCAATATAGCCCGTAGTAGCGGCGTGTGAAGACGGGACGTGACAGCCGGCAACAGATAAATCTGTTTCCGAGCACTGCTCGAAAACAGATGGCTACAAAGCCGATTGCAGCGAGCTGTATCGGCGTGTAAAGAAGGAACAGAAGGGTTGTTTCTACACCATGCTATGTAGCTGGGGCGTGACACAGGGTCCGGGTTTCCGCGCCCCCTTCAGCGATCATTGGAGGAAGCTCCTGCGTTGCGATTGGTTGTCGCCGCACAGGGCGGCATAATTAAGGAGCTGACCAGTCACACTACACAATTGCTCGAGCGTCATGTAGTAATCAGCCTCCTGCGATGCCTGTCCAATCATGGTATTATTGCTTTGTCCTATCAGCGTACTGACGTCTCGTAATCCACAATTGTAGCACGCCTATGTGCTGTCCCTGCTGCACCAGGTCCGCCCATAGTAGCTGGTTGTAGCGGTGTGTAAATGAGCTAAGATGAGCTACAGATGGCTACTTGAGACACCCGGCGATGTAGCTAGTTACAGATGTAGCGTAGTGTAGCGCACCTTGTGGCGGCGTGTAAAGAGGGTGCGTTTCCCGTTTGTAACCGTTTGGGCGTGCTTGTGCACGTGAAGTAGCGGGTTGTATCCATCCTGTTGTAGCGGCGTGTAAAGGTACCTTTAGAGACACCCAAGAGGTAAAGTGATCATAATATGGTAATATAACACGCCAGAGGTCACCCATAAGAATGTACATAGATACTAATACATTGTATCTTTCTAGGACCCCACAGACGGCTTAAAGGGGACACGAGCCCTGTAAAGATCGGGATCCTTTATAAATGTCCAGGCATAGGACTACAATTAACTGTGCTCTGTGCAATTAACCGGCATCTAAACCACCGTGCTTTTAAATAGTAGTAATTTTATGTTAAATTGATTTGTATATATAATTTAATATGTTTTATGTTAGATATACCATTTAAATAAACATCTAAAATAACAGTTAATCAGCAAAACTTGTTATGTTCATTTTATAGCCATTGGTTAAGGATTTCTGATAGCGCTGGGCACATTCCAACATATTTTTGATACATTCTACATATTGTGTCTTCTTGTCTCCTTATACATTGTTACTTGCAAGCAGGGCCCTCACTCTTCCTGTAGCTGTTGAACTATGTTACTTTGTACATGTCCTTGTTTAATTGTAATCAGTGGCGTAACTTCAGGCCCAGGGGCCCCGATGCGAAAGCTCCAACGGGGCCCCCTATTATTTAAAATCTTTAATAGTATTAGTCTTTTTCTATAGGCCAAAGGGACTTTTGGGGCCCCCTTAGGCTGCAGGGCTTGGGTGCGATCGCAACCCCTGCCCCTATTGTAGTTACTCCCCTGGTATTAGTCTTTTTCTATAGGCCAAAGGGACTTTTGGGGCCCCCTTAGACTGCAGGGCTTGGGTGCGATCGCAACCCCTGCCCCTATTGTAGTTACTCCCCTGGTATTAGTCTTTTTCTATAGGCCAAAGGGACTTTTGGGGCCCCCCTAGGCTGCAGGGCCCGGGTGCGATCGCAACCCCTGCACCTATTGTAGTTACGCCCCTGATTGTAATGTGCTGCAGAATATGATGGCACTCTATAAATAAAATTACTATTAATTATTAGTGTGCCCATTGGATATTATAGGGAACCTGTCAGGTCCCCTATGCCCTCCAATCCGGCAGCATTCGCATATGTAATGTAAAATTCCCGACATTACCATGACTGTATAATGTTATTTTCCAAAAATCAATGTTTAAATAAAGGATTTATAAAATCTGCCATTCCTAGGCTAATTAGGCCTTTGACTAGTTAATGGAGCGTTGTTTCTCCAGACTAGTTTTCCCCCGTTCCATGTTATTATTCCCTTTTGGGTGTGATAACATTTTTTCCATGAGCGTCACCACCAGCTCCTGAAAATCCACCAGCTCTTGCTCATTTTTTAAGCCAGACGTCCTGGTTTCTGGAAGCGCACTGAGCATGACCAAAAGAAGAGCTTTTGCACTTATGATTATGCGCAGTGTGCCCCTATGAAGCCAGGATGTGTACACCCGGATTCAGAGGCGCAGTAACGCTGGTTAAATGAACTAGGCGCATGTGCTAGATTTCCAGGAGCTGGCTATGACGCTGGCTCATGGAAATCATATTATCAAGCCCACAGGGTAGTGATAACATGGAAAGAGATCAACTTGTCTGGTCCCCTCTGAAGTCAGAAGAATGCATACATCTGGCTTCAGAGGTGCAGTAACGCTGCCAAAATGAGCCGCATGAATGTGTGAGATTTCCAAGAGTTGACGGTGACGCTGGCTCATAGAAATCATGTTATCATGCCCTCAGGGGTTTGATAGTATGGAAAGAGGTCGACTAGTCTGAGGAAACTAACGCCGCCTTGACTAGTCAAAGACCTAACTTGCATAGGGAAACCGCACTTTATAAATCCTGTTTTTGAAACACTGATTTAAGCAAAGAGAATTAGACAGGACTGGTAAGGCAGGGAACTTTGTCATACACATTTGAATGCTGCTAGGTTGGAGGGCATAAGGGATGGGAAAAGTTCCCTTTAACATGTATTATTTTACTATTATCTGCATCCTCTTTGTGTCATGTGGGCTTTGATTCTGATTTTTAGTTTACCATAAATCCTGGCAGCAAACACCCACATTCAACGGTCCCTTCACACATTCTCTTCGTGTTACATTGTGTCTCTTTTTCCTGTCAGACGCGTTTTCAGTAACAGGGCATCTGAGGCTGAGCTGCTGCAAGCTGGATGTGGCTGCTCTGTTCATAACGCCAGGAGGTTATTTGAAGTTCACATGAAAATCAGCAAACGCAAAGAAAAGTCCACATTCAAAAGAAAACGTTTTCTTTGTAACATAGTTTATATGTATTTTAGAAGTTTTAGGGTCAATGCTAACCTTGACTGAAGAAATATGAAGCTTCAAATTTTATCTTTGTGAGCAAATACATTTTATGGTTCAGCCATTATGATCTTCAGTTGCTAATGTAATATTAAAATAAACACTATACAAAGGGATATATTTGTATTTCCCTATTGTGAATATCAGAAGTGCACCTTTCACTAGCACAGTCCCCTATAAATTGTGTGCTCTAAAAATGATATTTAAAGTGCGGCCACCACCAGTAACCTCTTATATACTGCATTTTAGAATGCTGTATATAAGTCCCCAGGACATCTGCATAATGTAAGAAATAGCTCTTATTATAATTACCTATGAGCAGGTGCAGGGGTTGCGATCGCACCCGGGCCCTGCAGCCTAGGGGGGCCCCAAAAGTCCCTTTGGTCCATAGAAAAAGACTAATACTGTTAAAGATTTGCAATAATTGGGAGCCCCGTTGGAGCTTCCACATCGGGGCCCCAGGGCCTGAAGTTACGCTACTGCCTATGAGGCAGTCTGGTCCAATGGGTATTGACCTGGCACCTCTTCTCTTCTTGCTTTGGTTGGGTTATGCATCCTACATTATCCACAAAGTCTTCATCGCACTCCTGTGTATGCACTCTTCTCTCTACTCAGCTGAGGACAAAGCAGAGTGTTGGACTGCGCATGCACAAGTGATCTACAATACTTTGCTCTGCCCTCAGCAGGGTAGAGAGCAGTGCACAATAACAGGAGTGTAGTAGCTCAATAGAGGCATTGTGTAGATGACGCTGGACGTGTCATCAACATGAAGCAAGAAGACAGGACGTTCCGGGTCAAGACCAGAGATGTCCATCATATCGGATTGATCCAAAGGTGAGTATAATAAAAGGTCATCTTCTTAAAATCCAGTCTTTATTTACTCCAGTAAAAAAACTTGCATGTTACACATGGCAGTGCAGGGAAGACAGAAAGCTCAGGTACGCAGCAGTGAGCTTTCAGACTACGTCTGTTTCGCACATGTGTGTGCTTCAACGGGCCAGGACAGGCTACGGAACGGCTGTAGTCTGAAAGCACACTGCTGCACCTGGTGTACCTGAGCTCTCTCTCTTCCCCGCACTGCCATGCGAAACATGTAAGGCCCTTTTCACATCTAAGCCTGGTCTGCGTCTTTACTTGCGTTTTTGCATGCGTTTTTCATGCTTTTCCATTAACATCAATGGAAACAAAAATGCATGCGTTTTCATGCCTTTTTGCTGTAAAAACGCATGGAAACGCAAATGAAGCAAAACGCAGCAAAGCATTACATGTGAAAGGGGCCTTTATCTTCTTTATTCTTTCAGTCCATGAAAATCGGACGGCATTCAGATGTTATGTGAGCGTGGGTGTGGTCAGATTTTTTTCACAGACCCATTGACTTGCATGGCCGCATACAATCCGATTTAAAGAGGTAACTTGGGCATCCTGCAACTTTTTCCTTGGTCGGAATCAGTCCAAGGAAAAAAAAACTAACTTGTGATGGAAGGATCTGATCATAACAGATACAAATGTATGGTATTCTTCATTTCTGTCCTGTAAAACCTTCCCAATAGGGTACAAGTAGTAGAAAGTTTTACTCTTGTCAGTGATCTGAGTAGTATTTGTTTGCAAGGGCAATGATTAAATCTATTTTGCTAATATATGTAAAGCACTGTGAAATTAATGGTGCTATACAAGTTAATAAATATTATATTAATATTATTATCCTCAGTGTATTGGATGCTTTTATGTTATTGTATCTCTAGTGCATAGTACACAGAGAAGATCTTGTGTTGCTATCTTTCTGTACTACAGAAGTACCCCAGAAGTAGAAACAGCATGGAGAAAATTACTCAGTAGAAATGTGCAGTGTAACTTTGAATCCTGCATTACGGTCTAATAGTGTCGAGCCCCAGGCCCTGGGGTACTCGGGTATCAGGCTTGGGTGTCTTCACGGGGATGTAACAAGTGGCAGCGCCTGAGCCCGTGGCCTGGGTGACATTTCAATAAGGGGTGTATGTACAGGGGATTAGAGTTTGTCATGTGACGCCACCTGTAGTACCTGGTGATGGGCCACATGCGCCGCCACAGTCCTCCGGAGGTCGATGGTAATGTGGCTGAAATGACAAACTTCCCTACAGGTGGAGCTGGGCCTCCGGGGCAGCGTTCCTGTAAGCAAACAGGTTGATTAAGATAACGATACAAAAGCAAAGTCACTTTCTCCTGGGTAACTTTACTGTAAACGTTCCGCAGCAAAATACAGCGTCCACACTTAAGCAAGATGGGTGGCTGTAAGTGGATGCCAGGTGGTATGGTGGAACCCGTGGTAAACCTAAAGGTACCATCACACGAGGCGATGGCGCAAGAGATGGCGGCGGGCGACTGGCGGGTGCGCACACGATTTTGGCGCCCCACCAGTGTCGCCGTCCCCCATTTACATGGGGCGACACCTCCTGCGCCGCGCCGGCGATCTGACAGGTGGCATCGCCGCTGGGGTGTCTCAAAACCCCAGCGGCAATGCAGGACAATGGGAGCCTGTGGTCACCGGCGGCCGTTTACATGGGGCGATGTGTACACCAAGCGACCAGTAAATGGCGTCACCCTCGCCCATTTTCATTAGGCGATGCAGGGGTGATGTCAGCGCCGATAGGCCACGCCCCTGCATCGCCTAATAAATCGGCGGTACCATTGCATCGTGTGACGGTACCTTCAGTTGACGAACCCATGTCCTTTCTTCCCCACCTAGGATGAGTTTATACCCAATGGCTCCTTGTAGGTAGACTTGGGGCTCCCCTCCCTCGTGGTGAGGAAGCAGGCAGACCGCTCCGTCTGGCAGGGTGCCGCAGCCGGTGAACAGACCGCAGCAGCCAGTTGACGACTTTCAGAGATGGACTCTGGCCGTTTCCTCGGGTCCGGCGTTCCCGTGGTGGACTTTGGAATTCCCTGGAGTATGGTCGCTCCACGTTCCCCCTTTCTCTCTAGGGCCCAGACTCCCTCGTCAGGCACCATCTCCCAGGATCCCGTCAGGATCTTCTCTCATCTTCCCTCCGGATCAGTGTAGAGCTGTCTAGGTTAACCTTCCGCCTCGCTCCACACTCCTCCTCGACTCCGACTCCATACTCTCAGACGCCCTTTATCTGACTAACTGTCTCTAATTCCCCCTAGAGGTGAATATATCTCCCTCCCTTGGGTAACCTCCCACCACTACTCTGTGTTGGAGTGCAGGAATGGGTCCCACCCACCAGCCTAGGATCCACTTGCAGCTGGGGAAGATTACACCTCTTTTATGGGTGCAATACTCCACTGTGACGCCTGACCGTGTGGGGCGCCGCAATAGAACTAATTTTGAAATATTTTAATGGCTTCATCTCAATCTCAAGCTATGGCACCTTGATGGTTGAATGCTCTGTAGGAAGATCGATCTTGTGCAGCCTAGATAGGTCCACCAGGGACTTCTGCATCGGTATATTGTTAGTATCAAGCTATCGTGCTGCTGGTCTTCCTTTTCACCTTGCTCCTTCTATTCTTCCTACCATGACGTCCTTCTCCAGTGATCGTTCTCTTTGTATGATGCATCCAAAATAGGCACGTCATAGCTTGGTGATCCTTGCTTCGCGTGACATGTCTGGTTTGATTTGTTGGTTCTTCTTGCCAACCATGTGTGGTGATGCGACCCCGATGTGTCTCCTGACCGGTATACAGCACATAGGGGATTGTATCTTTTGCTCTGTGGCAGCGCTCACAGGGTTAACAGCAGTGAGATCTGAGCTAAGTGCTGATTGAATGCACTGACACCCACCTGTGATGGGATAGGAGATTATATGAGCTGCCCTGGTGTGAGGAGTGGGTCAGAACAGGAGGAGCTGCTGTATGAAGCTAACACAGCCTGGGAGCTCTCTCAGAGAGGACGTTCATGAGACTAATGAGTAGAAGATGAGAAGGGAAAGGTTGTGTGCGGACAACACAGCCTAGCTGAGAGGATCGGCTGTGGCCCCGATCAGGACAGAGCATGGCAGAGGTACAAAGTATATCGGTCTGTGGGTTGGAGGTCTGTAAATACCTGAACTGTGCCAATAAACTGTGTGTTGTGTGAACAGTTGCCTGGGTCACTTCCTTCCGTCGTGCCGATCCTAACCGCTACCTTACACATGGTATTGATCCATCCTTCTCCAGTACCACATTTCGAAGGCATTGATTCTTCTTTAATCTTATATCTTTATCGTCCAGGTTTCTCATCCATAAACACTTACTAGAGACTAGCAATGGTTTCTCTTAATGTATCTCTGCCTTGGTTTACCTGCTTCTTCTTACCTCCTGTCTTTTCTGCATGGTAATTGATTCCTCAGGCATCTAAATGTCTTTCTCCTACCTCAAAACAATTTAAACAGTCTTTAGAGTCCAGGAGGCAAGAGGAAGCAATAGAAGTGGCTGGCTCATAAGTGGAGGAAGTGGATATTTTCCTCTAATAAGATATATTTTAAAGTTTCTTATATTTGCTGAGTCCATTGATTAACAGGGAGTAGCAGAGGTGGATGATTAGTGGGTTATTAGATTAAAAAAAATTCACTTACCCCTTTAAAGGTAAAAATTACACCTAACAATGGAATTGGTTTACTTCACATTTTCAAAAGGTCTGGGAACTATGTAGATTACTCTCTTCAGACATTGATTGATGTCAATAGTCTATACCCTATACAGGGGCGTAACGATTGTGGTCACAGGGGTCATGACCATGACCTGGGGTGCATGGGATCCGCCAACCTCAGCTTCTGCTTAAGCTGGATATGCATCCTAGGACTCACATCCAGCTGAAATGCATCACTGCACAGAGACCCGTCGGGTCCCTGCACTGTAATACATGCTGCCGGACAAACATTGGCTGGCAGCAGACGTTGGTGGTATAGCGCATGATAGTGACGTCATGTGCCTTGGTGCACGCTCCTATGTCAGATGCCAAGCCAGCCATTGTGCGCTGGCTGTAGAGAACACTGGGTGACATAGGAGTAGAGGAAAGGTGAGAGGAATGTTTTTTGATATTTTAAATTATGCATTAGAGATGGAAGAGGACATATACACTAGTATGGGAACAATTTAAACCAGGATGAGGACCATATATAAAAGGATGGGGGACATATACACCTGGATGGGGGACATATGCACCAGGATGGGGACCACACACCAGGAGGTTGGACATAAATACCAGGATGGGGACTGTATACACCATGATGTTGGACATGTATGCCAGGATTAGAATCATATATTCCAGGAAGGGGATCACATATAACTGGATGAGGAGCATATATACCAGTATGCGGGATAATACTACATAATGAAAGGTAAAAAATGTTTGTACCGTGTTAGCCAGTAGTTCCTGGGTGTAATACGCACAGATAACACCTGGTAGGACTGCAGCTTGTCAATAATAAGGTTGTATTCCAGAGTCAATATAATGGGAAATTAGACTTGACTTTTGTCTCATCACTTCAAATCACCTGATTCCAATCTTCTAATGTCCACTTTTTTATTGCAAACTTGAGCAGACACTTCTTATAGAGATATTGAAGATGGGATTCTTCACATTTTTTCAGGCCACCATTCTAGACTTGTGTAACATGCGTCATGTGGTGCATGCATTGACGTCTGTCATCTCACTATTACGAAGCATACAAGCCGCATACTGATGTGTTTGTCATACCAAAACTGATAGACCTTGTGATGAGCCGACTTGTTGACTTTGATATTTTGCCTGAACCTCTACTTCTTGGTTTTGAATGGGTGGATGGACTTCATTTCATATTCTTCTGTCATGGACTCACATGATGATGTTGTGCAATTTTCTTGGCCGAGAGACCACTATTGATGGGCTTGGTAATGCGGTTTCTCTTTTCTTGGGAAATCTTCTTCATGACTGTTCCTCGATTAGAACCAATGATCTTTCACTTGGCAATCAACCTAATAACACACTGAGCTGTTAGGGAACGTGAATATAGGTTGTCATTTGTAGTACACAGGAAGAACATTTTTTTCAAATGCCAAAAGTAAGCAGCAAAAATGCAGTGACATGAGAAGAATATGCATAACTAATCATATGCTAAATAGTTTTAAGTCACATTTATGTATGAAATAGTCAAGATGATTGTCTATAAAAAGAAGGTAGTCTCATGCTCAAAGCTGTAGTGGATGATAACATATGGAGCCTGAAAGTCAAAAGTTCAAAATGTTGTTACCCTTTTGCTTGTCAGTGTATATGGCTCATTGTAGGGAGTACCAACACTTTAGGGGCTTCCCCTCACTACACAGTCTTTGTATGTCTTGAAATCTCAAATTGGGTGAGTGTACCAGCACAAGAAGGTGGTCAAGGGACTATTTCCCAAAAAAAGGTTCCCTTCTTGCATATATCCAAGTTCGGTACCAGCTGATGTAGCAATTCTGATTATAACCATCTCCTTGGGAGATGCTGTTTTTCCAGTGTGCAAAAAAAATGTAATCTCACATTATTTATATAGCTTTACCAAGAAGAAATATATGTATTGTCATAGCAGAAGCGACAGACTTGAATTAGTTGAAATCATTGATTTGATTTATTATAAAATAATGAAACGTAAATCTTTATTCCCAGCTGGTCATCTGTCTGTCAACTAGAGCCTGTCGTTCCCAACAATACTCGGCACTGTTGTTTATCTATTATTTCAATGAAAATGAGAATATCATTACTGAGCTGCGTCTCACGATAAGACACTTTTATCTTCTCCCCAGCAGTGACATTTTCTCATGGGATTGGAAGAGTGACACCTCTCAAGACACGCACAGGTCCTCTTAGGATTGGCCTGTCAAAGAAAGCAAAGATTAAACAGCTTCATCCTTATCTCCGATAGAAGATTCATATTTCGGAGATGGCATAAATAGATGATATTACTGTTGGTGAGGATTTATAAGGAAGGTTCAGATGGTTCAAAGAAATAAATCCTGGTGAACAGATGGAATATGTTTAATGCCTGTAGGTGTTTGAATGTTTTAACTAAGTTAAATTGGGAAATAGTTTTTGTTTCCTGGTTTTTAATACATGGTTTTGAATATAAAACTACAGTCCATATTGTATCTGTATGCTCAGCCTTACTTTTGATGTTTATGTCAAGAAATGTGTATTGTCTTGTGACTCTTACTAAAAAAGAATCAGTTCCTGATGTTTTATTGAATTGTTTTAAAGGGGTTGTTCCCTTTCAAATATAATTTTTCTCTCTGCGTTTTGTTTAAAAAAAAAAGCAAGAAGAGCTCTACTCACCATTCACTGGTCCACTGCATCTGCCGCTGCTCTCTTTGACAACACAGCAGACAATTATTGAGCTCAGAGGCTCTGAATCCAGTGTAGATGGAACCAGCCACTCGGGTCACTAATCTGCTGCCATATGGTGTCAGGGTCACAGCCAATGCCAGAAATCGGGAGAAACATGAGAAGCTGGCCTCTGGACCTGCAGATGGTGTGCACAGCTGGTTTTTTTCTAAACAAAATATAAGGCACAAATTATATTTCAAAGAGAACAACCGTATTAAGGAGTTCTATGGTTTCAGTAAACAAAAAGAGTTCTGTAAAAACTAATTCTAATCCTTAATCGTTAAGGGGATTGCTACATTTTTAGGATGGATTTACATTTAGAAGTAGAGTTGTTAAGCTGAACCAACATGGTTTTTGTCTTCTTACAGATGAAGGGTTATCCAAAAAATGTAAAGTTATCACATATCCACAGAATAAGGGATAAAACAGAAGTGGTGCAAGCAATCGGACCAACACCGATCACGATGTTGGGGCTCCAAACTGGCCTAACAGAATTGAATGTTGGCTGCGCATACAAGACACCGCTCCATTCATTCTCTGCTTTCAAACCAATGGGCATCACAATAGTCAGAGCTCTGAAACGCCCTATAGGAATTATGTGGTGGCTGTCGATGTGCGACACCACTCCATTCATTTTCCATGGGTCTGCTGGAGATATCACTATTCTTGCCTAGCTCCAGCAGTCCTATGGAGAATGAATCTAGTGGTGGTGCACATTTATGGCCAACGTTCGATATTTCAGAGCCTCTTTTCTGTTTGTGGAAGAGTTCGGCTGTCTTCAACACTCCCATAAACAATGAATGGAGCAGTGGTATGAATGAGCGACCACCTCTTGGGTGCTTTTGGAGCTTTATTTTGAGATCACGGGGTCCCAGAGGTCAGATAATAGTGTATATGTGATCACTTTAAATTTTGGGAACAACCCTTTAATAACATATGCTTCTACCAAAAATTCCACTGAAAAGTAATTAACCTCGAAAATCCCCATGGTTTGCAGACACTAATAGTCTACCAATAATTTAGAATACACTCTTATAAGCATATATTTGCATATTCTGATTGTGGGGAAGGGGGGACGTCCAATCATTGGAGGAGAGCCTTGCAATCCACAAAACAAAGGTACAGAGTTCTCTTTGGCTTTTCTCCTGGCTAGCCTTCTGCATAGTGAACCAAGGCAAATGAAATCTATAAAGGTCTGAGCTCTTGTACCCAAGATCAGTATTGATAGCATGTCTGACCCATTGAAGAGTTGTTCAAGCTTCAGCAAATTAACCTAAATGTAATGTACCATAAAACATTATAAACTTTGTTTACCATTTCTCCCTGAATGAAATAGTTAAACACTTGATGTGCTGCTTTCTATAGTGATTGTGTAAAAAGATTTTCATAAGTAGATTATTTTATTGATGCATAAAAACTGTGCTGCCATTAAACATGCATGAAAATATAATTTTTTTGCCATGGCTATAAGGCAAACACAAAGCATCACTTACCTGCCTATTACCAGAGACCAAAGGTAAATCCATCTGTATTCATCCGTATGCTAATGCAACACAAATAGCTGACGACATAGAAAATGTGGGATAATTAGAATTTGTGGGTGACTCAGATCCCGACAATGTCAATGTTATCGGTAACTCCTACTAATTACTGTTTGCATTGTTGTCTAGGTTACTATTTAATCATTTACAATTAAAATCAAATAAATCTTCATTTATTGTTTTGCATTTATTTGTTTTCTTGTTGACTTGAGTAGAGCTACCAGCTTCACTGTGAACACAGTAAACACAATTTATCAAAACTGGGAGTTTGTATAATAATCTTAATAACCGGGTGCTGAAATAAGATGCGCCACATTCTCTAAAAGGTTTGCACCTTCATGTATCTGTTAGGCTAGGGTCACACTTGCGTTTTTTACAAGCGTTTTTGGAGACCTGCGTTTTCAAAAACGCATGTAAAAACGCACCCATAGGCCCCCATGTTAAAAAACGCATGCCCTAATAGCAAAAACGCATGTGTGACAGTACCATGCATTTTTGGTGTATTTCCAAAAACGCATGCGTTTTTTAACATGGGACCCTATGGAAAACGCATGCAAAAACACATGTACAATTAGTGCCATTCAAAAACGCATGCGTTTTCCATAGGAACCCATGTTAAAAAAACGCATGAGTTTTTAGAAAACGCATGCGTTTTTTTTTATCATGGGCTCCTATGTAAAACGCATGCGTTTTTGAATGGCACTAAATGGTATTAATGTACCATGCATTTTTGCATGCGTTTTCCATAGGGGCCCATGTTACAAAAAGCATGCGTTTTTCAAAACACACCAAAAAATAGTGCATGCACTATTTTTTGGTGCGGATTTAAAAACGCATGCAAAAACGCAGGGTGCCATCACACACCTTAAAGAACGCATGCAGAAATGAAAAAACGCATGCAAAAACGCATGGGTTTTTTAAAGTCACTAAAAAAACGCATGCCAAGTGTGACCCCAGCCTTAGCTGCACTCACTTTAAGAAATGTACTCCAGTCAGGGACCAAAGTAAATTTCTGTGATAATTTTCTTTACAGTTGCAGGAAAAAGCTGAGCATTGTGTTCTGCAGCCTTATAAGGAATGAATAGAGAGGTGGTCCAGCATGTACACTGCTGCTACACTGTAACGGGTATAAGAGTGCAGGTTGCTGCAGTCAGACACCCACAGTTTAAGAAGTTTATCTTTTAGATTGGTGGTAACCTGTTTTCACTGGACAACCTCTTTAAAGGGGCTGACAACTACTTAGACAACTTCTTCTCATTCCAGGAATAACACAATACGAGGAAAAATATAATAAAAACACTATCTCCATTTTTTAGGCACTCATGGTTTTGGCTTACAAATACTGAGGTAAAAAAACCTCACCAAATACGCAACGTGTGCAAATGGCATTATTGGTGCAAAACTGCTGCAGAAAATCTGCAACATCAAAAGATCACAAAATATTAATTAATGGGAATGTAACCGAACAATCTCATCTGACAATATTAGCCTACAACAGGGGTGCATATTTTTTGGTTTAAGTGCCGCATTGTAATACTGAAAAATGCCAAGGACCACAATAATTTAAAGGGATACTTACATGAATACATCACCAGAACCAAGTTTTTAGTATTTGTAAAGGATTTTGACAGTTTCTACTCCAAAGACTTATGAAAACCTAGTCTAATTTACACTGAGCTTTTGGAGCAGAAACCTACCAAATCCTACTCATTATCTCAAAACTCTTAAGCTTTGATACATTTTCAGTTTTAACAAAGTCATGAAGTATAGATTACTACATGTATAAAAGATAAGACCCACCATCAGTACATGAATGCAGCATCAGAACCTCCATCACTATGTGAAAGCTGTGCCAGAACCACCGTCATTACAGAAATTGAGCACCAGAACTACCATTAGTACAGGAATTAAGTGCCACAACTACCGTCAGTAGTTTAATGCAGTGCCAGAGCAAACGTGAGTACATGAATGCCTTGCCAGAACCACCGTGAATACATGAATGGAGTGCCAGAACCACCGTCAGTACAAAAATGCAGCACCAGAACCACCGTGAAGACATAAATGCAGCACCAGAACCACCGCGAGTACAGGAATACAGTGCCAAAACCACGATCAGTACAGAAATGCAACTCCAGAACCACCAAAAGTAGAGGACTGAAGTGCCAAAAGCACTGTCAGTACATGAATGCAGCGCCAGAAACACAATCAGTACATGAATACATAACCAGGACCACTGTCAGTATATGACTGCAATACTAAACTTAGTACAGCGATCAATTGTAAATCAGGTCACTCCTTGCAGGGTTGTATCACATGAACCTACAACTTGCAGTATTTGCTTAACAACCTTAACAATTGTGATGCTGGAAGTGGTTGTCACCAGGCATCAGACTGTGGGCCATACAGGAACCAGAGCATCAATCAGAGGGAGACAGTATCACAAATAAATATTTACATCTAGGTACCTTATATAGGATGTCATATCTGATTGGAGTCGTTCTCATCCTTTTTGCCTCCATGTAGCACAGATACCTTGATGAGATTTCACACCCACAGTATATCTCTGCAGACTTCCCTCTTCAATATCTACAGCAGCACTTCACAAAATGATTCTTCATAAAAATAAAAGAATCACTACACTTAAGTATCTGACCCTACACACACACTTCCCCTCTCCATAACATACTCCCCCACACATATACATTGCCCTTATCCATAATATATCACCCTATACACACACTGCCCCTCTTCATATTATATCCCTCCACACACTACTCTCTCCATAATATACCCTCCCCACACACACACTATCTCCAAAATATACCTCCCCCACCACAACAGATTGTTTTCTGACCCAGACCAGGGTGGCTCCTTGCGCTAACTGTGATCCTGTCCGGGTGCAGTTTGGATGGTGTCCTGACCCTTTCCTCTTATCCATATTATACCCCTTCCCCCCACTCACACACTGCTCCATAATACACCCCCTCTCGTGCACACTGCTCCTCTCCACACACACACACACACAGCCCCTTGTTATACTGTGCCCCTTTCCAACTTTACAGTCCAGGCCTGGACTATAATATCGTTTATGTAACATATGTCATGAAACGCTCATGATGTATTTTGGTTATGGGCGATGAATGCGACTCTTAGGTGTCCATCACAGCCTCGTTTTAACCTAATAGTTGGAAGCTTTTATAGTAAATGGACATAAGACTAGCTGTGAGCAGAAAGACACATTAGGAAGTATTCACTTGTATTATGGTTTTATTTTAACTTTTTCATAGTCATAGGTTCAGTTGCCCAATATTTGGAAAGACTTCAAGAATACATCGTGCCATGAGATACATCAATATTGGTAGTTTCCCTTTTATAGAAGACGCCCTAGAAGACATCAGGTGATTTTTTTTTTATTTCTTCCTCAGTCTAAGAACAATTCTATATTGAAGTCTAAATTATTTCTCAAGTAAAGGGGAGCAGTGTATAATTTGTCAGAGCTTTTTTATTACAAGGAAATTACTGTTATCAGCATTTTAACTCACGGACTCATTTAAAATTCATTCTTGAAAAAGTACGGAGGGGCCTGTCTACTCAATGGTGCCAAGCGACAACTGAATAAAAGATAAAAGCCAGACCACAAGCTCGCTTTTCTCTGCTTCACTTGAAAGGTGAACTTCTTTTATGATTAATGAAAGTATATTCATGGAAAGGATTAACAGTTTCTCTTAACCTCGGCATATTAAGCCAATATTGGATTCTCCCCAAATCCTGTACAGTGAAAGACCCCGATTTACCACTTGTTAAAAAAAAGGCAAAAAAAGAAATGTTTTGCAACCTGCAAAAGATTGCATTTGATTAGAGGTTTCAATATTGTATAAGGACTTCTTGTTTAACTGCCAAGTCGAGCATGTCAGGTGAAAGTACAAAGAGACTCTATAGACTAGGAAATATTAGATAGACAGCATCAAGCTGTTAGGTTTTACCCGGAGGAAATCCGCTTAGAGAGCCCTCATAATAGAGACTAATGGTAGACTACATGTGAAACATTCATTCGAACAAAATATTTTCCTTCTCTCAGAGGAAATTTCTTCTGATTGTGAAGGCAACATGCCAAGCAGCCTATAAATAAAGCAATATTACCATATGCTGCGTTAATATTAATTGAAGTGTTACTGGGAGGAGTGGCTATAAAGTTTAGAAGGAAGACAAAAAACAAGTTCTACAACCTTTTCCAGTGACATGAATGTTCATAGATAATATCCCTAGTGTCACATCTACACTAGAAGCTGCCCTTATAATGTCTGCTTCTGTCGTCAGGTGTTGACGTCTTCACTCTGTGGGCAGTGCTGGTGATAGAAGAGATTTCAGAACCAGAAACTCTGGACACCGCAAGCTCATCCACTAATGTTAGACTTTGGCTGGGACTTATGTTGTTTGCATTGCTCTCCAGTCTGAATGTAAGGGTGTGTGTGCTGTCCAGCTGAAGTTATCAGTTCCTTCCTTCAGTGTATTGGAAAGCACCACACCCTACATAAGCTGCCAGCTTACTGCTGGAAGCTACTAGATATAGTCTTGTGCTTCTCTGAATCAGTCCTGTCTGTTTTGATCCTTGTCATCTTTGTTCCTTGTTTTGACCTCAGCTTTTATTTTCTAACTAGATGGTGGCCCGATTCTAAAGAATCGGGTAGTCTAGAATCTATATATAGTTTATTTAGTAATAGTTAGGGGAGTCCTGTGAAATTAATTGTGTGTATACAGGCGGCTCAGTGGTTAGCAGAGTATACGGTGGCTCAGTGGTCAGCAGTGAGTGCGGGGGCTCAGTGGTCAGCAGTGAGTGCGGCGGCTCAGTGGTCAGCAGTGAGTGCGGCGGCTCAGTGGTCAGCAGTGAGTGCGGCGGCTCAGTGGTCAGCAGTGAGTGCGGCGGCTCAGTGGTCAGCAGTGAGTGCGGCGGCTCAGTGGTCAGCAGTGAGTGCGGCGGCTCAGTGGTCAGCAGTGAGTGCGGCGGCTCAGTGGTCAGCAGTGAGTGCGGCGGCTCAGTGGTCAGCAGTGAGTGCGGCGGCTCAGTGGTCAGCAGTGAGTGCGGCGGCTCAGTGGTCAGCAGTGAGTGCGGCGGCTCAGTGGTCAGCAGTGAGTGCGGCGGCTCAGTGGTCAGCAGTGAGTGCGGCGGCTCAGTGGTCAGCAGTGAGTGGGGCGGCTCAGTGGTCAGAAGTGAGTGCGGCGGCTCAGTGGTCAGAAGTGAGTGCGGCGGCTCAGTGGTCAGCAGTGAGTGCGGCGGCTCAGTGGTCAGCAGTGAGTGGGGCGGCTCAGTGGTCAGCAGTGAGTGCGGCGGCTCAGTGGTCAGCAGTGAGTGCGGCGGCTCAGTGGTCAGCAGTGAGTGCGGCGGCTCAGTGGTCAGCAGTGAGTGCGGCGGCTCAGTGGTCAGCAGTGAGTGCGGCGGCTCAGTGGTCAGCAGTGAGTGCGGCGGCTCAGTGGTCAGCAGTGAGTGCGGCGGCTCAGTGGTCAGCAGTGAGTGCGGCGGCTCAGTGGTCAGCAGTGAGTGCGGCGGCTCAGTGGTCAGCAGTGAGTGCGGCGGCTCAGTGGTCAGCAGTGAGTGCGGCGGCTCAGTGGTCAGCAGTGAGTGCGGCGGCTCAGTGGTCAGCAGTGAGTGCGGCGGCTCAGTGGTCAGCAGTGAGTGCGGCGGCTCAGTGGTCAGCAGTGAGTGCGGCGGCTCAGTGGTCAGCAGTGAGTGCGGCGGCTCTGTGGTCAGCAGTGAGTGCGGCGGCTCAGTGGTCAGCAGTGAGTGCGGCGGCTCAGTGGTCAGCAGTGAGTGCGGCGGCTCAGTGGTCAGCAGTGAGTGCGGCGGCTCAGTGGTCAGCAGTGAGTGCGGCGGCTCAGTGGTCAGCAGTGAGTGCGGCGGCTCAGTGGTCAGCAGTGAGTGCGGCGGCTCAGTGGTCAGCAGTGAGTGGGGCGGCTCAGTGGTCAGCAGTGAGTGCGGCGGCTCAGTGGTCAGCAGTGAGTGCGGTGGCTCAGTGGTCAGCAGTGAGTGGGGTGGCTCAGTGGTCAGCAGTGAGTGGGGTGGCTCAGTGGTCAGCAGTGAGTGGGGTGGCTCAGTGGTCAGCAGTGAGTGGGGTGGCTCAGTGGTCAGCAGTGAGTGGGGTGGCTCAGTGGTCAGCAGTGAGTGGGGTGGCTCAGTGGTCAGCAGTGAGTGGGGTGGCTCAGTGGTCAGCAGTGAGTGGGGTGGCTCAGTGGTCAGCAGTGAGTGCGGTGGCTCAGTGGTCAGCAGTGAGTGCGGTGGCTCAGTGGTCAGCTGGGGGGCAGAGGAGAGGCTGGGGGGTCAGAGGAGAGCGGAGGCTGGGGGTCAGAGGAGAGCGGAGGCTGGGGGGTCAGAGGAGAGCGGAGGCTGGGGGGTCAGAGGAGAGCGGAGGCTGGGGGGTCAGAGGAGAGCGGAGGCTGGGGGGTCAGAGGAGAGCGGAGGCTGGGGGGTCAGAGGAGAGAGGAGGCTGGGGGGTCAGAGGAGGCAGAGGAGAGGGGAGGCAGAGGAGGCTGGGGGTCAGAGGAGAGCGGAGGCTGGGGGGTCAGAGGAGAGCGGAGGCTGGGGGGTCAGAGGAGAGCATGATTTGTTCTGTGGGATCTATTATGATGTCCTCCACTGGGGTCCCCTGGTAATCCCAGTCCCCTGCATCTCCTTTCTCCCCATGCTCTTGCCACCCCTGTATCTCTGTCCCCTGAGGCTGCAGCAGGGTTGTAAGCGATGCTGCTCCAGGCTGTGTCAGAGGAGCAGTGTCAGGCAGAGCGGACTGAATGGAGTCTACGGTACCTGGAGGTCGGGCTGTAACTGTACCTCCGTTCTCCTCCATCGCTGTGTCCGTCCTCCATGTCTCCGGGGTCTGATGAGGGAATCTCCTGCGTCACAGGGGTCTGAGCGGGCTTCAGCACCAGTGGTGGTTGCCATCTTGGCAGGAGTCTTCCCCTGTGTCTGCCGGCCCGTGCTTCTGAGGAAGTGGGATATATCGCGCGGCTGGTGACGCCGCACCACAGGATTCCGAAGCGGGCTGTATTCCCTTTCTTTTAGGCGGCAAAGAGGGATCCCTGTTCGCAGCGGCTCGCGGTGAGCGCTACGCGCTCACCGCTCGTGGGTCTGGTGCTTCCGGTTCCGGTCTTTGACACAGGACGGAGGCCATCACGGAAGTTGAGCGGATTTTGGCCGGAAGTGGCCTTCGGGTTTTATATAATAGACTATTCTTATGGATCCTGAGTTTGTCCTTTATGTGACTTCTTGGCTTTGACCCTACTTGTTGACCAATCCTGCCTCCGGTTTGCATTTCCAGATGCCATCCCTTACGTAGATAGCATTCCATTGGATCCCGTTATAAGTCCAGATTCCTGTATAGGGGGTTAAAAGGTGTCATGATATCTCTATAATCTGCCACAAGCGGCTAGTGCCAATTAAATCTGAAGTAGCCTTTTTAGCCTGTGGCCTCATACAGGTGTTACAGCTGGCAAATAACCTGCTATCAGGGTCCAAATAGCCCACGTAGTGATCTTTCAATGGGCACAGGACCTGACAGTCTACTACAGGGCCCAAAAAAAAGTAAATTGTAATTCAGCTCTGTTTGATGTCAATCATCTTTTAGGAACTATTTTTCCTTATTAGTCAAATAACATAGAAGAAATAGATATTTTTGTTGGTGTATATGGAATTGGACTTTTTTTACCCCAATGTTATAATAAAATAACTGTGTGCCTAATGATTCCAAAAAAGATTAATGCTGACCTTAACCTTTAAATTAATGATCAACGAATCCACTGGTTTTGACTGGACTGACCAACCATCTAATGTCATGGAAAAGAAGGATTGGACATTTTTCATTTTAATGCCCACTCCTTTTGTTCTTTGGACCCAGAGTCTGATGGTGGCTTCATTCACTCTCCCTATTAAAAACACAGGCAAGCTCAATAGGGCATCCATGTGTAATGAGGGAGCCAAGGGAGTCTGTATTAGGGTGAACTAATCACCTTTTCAGGTCTATGGGCTCCTTAATGACAACTTTGAATTTGTTTTTGCAGGTATGCCTGTAGGAACAACTTTGTATGCAGTTTTGCGTCTCAATGGAAGGCCTTGCTAGCCTCTTCAATGTTGAAAATGAGAGTACAAGCAATAGATTAGACTACTATTGTAAATGATCAACCAGCAGGCTCCAATACTACTCCAAATTCTGTGCTTATTCATTTTATAATTGGCAGAGGCTTATTCCCATTTCTTTATTCAGAACACGTGTATGCTGAGTTGAGAATTATAGCTCTCATAAAGTTCCACTCTGCATTTTCCCATCTCTATTTCACACTACATTATAGTCTATGGGTAAATGCACACATGGCATAAAAATCAGGCTCAGACTGACCCACAAAGGCAGGGGTGGACATATTGGTGCAGCCTGTACAGTCACACAAGGGCCCAAGAGGTTAGGGGGCCCATTTCTATCTCAAAAGCAGGTGGAACTGTGCATTTTGATGAGCTCTTTGGCAGTAAAGGGCCTGTATATTGTTCTTGCACAGGGGCCCCCTTCTGTCTGTGTCCACCATTGCACAGGAAAATAGGTGAATCCCCCTGTAGGCCCCTTTGCAGCAGTAAGTCACTTACCCCTCAACTTAAACAGTAGTTGGCCCAATACATCTTATTCATTATGTACAGACAAAAATAGTATCTCATAATTCAATCAATAGACTGCTTTGTTTATTAATATATAGAAGCAAAGATAAATTTGTGAATAAAGGGTAATGTATTGGGCTGCCATCAGAGCATTACTGACCATATTTCTCTAAGGGGTAAGGGGTCCGGTGACTGGTGGTATGCGGGGGGGCCCTTTACTTCTCTGTAGTTTAGGGCCAGCCAGGCCCTTCAAGCAGGCAGTCAGTCAGATTAACTGACATTCATATCCCTCTGTCTGCAGGTAGAGCATACAGCAGAGTGGTATGCAGCATGGAGCATCAGGATGCAGGAGGACATGCAGTTCCATTAGTGACCCTGAGATGGTGGACAGGCAGCCATTGTCTTGGCTACAGTAATTCTGGGTGGCATGATGGTCATCTGTGTCCCCGTTGATCGCTCTGCTCCCCAGTCCTGTCTGCTCCCAGTTGATCTCTCTGCCTCTCCAGTCCTGTGTGCTCCAGTTGATCTCTTTGTCTCCCCAGTCTTGTGTGACCCTGGTGATCTCTCTGCCTCCCAGTCCTGTGTACCCCCCAGTGATCTCTCTGCCCCCAGTGATCTCTCCTTCCCCCAGTGATCTTTCTGTCTACAAAGTGATCTCCTTGCCCCCTCAGAGATCCCTCTGCTCCCTGATGATCTATGTGGCCCCAGTGATCTATGTGCACCCAAGTGGTTTATATATTAATGTGCTCCCAGTGATCTTTGTGCTTCCCTCAGTGATCTCTGTGCCTTCCTCGGTGATTTATGTGCTGCCCTTGGTTATTATCTATGTGCTCTCCAGTGATCTATGTGCCTCCCTTGGTTATCTATGTGCCCCCCTTTGATTTCTCTGTTGACCAGTCTGTGTGTCCCCAGCTTTGTGCCCCAGGTGATTTCTGTGCCCACCAGTACTATGTGTCCCGTGGTGATCTCTGTGCACCCCAGTGCTGTATATCCCCCAATGCTGTATATCCCCCAAGTAATATCTATCCCTTTAGTGCTGTATATCCCCCCCATGCTGTATAGTCCCTATCCAGTGATGTATATCCCCCATGGAGTGCTGTATATCCCCACACCAGTGCAGTATATCCCCTCTCCAGTACTTTATATCCCTTCCTTGATGTCTATGCCACAGCATCTCCTTTGATGCATACACTGTGAAGTATATTTTAAGGTACCGCATGTCTCCAGTGAAGTATATTTTAAGGTACCGTCACACACCGCAATATCGCCTGGAAATCTGAAAGGCGATATGTTGCCCCGGAGCAATCGCCGTGAAATTGCCTCACAGTTGCGCCGTGTGATTGGGCAATTTCACGGCGATAAATCGCTCCTCGGCCGTCGCCTGATTCCTGAACAGTGCTCACGCAGGTAACCACAGATCTCTAATGCACAGCTGGGTTTCCACAGCAGGTACCTACTACAAACAACACCTTCCACCCCGGCACAGTAGGGGGAGCTCAACTTGCTGCCTTTAGGTAGGCAAGATCCCCTATATATACTGCTGCTGGGGCCCAGAGGAGATTGACAGGTGAGGGCCCATAGAAGAGGGGAAGGGTGGGACCTGGAGGAGATCAGGGCCTGCTCCCGCACCTCTCCTCTGGGCTCTCTCTCCTTTAAATCACCACCAGGCTCCTGATAGCTGTCAGGGCAATCATGCCCTGTCGGCGGTCTTGATGGTCCATACGGCAATGTTATTGTGTGATTGGTGAGGATGTGGTAGAGAAGTGGAGTTTTCTCAAGAGTGGCAGTGGGATTGTGGAAAGTTCAAAGGGTGGAGGTGGGGCTGGTGTGGAGGCGGAGCTGAGGCGGAGTCCCAAGTGGGAACCCAAAATGTTGCCGTTATGGGGCCCTGAAATTCATAGTGGCAGCCCTGGTAATGTAATATTTTTCTGAAGCAGAACAGTGGTCCCCAAGTGTCAATACTACTGGGGGTTGCTTGCACATCAGTCCAACACAGATAACAATAATACTGTGAAAACAACCTAAAACTGTGCACCAGAGTCAACAATTAATTTCACATATGTTCAATATAGGTTTTCTCTTGGGTGTTGGTATAGAATTTAGCCATGGTTACAGAGAAAACAAAGTTACCGTAGGAAAAGGCAGAGATAGCTGTACGATGAGGGAAACGACACCACTAATAAGAAGGAGGAAGACGTTGTAGTGTCTCTACACTACAACCTTTACATGACTCATCCTCCTTCTATACTTAGCACTAGTGTGCCAAGCTAGCAGATAACCATGAGACAAGATTGTACAAAGGATACATGGTGCCCCATAGCAAAAGTTCTAATTTGGTCCCCACCTTAAAAAAAAAGTATTTGGCGAATTAGGCCGGGGGCAGACCGCATAGATGCAGTCACAGAAGGACTTACTGTCTAACTTATAAACACAGGGTGAGGGACATGTATTGTGCTAGTTTCACTGTAATTTTGCTCTTATCAGAGCTCCATACTGTTTTCACACACTACAGTATCAATTTCTTTGCCCCTATAGAGTATGATGCCTTCCACAAACAGTACAATAGCCCTCAGTAAATTTCTGCACACAACCCCAAACACGCACAGTGGGATGAACCACAGTGCCCCCACTAAATTATGATATTGCAATAGTGCCTCCAACACAGTATGATACTTCCACAGTGACCCCAACACAGTGATCCTTACCTACAGCAAGATGATTCTACACCGACCTCCTTTGCTCAAATGTTTCTCCACAGGAGTTAGGGGAGAATCAAGACCCCAGTGTATAACCCCCTGTGGTATACCCCCTCCGGAGAAGCCACAGAGAGGGACTCACAGGACTGTTTTCTCCACAAGGTGAAGTGGAGACCTGGTCTGTCCCCAGCGCGCAGTCTATTGCTTATGTCAGATATTGGGAAGATCTGCGTTCATCATGGTCTCCTTTGTTCCTGAGATGGAGATGATCTACTAAAGGTTTAGTGTTAATCCACTTGACATCATTGGATATACCTAATTTGAGGAACTGCCTCGCTCTGGACTCATTGACCACCATTAACTACCTACCCTGGTCAAATCTCTCCGTGTTCAGAGTTCTCTAGACTATACATATTATTTTGATTCAGCAGTAAATTCTCAAGTATATGCTTTAAATCTTTCATAACCAGTATCAATAGGGTTGCTACCTCATCAACTCTTACTACTGACTTCCTTTCCCTCTTTTTACATCCCTCTTTCTACTCCCTCTATGTCTAACCCACAACTCTTTCTAACTCGTCATCCATAACCCTCTCCTCCTGTATCTATACTATTGAGTGAATTTGTGAACTCTGGTACCAGTTATACCTCTACTTATAATAATAAGTCTACTGTGCCTTAAAGATATTACTGATTACTGTTAAGTGGGGACGGTGCTAATCTACCTTCACCCCATAATCAACCAAAGTCTCGTTAAGTCTATCAACCCTTTCACAAATAAGTCTTATCAATCCCTAACTCTCCAATAACATCCTAAGACTAATTACTAACTAGACATAATGCCTAACACAAAGGTAAAGAACGCAAAGGATAAATTAAACATCTCATCTCCTGAAATAGGTAAAATCTCTGAAAAAAAAACATCCACGAGAGATAGATCAAGATCCCCTAATACATTTGGAAAATCAGACCAATGGTCAGACAGCTTTGAAAATCAAATGGACGAATCCTCATTCCTTGATAACCCTCAGAGTTGCAGGAAACGGAAAGAGTTGGAGACAGATTCTTACTCCAAGTCCAGTTCCTCAGATCACAGATCGATACCAAACCATACTGATTTTAAAACCCCAACTGCTAGTCCATTGAGACAACGCGTACGGGCAGATTCTAACCCCGAATTGAGACAAGACCTTGATAGGGACAAACCTCCCAACAAGGACTTCTTTTTAGAGATCTTTGGCGATTTTAGATCAGCCCTGGACAAGCGATTTGATGATCTAGAGCAGGGGTCTCAAACTCGCGGCCCCGGGCCGCATGCGGCCCCTGGAGCTTCCCTGTGCGGCCCCCAGCACTTTGGACCAAGAACCATGCTGGGGACGGTCCAGTGCATGGTGCCGCCGCTTTCCCCGCTATAACATTACTTGCGGCCGCTTCTCTGTCTCTGCCGCTCGCTCTGCCGCCCGCTCTGCAGCTCTGTAAGCACAATACAAGCCCCTCAGCCAATGAGAGGCCACTGACGTCACCTGCGGGCCTCTCATTGGCTGACGGTGACTCGCATTGAACTTGCAGAGCGAGCGGCAGAGACAGTGAAGTGGCCGCAAGTAATGTTATAGCGGGGAAAGCGGCGGCACCATGCACTGGACCGCCGCCAGCATGGTTCTTGGTCCAAAGTGCTGGGGGCCGCACAGGGAAGCCCCAAGGTCCCCATGCACTGGACCAGCATGGTTAGTAATAAAAGTGTGTGCTAGTGTGAGTGCCTGTGAGTGTGCGTGTGAGTGCCTGTGTGAGTGCCTGTGCCTGTGAGAGTGCCTGTGAGTGCCTGTGAGTGTGAGTGCCTGTGAGTGCCTGTGCCTGTGAGTGCCTGTGAGTGTGAGTGCCTGTGAGTGTGAGTGCCTGTGCCTGTGAGTGCCTGTGAGTGTGAGTGCCTGTGAGTGTGAGTGCCTGTGAGTGTGAGTGCCTGTGCCTGTGAGTGCCTGTGCCTGTGAGTGTGAGTGCCTGTAAGTGTGAGTGCCTGTGAGTGTGCGTGTGAGTGCCTGTGCCTGTGAGTGTGAGTGTCTGTGTGAGTGCCTGTGAGTGTGAGTGCCTGTGCCTGTGAGTGTGAGTGCCTGTGAGTGCCTGTGAGTGTGAGTGCCTGTGAGTGTGAGTGCCTGTGCCTGTGAGTGCCTGTGAGTGCCTGTGAGTGTGAGTGCCTGTGAGTGTGAGTGCCTGTGAGTGCCTGTGCCTGTGAGTGCCTGTGCCTGTGAGTGCCTGTGAGTGTGAGTGCCTGTGAGTGTGAGTGCCTGTGAGTGCCTGTGAGTGCCTGTGCCTGTGAGTGCCTGTGAGTGTGCGTGTGAGTGCTGTGTGAGTGCCTGTGAGTGTGAGTGCCTGTGTGAGTGCCTGTGTGAGTGCCTGTGAGTGTGAGTGCCTGTGAGTGTGAGTGCCTGTGAGTGTGAGTGCCTGTGAGTGTGAGTGCCTGTGCGTGCCTGTGAGTGCCTGTGCCTGTGAGTGCCTGTGAGCGTGAGTGCCTGTGAGTGCCTGTGCCTGTGAGCATGAGTGCCTGTGAGCGTGAGTGCCTGTGAGCGTGAGTGCCTGTGAGTGCCTGTGAGCGTGAGTGCCTGTGAGCGTGAGTGCCTGTGAGTGCCTGTGAGTGTCTGTGCCTGTGAGTGTCTGTGAGCGTGAGTGCCCGTGGGCGTGAGTGCCTGTGAGCGTGAGTGAGCGTGAGTGCCTGTGTGTGTGAGTACCTGTGCCTGTGAGTGTGAGTGCCTGTGAGCGCCTGTGAGTGTCTGTGTTCGTGAGTGCCTGTGAGCGTGAGTGCCTGTGAGTGCCTGTGAGCGTGAGTGCCTGTGTGTGTGAGTGCCTGTGTGTGAGTGCCTGTGTTCGTGAGTGCCTGTGTTCGTGAGCTGGCCTGTGTTCGTGAGTGCCTGTGTTCGTGAGTGCCTGTGTGTGTGAGTGCCTGTGTTCGTGAGTGCCTGTGTGTGTGAGTGCCTGTGTGTGTGAGTGCCTGTGTGTGTGAGTGCCTGTGAGCGTGAGTGAGCGTGAGTGCCTGTGTGTGTGAGTACCTGTGCCTGTGAGTGTGAGTGCCTGTGAGCGCCTGTGAGTGTCTGTGTTTGTGAGTGCCTGTGAGCGTGAGTGCCTGTGAGTGCCTGTGAGCGTGAGTGCCTGTGTGTGTGAGTGCCTGTGTGTGAGTGCCTGTGTTCGTGAGTGCCTGTGTTCGTGAGTGCCTGTGTTCGTGAGTGCCTGTGTTCGTGAGTGCCTGTGTGTGTGAGTGCCTGTGTTCGTGAGTGCCTGTGTGTGTGAGTGCCTGTGTGTGTGAGTGCCTGTGTGTGTGAGTGCCTGTGAGCGTGAGTGCCTGTGTGTGTGAGTGCCTGTGTGAGTGCCTGTGTTCGTGAGTGCCTGTGTTCGTGAGTGCCTGTGTGTGTGAGTGCCTGTGTGTGTGAGTGCCTGTGTGTGTGAGTGCCTGTGAGCGTGAGTGCCTGTGTTCGTGAGTGCCTGTGTGTGTGAGTGCCTGTGTGTGTGAGTGCTTGTGTGTGTGAGTGCCTGTGTGTGTGAGTGCCTGTGAGCGTGAGTGCCTGTGTTCGTGAGTGCCTGTGTGCGTGAGTGCCTGTGTGAGTGCCTGTGTTCGTGAGTGCCTGTGTTCGTGAGTGCCTGTGTGTGTGAGTGCCTGTGTGTGTGAGTGCCTGTGTGTGTGAGTGCCTGTGTGAGTGCCTGTGTTCGTGAGTGCCTGTGTTCGTGAGTGCCTGTGTGTGTGAGTGCCTGTGTGTGTGAGTGCCTGTGTGTGTGTGTGCCTGTCTTGAGAGTGCCTCTTGAGTGCCTGTGGGTGTCAGAGAGCCTGTGGGTGTCTGTGAGTGTGAATGCATGAGGGTGTCAGAGTGCGCGATTTTGTACAGAAGTGTGTGATTATAACAAAAGTCCTTGGCGGTCCGCATTCTTCATCAGGTGGATTTACCTGATGAAGACGGCGGGCCGCCGTGGAAACACGTTGTGGTTTATTAAAGGTAATTAAACGTGTGCCTCCTGTGCTCTAGCGCTTCTGTTATAATCACACACTTCTGTACAAATATCATATCCCCATCCTAGGTTTGCAGCAGGAGCAGCTGTGAGCCAAAGTCACCGCTAACAGAATCCAAAGGACCTGCGGTGACGTAACCGAGAACGTCACAGGGGCAGGTGATCGGCTGCTCGAGTCACCTGACTGGAAGAAGGAGCTGCTCATGGAGGAAACCCCGAATGCTGGAGTCCGGAGCCATCCACTGCGATACGCCGAGGTTGTGCAGGGTTGCAGAACCTCCAAAGGTGAGATGCGAACCCCCCATATCTGTTATTGACGCCCCCTCTAGACCACCAGGTACCGCTCATGGGTTGTGCTTTCACCCCTTTTGTTTCACATGAGTGAGTGTGAGAGTGTGAGTTAATGTGAGTGTGGGTGAGTTAATGTGTGAGTGGGTGTGATTGTGAGTGAATATTTGTGAGTGTGTAAAAAGAAGGCAGACCAGGTTGGGGATATCACTAAAAAAAGAGGTCCAGCATGGGGGACATTACTACACTATGGGGGCCAGGATGGGGACATCACTACAAAAGGGGACCAGTATGGGGGACTGGATGGTGACGTAACTACAAAAGGGGACCAGTAAGGGGGTCATCATTACAAAAAGGGACCAGCACGGGGGACATTACTACAGAAGGGGATCAGGTTGGGGATATTAGTACAAGAGGGCGACCAGGATGGGGACTAGTATGGGGACATTACAACAAGAAAGGGACCAAGATGCAGACATTACTACAAGAAGGGGATCAGGATTTGGACGTTACTACATTGACCAAAAAATCTGGTATTACTAAAAATGTCAGGGTACCGTCACACCAGGTGACATCGCCCCGTGTAAAGTGGCGATTTTGCACCGAAAAATCGGCTGAGAGTGTTCGCCTGGTTTCAGAGCACTGCTGTGTAACCAGGCAACCACTCTCAGGCGATGTGTAAGCATCGCCCCGTGTAACATCGCAAATAGCGATGTTACAGGCGATGTGAGCCATAGGCTCCCATGTTACAGGATCTCTGGTGGGGTTTCTAGACACCCCAACAGCGACATTGCCTGAAACATCGCCAAAGCATCACCGAAGGTATCGCCGCGTCTAAACACACGACGCTGACGGGGTGCCAAAAATGTGCGCGCTCCCGTGTGTCGCCGGCGATGTCACCTAGTGTGACGGTACCCTTAGTCCTACAAGCAATGCGGCCCCCGATAAAAAAATTTTTCTATGTGCGGCCCACCAACCCAGCTGAGTTTGAGACCCTGATCTAGAGGGAGCTATATCAGCTATAACGATTAAAACTGAAAAAAACGAACTTGACATTAAATCTCTCAATACCTCGGTTAAACAGATCTTTAAGGAACAGAAAGCTTCTGATGAAAAAATTTCAGCAATAAGGATGAAGCTGACTGATATTGAAGATAGAGACAGGAGACTGAATTTAAAATTCAGAGGGATCTCAGAGAACATCAAAACTGAGCAGATACAACCACATATCAAAAAAATCATTAGATCAGCTCTACCCGATGTATCTGATCTTGACCTGACAATAGTGAGAGCCCACAGATTGATTAAACCCACTCACATAAAAACAGACGTTCCTAGAGATATAATAGTCAGGTTTCATTTCTACCACACTAAGGAACGCTTCCTGAACTACCTAAAATCTCATAGGAACCTCCCCAAACCGTTTGAAAGAATTAAGATTCTCATAGACCTCTCAAAAGAGACCCTGAATCAAAGAAAAAACCTCGCTGAAGTCACTGAGACACTCCGCAAAAATGAAATCCTGTACAGATGGGGCTTCAACCCAGCTAAAGTTTTATTCACATATAAAAGTAACTCTTTCTCAATAGACAATGCCAAAGAGGGTATGAACACCCTACGTCAACTAAATATCACCATTACTTAATCCATGTTTCACATAATATTTAATGCTGTGGCTTTATTGACCGTAACTGTAGCCCACATAGGAGGTTTGTAGTTCTATTAGACAGATTTGGGACATTCTATTTGTTGCTTGCTATAATATTCCTAGGATAGGTTTATATCCTATGTTCTAGGTTTTTTTTTTCTCTCTATTCTTTATTCTAACTTACTGTACTAGTCTTAGTAAAACTGCTGCTTTGGTTTAAGACTTGAGGTAACTGTTTTTTTTTTTTAGTTGTTTTATAAGACTTTGAACTATTATTATGTCTGCTTCAAGACCCGATTCTCCCTCCCAACATTATACACTGAAAAGAAAACACATCAGATTCCTTACTTCCCTGAGACATCTCCAAACTCAAAACTGGACTCACCATGTCACTTAAACTAATGTCATATATAATGTCAATGGCCTCAACTCACCTAAACACAGATACCTGTTATGGAACCAATCAAAGAATCAAACTCTGAGATAATATGCTTGCAAGAGACAAGATTCTCCTCTACCAAACCTCCTAGATTTGATAACAAAAATTTTCAACGCTACTACTATTCTTCAAACCTAAAAAAAAAAGGCTGGTGTAGCCATTTTGGTAAAAAATTCGGTTACTTTTGAAGAAATCTCGTCACTTGACGACCCCAACGGCAGATATCTAATTTTAATTTGTAAAATTAATAACGTGATATACACAATAGTTAATCTATACCTTCCAAATAAAAGTAATATTACCTTCTTAAACAGAACCATGAAACTTGTAAATAAACACAAAAAAGGTGAACTTATCATAGTTGGAGACTTCAATATTGTGACCCTATATTAGATTCATCTACCAAATCTCGCTTCTTTACACAACCCCTTAATCCATGGCTAAAACGTGCAGAATTGTTTGACGTGTTCAGATGCCACCACGCCAACTCTATCGAGTTTACCCACTTCTCAGGTAGATACAATTCATTCGCAAGGATTGATTTAGTTCTCTCAAACCTTTTCTCCCTCCATAAATTTACAAAGATCTCTATTGGCCCAAGGATGTGGACCGACCATTCTCCACTCCTTTTTGAATTCTCTTCCTCACCAACAAACTACTCCGAAAAAATGTGGAGAAATAATAGTTTCTTATATACACACCCCCACTACAAAACGGAAATCGAAAACTCCATTAAAAACTACTTTTTAGAGAACGACACTAAAGAGATTTCCATTACTACCCTATGGTCAGCATTTAAAGCTGTTTTAAGAGGGAAATTAATACAACTTAACTCGCATCTAAATAAACAAAAACGAGAAAGGACACAAAAATTATTAGATAAAATCCAGACAACAGAAAATTCCCAAATTAACAACCCCAGCAACGATACCTTGGAAAAACTATTTAACCTTAGATCTTAACTCAGAACAGCCCTAACTTCAGACTACGACAAAATGATTCAAAGATCCAAAACCAAATACTACCAATCCGACAATAAACCTACAAAATTTTTCGCATCTAGAATTAAAAATCTAAGGATAAAAAACAGAATTAATGTAATCAAAGACTCAACCGGACAGAAGAAATACCACCCTAAAGAGATAACCAATATATTTGCTAAGTATTACGAGTCCCTATATAACCTCAAATCAGACCCAAATACTCATGTAACGTCCTCCCAAACTATCTTGAAATTCTTGGACTCCCTGAACTTGCCCAAACTTTCAAACTCAGAAATTGACGATTTAAACACACCTTACTCCTCCCTTGAAGTATCCACATTACTCCTGAAGTTAAAAAACGATAAATCTCCTGGCCCTGATTGCCTACAAAACAAGTTATATAAGTCATACTCAAACCTAATATCCCCCTATCTGGTCCGATTGGCAAACTATACAGCATCACAAGGTCACCTACCCTCAGAAATGCTGGAAGCAACGATAGTCGTGATCCCAAAGAACAAGGGAGACAGTACAGACACAAAAAATTATAGACCCATCTCATTACTTAATAGTGACATAAAAATTATAGCCAAAATGATAGCTAATAGATTACAAAAACATATCAACGATCTTGTCAAAACAGATCAGGTCGGATTCATTCCAAATAGAAACTCATCCGATGCCACTAGAAGAATTATTAACTTAATGTCCTATACAGAACTCTCAAAAAACCCGACTGTCTTCTTGGCTCTGGACGCCGAGAAGGCATTTGATAGGGTTAATTGGAAATTTCTCTTCCACACTCTCAATAAATTTGGCATAACAGGTAACATCTTTAACTCAATCTCTGCCATGTACCTTAATCCATCAGCAAAGATTTATGCCATCAACACTCTATCCCAAAAGATTACAATGTCCAATGGTACTAGACAGGGTTGTCCTCTATCTCCCCTCCTTTTTGCCCTTTCTATAGAACCCCTAGCAGAATCAATCAGACAAAATAAAAACATTAAATGCATCCAATTGAAATCCCAAGAACACAAAATCACACTATTTGCAGATGACATTTTATTATACGTCACCACCCCCTTAAAATCTCTTCACCACATCGTCTACACTATAGAAGAGTTCTCCAGAATATCCCACTATAAAATAAACACCAATAAATCTCAAGCTCTTGAATACAATATAGACAAAACATTCCTAAAATACCTGAAAAATTCATTCCCATTCTCGTGGGAAAAAGATAAAATTTCCTACTTAGGTATCTGCCTGACAAAACGGTTCAAGAAACTGATTAAAGTTAATTTCACCAACCTACTCAACACCTTTCAAGAAGACACACATGCCTTATCCAAACTACACCTATCCTGGACAGGTAAAGTGGTGGCATTCAAAATGAAAATCTTTCCTAAATTCATTTATATGACCCGAGCCATCCCTCTTCAGATCCCTAAATCTTGGTTCAATAAATTCCAAAAACAACTTAGAAAATTCCTTTGGAATAATGGAAAATCCAGGATATCTAGTTTCACCACTGAAAGACATAAAAAAAGAGGAGGCCTTGGAATACCGAATCTTTACTACTATTATCTAGCCTCAATCATAAAACTGTCCCAGAGCTGGTTCAGAGATAACAGAGGTTCCTCCATCTGGACATCCATTGAAAAAGACTTATCCAATACTACCTCTCTTCCGGCTCTAATTCTGGCACATCTTCATAAACCGACCAAAATTTCCCCATTCCCACCAACTATTCGAGCCACGGTCTCAGCATGGGAATACTTATTCAAAAAAACCAATCCCACACCTACACGTACAACCCCTAAAAACATTCCCATAGAAACCCTAAAGCTCAGTATTCCTGGTCTAGACATATCCTCCTGGACTGAAAGAGGAATACACTATGTCAACACCCTATTCCCTGATGGTAGATTAATACCTTTTAGGTCTTTGGAAGAGCAATTTAAACTAACATGGAGAGACAGAACAGCCTGGAGATTAATAAACTCCTCCTCGATCTCCTTGATCTCCCATTTTTCCTTCCCAAAACCCTTATCTGACCTATTTGACAATCCAAACAAATCTCTAATTTGGTCAACTAACAATATTTATAGACTTTCAAACGAAGATCTTGTATTACAAAAACTATCTTACATCACCGCGTGGGAGAATGAATTAAACTCAACTATAGATCTAGATAAAATGGCTTCGACAATAGAATTCTCATACTCTAACACTCTTTGTGCCTCTATCCAAGAATCATACTTTAAACTACTAGCTAGATGGTATTGGACTCCGTTAAAATTAAATCGTATTGACCATAAAATATCCCCAAACTGCTGGAGGGAGTGCATGCAAACTGGAACACTCTCCCATATTTTCTGGAAATGCCCAAAAATTGTGAGATTTTGGGTTGAAGTCCAGGACCTTATATTTAAAACTACCAGTATGAAGTTAACACTCACTCCCCAAATGGCTCTTCTCTCATTAGGAGTTCCAGACCTACCTCACAATATTAGATTTATTACCTCTCAGATTCTTTTAACCGCTAAGGTCCTCCTAGCCGCTAGATGGAAAACTACAATCATACCTACATCCCTGGAACTAATTGATAGGATATCCTCCCATTGCACATTCGAATTCAGTTACGCTATTAGAAACAATTCCTACAACAAATATCTCCGTAATTGGGAGCCCTGGATATTGTCCCACTCTCTTAAGCATCTTAATAGGACCATTGACGACACCACCACATCATAATTATTACATTTTAGGAACCTTTAGATGTCTCTAGGGAAAAAGGAGGGGAGGAAGGGGGAAGGAAAAATAACCTGGCTACCTCCTTACTTAAATGATTTAATCGGGTATAATAACCTAGTCTAATATACTCTTAAGTTATGTTCGATATACTTTAGTCTCGTTTAAGACATAAGTTTCTTATTAGTAAAGATTCAGATTGTATAAACTTACAACTCATATTGTAACCCTATGATTATCCCAATGTTTCTGTTTGTTTGTGTTATGTATAATATCCCTATGTATACTAATTACCTTGTATAAACTTTCCAATAAAAATATTTGAGAAATAAATCTGATCTCATGATATATTTTTTCCCCTTTAAGAACAAGAGAATTATGATTGTATTTTACAAATATGATGTAACAGCACTACAAACATCTAGGCCCATTAGACATACAGAATAGCTTTAGTGACCAGTTGGAAAACCTCAACAGTATTGTCACCATGGAGTCTAATGACAAAGTTTAATGCCAATCATAATAAAGTTTTGCAATTAACCTTCCACATCAATGCCTCTGTTATATTTTCAGGAGTTAGCAGCTGAAATGTATTTCACTGTGCATCAGTGATCTTTTGTATATGGACATCAAATTATCATAAACATCCTATTGGGTGAATGGCAGTGGTGTAACTGGAAGCTCATGGACCCTGTTGAGGAAAGTTCCAACTGGGCCCCCAATTATTGCAAATCTTTAATACCGTAGCATTAGTGTTTTCTATAGGCCAAAGGGACTTTTGGGTCCACCTAGGCACCAGTTGTAGGTGTGCCCCTGGTCAATGGTCATCAATATTCAGGAAATGAAAGAAAATGATGGGCAAAGGCTGTGAACATAAATTTCACAAATATTAGGTACATAAAACAATATTGTGTAAATAGTAATAAAAAAGGGAAGAATGAAGGAAAAAAAGTGTGAAAAAAAAGGAAAATACTGTGAAGCTGGCTATCTTCACTTCTCTCAGCAAGCTATGAGACAGAGGGGTCAAAATGTCCGATGTTAAATACAGAGAGTGTACATTAAAGGCAGAGGGGCAATACAAAAGAGTATAAAGATCACAGTCTGTGGTCAGATTCCAATAGTATGGATATGGATAGAGGTAAAGGGGCTAAGCCAAGGAATAGTCCAAGGCAAGGTCCAATGTAAGGTTGGCTTCACACCACAGTTTTCGTGATCCGGGGCTGTCCAGTGTGAACCGGACAGTCCCGGATCCGATTTCGGCCCCAAAGTATTCCTATGGGGCCAGATGGAATTGTTTTGCATTCCAGTTTCCATCGATTCGGCAGAATTCAAGTTTTTGTCCCGGGTTTTGTGTCCGTGGCAAAAATCGGAATAAATCAGATCCTGCCAGATCCTCCCGGATCTGGCCAATCCGGCATCCCCTAACATGGGAGTCTATGGCACCGAATTGCGCTGGATCCGACAGAAAATCAGATCCGGCTCCTGGATGCCGGGTGCTGAGGCTCAGCGTCAGCCGCTGTGAGATCGCTGATTGTTAACGAATGGCCGGGACCATTTTTCGATCGGCGATCTCCCACTGGGCATGCTGCATCGTGGTGTATGACAGGGGCAATGACCAGCGATGTCCATTCTGCGGCTGAGAACCTGATAGATTCCAACGGCGGTGTCGGCGCATCACTGGGTCATTGCTGGTAAGTCTGAGTGTCTGGCATCTCACCAGCGACCACGTAGCAACGAACCAGCGATCCCGGCCAGGTCAGATCGCTGTTGGGATCGCTGGTGCGTCGCTACATATAACAGGGCCCTAAGACTGACAATGATCCTACCATTCCCAGCCAGCTAATTGTCCAGGCAACCACCCTGAAAGGTAATGGTGCTGTCACACAGCACGATCTGGCCAGCGATGCCGGAAGCGATGCGCGGGTGCCCGCTCGCTTCCGACATCGCTAGCCAGCTGTCACACAGCATCGCTGCGGCCGGCGATGTCGCAGCGACACGGGTGGTGACATCGCTCGCTGAGCTGGGCTCAGCCCAGCGAGCGATCTGCAGCAACGCTGCGGTATAGGCTGGCGATGTCACATGGCGCGATCCAGCCTTATCGCGGGTCGCCGGTTGCCAGGTTTATGGTTCTTCCCGTAAACCTGTCAACCTGCGACCACCGATAAAACGCGGTCGCGCCGCTCATTTACACAGTGCGACGTCGCTAGCGACATCGCTGATACGTCACTTTTTCGGCGATGTCGCTAGCGACGTCGCCAGGTGTGACAGCACCATAACACATGGTGAAAGTCCAGCAGGTCCAGCCCGTGATTGGGCTACTGGACGATAGTATCAACAATACACACAGCTCAGTTAGTACGCCCCTGCTATGTATTGTGTAGCTGAGCTGTTACACACTGCGTCCGTAGGACACACTGAGTGGCAGCTTTATGACACATAATGTAAAAAAGCATTTGTCCTACCCACCTTACATACTATGAATCACCAGTAATTGCATATTTTGTCAGGTGCTTCATTGGCTATACAGTATTATATAGTGGCCAATGGGTTCAACTATTGCAGCTATGTGTCCTTCTCATAGAGGGTCCCAGGGCTGATCTGAATTCTATCCTCTGAGGATCCTCTTGACTGCAGGGATCATATTCTGAGTGACTGGAAAAATAAAGGGGACCTGATATGAATAACAAAGACGGTACTCCAAAAGAAGTCACAAGTTAGAGTATTGTAATCCTGATTGAAACATTTTAGCTTAATCTTAGGCTTTCTCGAACTAGGAGGCTTTTACTTCTGACTCAGATGAAACCTGACTACTGCAGCTAAAGTTCTTCATCATGCAGGAGAACAAAAAGTGGAAGAACATGCAGTCAAAAATTAATAACTAAATAATGGTACTCTACTTTGAAAATGTCATCTTGTCCCACAAAAGCAAGTGCCCACTCTCATTGGGAGAATAAATCTGCTTTATCACTTTTACTACATGGTGAAAGGCATAAAAAAACAACGAAATGGAATAGAAAGCAATCAAAAATGTTATGTATCTCAAAATAGAACCAATAAAAACTTCATCTTATCCTACAAAAAACAAACAAGCCCTTCCATAAATCTAGTGTTGATGTAATTGCTAAGATCCGAAGAATAAAGACATCACTTGCATTGCACAATGAACAGCATGAAAATAGATACGGTAAGTAACATCAATTGAACTGCTGTTGATTGTTCACCCAAAGATCGCAATAAGTCAATAGCAAAAAATCGGAATAGTAGTAAAGCAAATACTGAACATTGTAACAATCAGAACTATTAATGGCTCAGCCTTCACTGAGCCGGGGTGTAATGGCAACCAACTGTCATGGTGGTCTCTCTGGCTGGCAGGCTGTCCTCAGCAGAATAAGATGGGGTTAAAGTTGTGGATGAGGACACAGGATCAGCCGCTAAGAATAAGTGAAGTCCAGGCCTCAGGTGCAAGACAATAAGACTCACGTTTACTATAACAGTTTATGATGGTGGTGGTATTATAGCTTTCCACAGTTGTTCAATATTATTATTAAAGCGCCATTAATTCCACGGCGCTTTACATGTGGGAAGGGTATACATAGACAAGTGCAATGAACATGGACAATATGAGGCACACAGGTACAGAAGGAGAGAGACACTGTCCACGAGGGCTCACCATATATTTATTCAATGTACAGAGTCACAGCCTCCGATGGTGTGATGAACTCAGCTCTCTGTCTGGCAATGTGTAGACGTTTAAATGGAATTCATTTCTTTTTGTACCTTAAGGGTTAATGTCAGTAGCTGTGGTTCTGCAGTATTAGATTGTTTTGCTGTCTGTATCACATGATGTGGTTGACCACTCCTCTAGCCTTTCAAGGAAAACTGTCAGGTCAAAAATTCATATGTAACCGCTATCATTTTCTAATTCCTTGCTCTAAACTTTCTCTATCCATGTATTTCTTTAATTTATATTTCCCTCCTATCTTCTGTAAACTTCAAATAAAGAGATTCATTCCATCTGTCACTCACAGTGAGTGATCCACTTAGTTCTCTGCTATCCCATCCCCATAGCATGAATATGCATGTCAGTTACTCACACCACATCACTGCACAGGACATCAGTGTGTGTGTGGGGGGTGTATTCTCCCCTGTGCTCTCTGTGTTTGTAGCATCACAACAGATCAAATACAACAAAAAAAGGTGTCACAATAGAGATTCCTGCTTAGAGAAAGAGAAACAATTGGAGTCCAGATAAGGCAGATCTGCAATAGCTCTCTTCATCAGTGTCCTCAACAGAACAGAATGTACTTAAACCTGACACTGCACTGTTAGGAAAGGGAGGAGTGAGGAGAGAGCTGATGAGAGGGAGTGCATATTTACATGACAGTTTATACAGCAGCCGGACTATTCCTGTTTGCTTATAATGAATAGGACTAATCCAGAAGCTCCCTGCAGGGTCTGACAGTGCTGATAATATGGAAACTACAAAGGGTACAATAATGATTTTTACATGTTTTAAAAGGTCTGCTCAGGCCCTCTTCAAGGGTAATATTAGTTTCATATTGAAAAATGACGTGACAGTGTCCCTTAAGTAGTCCCATGACCCATCACCTGATGTTGCTGACAGAGTTCATTCTCTGTTCTCACCATGAGCTGTGTGGACACTGAGTGCATTTTTTGCTGAAGCCTTCCAGAAGCTTTTACCTTGGAGATAGCCATATTGTGTGGGAGTTGCTGTTCTTATTCCAGTCTATGTGTTATTTTGCACAAATAGCAAAAAACCTATAAGTAACAATTCTACAAATTTGGATCATATAATAAATCAAATGGTTTCGTCATTAAAAAGTACAAATCATTCTAATAAAACAAGTCCTCATACGGCACATGAATGGCTAAAGAACGTCTCTGAGAAGATGAGGGTGAAGAAACTAGAGCAAAGGAAGAGAACAGACAATGGAGTGAAGGAGTTAATTCCAACATGTTGCTAGATTGTTTTGCATACTCTGAATGACACCTGGGGACACATGAATAGGGGCAAATACTTTAATTTTTTTTAATTTTACTGCAAAGCAACCAACTGAACGTAATTATTAATTCATGTCTAAAAACCACAAACCGTCACAACTCACATCTGTTATGGAATCTGCATGTAAATTGTTTATTCAGCTATATTTGCATCTATAATTTGGATGTATATTTATTCAAATATGGAGTAGAATTAGCATAACATACTGATCGGTGGTCAGAAATCTGGAGCACAACACCGAATATAAGTGGTTCATTATTCACTCTGATTTCTTATGGCTGGTCGATCACAGTAAATGAAGTCCACGTTGACACCATGCTTATGTCAATACTGACTATCCACTAGACTGTTTAACATATTTTAAGTTTAAAGTGATAATGAACATAAATATTGATTTTTTCCATGTTGTTGCCAGACAGCTTTCTTCCAAAAAAGCGCCACCCTCTCTACAGGTTGTGCGTGGGATTACAGCACCATTCTTATCACTAGAGTTGAGATGCATAACCAGACCCACCTTGTAGACAGTGATTATGCTGTTTACAGAAAAAAAGGTAGCCATGTTTCTACAATGCTGGACAATCCTTTAGGACAGGGGTGAGGAACTCCAGGCCTCGAGGGCCAACAACAGGTCATGTTTTCAGGATCTCCTTGGTATTGCACAGGTGGTAATAAAATCACCTGCAATGGACATGATTTCAACCTCTGTGCAATTGACTCGCCCACTAGGACCATGGGGTACTCAGAACCGGTCGGCAGTTCTGCTGGGGGAGTCACGCGGAGCTAGACCTGGCTCCGTGGCCCTGGGTGGTCAATAAAAGGGACAGGTTTTAAGGAATACATGTGACGCCACCCATGGTGTGTGGATATGGGTAGCCGCCGCTGCTGCAGAACCTCTGGGGACGATGGAAGGGCAGCTAAGCTGGTGTTGCTCCCAACGGGTGGAGCGGGGTCTCCAGGGTCAGTTATAACACTTTATGTAAGAGATGGTGGACATCAGGGTGCAGGATAGAGGCGTGGGAATAACTGGAGGCCACAGCAATGAACATTTCCTTTACCTTCACTTGTTCGTTGCAGTTACAGTCCTGGGCACTGGTTTAGATGTTACTGTGGACCCAGGCAACCTGGAAGCAATCAGGAGATCCACCTAGCCAGGTGGGTTCGAGGCTTCCCTTCTGTGCTTTCTCTTGTGGGTCCCTGCTGCTGCATAAAGCTGAGCTGTGTCCCACTTCTTCTCTCTCCTAGTCTGTACCTGTATAGCAGGCAGCGCGAGCCCTGTTCCAGGGGTCACTCCTCAGTGAAGGCCCCGGGCTCTAGTATGCTACTGTGCTACAGGCATTAGATAGGCCAGGGGACCTGGAATCCCCGCCTCTCTGCATTTCTGCTGCTGGGCCATTAGTACCCAAACGGCATTGGACTCCGGTGTCCGGTTTCTGGCGCCTTCTCCTCTGGGGTGGGCTCGACACCGCTCTACCTCCCAGGCTCTCCTCTCCTTCTCCTCAGACCCACTCCATGATTGTTCTGTTGTTCTTCCTGGCTGTTCTGCCTAACCCCACCTCCAGGCCAGAACTTTTATAGGGAAGCTCCCCTTAAGCCAGGTTCTAGAGCTCCCCCTTCTGGTCTGGATACAAAAAAGAGTTGGATGCTGTGTCACTTGAATAGGGAATTCCCTTCTTGCTTCCAGACGTGACATCACCCCCTGTGAGGGAGGCAATGCCACTGTTGCAAACAGACTCCTGGGGTGCTACACAATACTAAAGAAATCCTGGAAACATAACCTGTTGGCGGCCCTTGACATCTAGAGTTCTCCACCCTTGCTTTAGGGCGAGTGTACATGATCAGTGTTAACAGTGTTTTGGAGGCACCATATTTTCACTGCATTCAAAACACTACGTTATATAGTGTCAGCACACTGGATGGTTTGTATACAAATCCCATGTGCTATGTGCCTCTTTTAGATGCTACATAAACTTACAGTGAATGGCTTCCCAAACCATAGCATGTCAATTTATGCTTGTGGAGATGCAAGTTTTCTCAGTGGGAGAACACAGCGAAAATACTCTGCACACAGAATCCTAAACATGCACACGAGCGCTGTATTCAGGAAAGAACATTAGCATCACCACAAGATGAATGACGCTGTGTCTATGTGGCGCCCCTTCAGATCCAGTCACTACAGAGGTACTGCACCCAACTTAGAGGTGTAGTACCCCACTCTCGGGTAAGGAAAGGACGATATGAAGTAAAAATGTATGATAAAATGAGCGCTAGGAACAGAAACAGGCACTGGGCTCTTATCGAATATTACCTTTCAACTTTATTGTGAACAGTAGATGGTATAGGTCTCCTCGCCACAACATGTTTCGACACTAAAGGTGTCTTTCTCAAGTGGATGTCAGACCCATAGTAAAATTCCCCTTTTATTCTCAACCCGAACTAATCACTGATAAAAAAGAGGTGTGCTACACATTCCTATCTGCAGATTCAATTATTTAAAGGTATATACATACATTATATCTACCAGAACATAAAAACATACATATACCATATCTATTATATACACCCATATATAAAGATAAAAATACAAACAATACTATTTAAAAACTGTAAAAATATTTTAAAATTTCTTTTCCTTTTTTTTTTTTCCTCTTATATAAAAATAAAATATTAAAAAAAAAAAAAAAAATAAATATATATATATATATATATATATATATATATAAATAAATAAAAATAACAAAATAAAAAAATATATACTGATGCAGTATCATATCAATATAACCCCTTGCTTCGGCTAATTTGCACAGTGTGGCGCAACAATTCATTGGGTAAGGAAAGGAGCACTGATAGGTATCCAAGTGCCCAGACACCACACCCCACTCCAGATCAGGGTCAGGGCAAGATTGCTCCTATGAGACAGCACAGTCCCTGATCCTGTCTGGAGAAGAGGAACCAGGGTAGTGGGGTTGGGTGGAGAGTAGTGTTTAGGGGAGCACCCGCGAAGGATGAAGTCAGGGAGGAGACAAGTAAATGATGTGGGACACTTGATGGACAGTATAAAGGGGATGATAGAAATATCTAGAGCCAGTTGGTAGTTGGTGGAAGAGTAGCCGGCAGGAGTCTGTGAGGGCCAGAGTGTCTGTCAAGTAGAGGGTAACATCTGGAAAGAGACGTCCAGAGGACTGAAGCCAGTGGGAGCTCGTACTAAGACCTGAGAGAGAGAATGAAAGTGCTTCAGAAAACAGAAGAGGTCCCAGGGGACAGGGTAGTGAGCTATCCACTCGGGGACACCAACATCCACAGTGACTATAATCAAGTGGAGGGACCAGGCCGCAGAAAAGGGGTACAAGCCCCAGACTAGTGGAGAACTCCAAGATCAGATAGCAACTCGGGGGCTGCAGTTTCTCTATGCGCCACAGCCGAAACAGAGCACATCTGCTGAAAAGTTGGCCACATACGGTTCTGGGACTGACGATGTAGTAACCCTAAAAAGGACCCGTGATCACCAGCTCGAGGCACTGTATGTGCGAGGTGCAGGGCAGGAGGGCGAAGCAAGCGCAGAAGGAGAGTCGACCGTGAAAGGACAGTAGCAAGGGGTACCGGTTTGTGCCACCACCTTACTCGGGAGTTAGCTGGAACCAATACTTCATCTCCACGGACTTAGCACTCCGTGGGTTGTTACAACGGTGATGACTGCTGTGACTGGGAACGACAAAGCTGTGAGTAAACATCTTGAGACTGCACCCCGCTGTGTCTGTGACTCTCTTGCTGCGCCCCTGTGCTGAAACACCGGTACAACTCATTGATAACATCTGCTGCCCTGTGGGATCGGGCTTTCTTGTAGAGGGCTCCCTATCAAGCTGCCTTACTATCAACCCCCTCAGAGGAACTGTAAAGCAGCTGCGGCCATTAATAGCCACAACTTGCAGCTGGTGTCACATAAATTAAAATCCCCAAGTCTGTTAACCCGTTCCCAAGAAAAACCTTTCCTAGACTCCCATCCCCGAGACAGACACCATGACATCCCCAACAACGACACCGAACAGGGCCCGGTCCCGAATACCATGGCCCAAAGGGGCGAGTCATCTACAAAACAGCATCTCCTATTCATGGCCTTGTACCCTTAAAGTCCCATTCACATGTGCATAGTAAACCCTAAACAATAACTTAAATGTTTACAAAAGTGCTTTCAAAATGACTCCAATACTTGGGTCATTCCATTCTCCCATATTCAGTCTCACTGTAGTATGTGAGAAGAAAAGTCCAACTCTCCCTCCTATGAAGTTCCTTAGTATATGTAGCAAGGAGACATGTTCCAACACTACACACCTTCTTCAACCCCATTTCTTGCCTACTAAATGTGTGCAGCTGGATTCATACTAAGAAAACATGATCAGGAGAACAGCAGATTATGTGAGGTGTCAATCTGGAAAATTAGGAATATCAACACTTCCGGGAATACAGTAAATCTCCTCATTTTTGGGGAAACTGTTAAGAATCTTTTCACATGAGATCCTGTTCAGCCCTTGGCTATAACATACCTCTTGTATATGAATACAAACTATGGCCACATGAATATAGCCATAATAGGCTTGCCCAAAACACTACTGGGCCCAAGCAGGGGAGAAAAAAATTTACACTCACCTTCCAGCTCGGCACTGATCCTGTATAGTCAGTGCTGCACTCCCCACTGGTCAGTGCTAATGTGAGGAGGTAGTGGGATTCTGGCAGGATTCACATAGGATTTGACTACAGTTGACTTTAAACATGCAGGTTCAGTTACACCTAAAAATACTCAGTTAGGTGGTGTATGTAACTCCGCAGCAAACAACTGTAAGGTATGTGAAGTCCTCCTATGGACCAGAAAGTAGAGGTCTATGGGCCAAAAATGGGTGGATGACCCCAATGCTAGAGATTAAGGTAGCGGATGAACAGCAGGCCAGGCCCCTGACCTTTCCTGGCATGGTTAAGCAACAACTCGTGAGCTGCAATGATCCACAACTTGGTGTGGAACCTTTGGTAGTGAGTTTAAGCAGAGAGTTTTTGCTGGGACTATGGCATCCCCTTAGCTCCCTCTTATCTAAAGAGGATAGGGCTTCCAAAGGAAGTGCCTGAGAAGCTGGGACTCAGTCTATCGGAGGGCCCAGGACTCGATCCTGTCATATTAAGTGTGCCCTTTGGAGATCCTCCATATAAAAGGAATGCAATGGTGGACCGTTAGGTAGGGAACGAAACTTAAGAGACTTTATTACTGTGTATCTGAAGATATATGATGAGAATGTACATAAGATTTGTGCCTGCTACCTTACACTTAAAGTTGAATGTGTTTAAATGAAAGAAACTGTGAGAAAAAACTGTTTGCTTAGTTGTCTGTCTTCACTGCGGATGAGACCTGGTTTGCCCAAGACATTGGCAATATACAGCCAATTTAAATGTATGACCTGCACCACTCAAACTCTTGCACCCAAGCAGGTCCACCACACCACCAAACGCAATATCCCCCACTCTGTGGAGATAGATGAGGCATATGAATACCAAACCTCACCCATGGCTACCACCCTGGGCCACCCTCATACTTATCCCAGCAAAACGCACAGAGCCAATTACAGAGGATTAGTCCAGTATGAGAGGTGAGTATTTATATTTTTAGTTTCCCTCACCTCCTTTAGCTCATTAACAAGAGGGTGTCCAGTAGTAGACAACCTATTTAAGAAGAGAAGTTTAGAAGCTGCGAGATATTTGGCTCCACTTATTGTAGGTTTGTTCAGCAAAGTCTACAAGGATCAAGCCATGACAAAACCTAATCTCCTCCCTATAGATGCCAAGGTGCGTCTTGCAGTCTTCCCATAAAATTGCCCAGTTTATTCACCACCGGACTTCTAATCTGTGCCTTGTTTATCAAAGTACCAAATACATCCATTGCCATACAATAGTCCTTGAGGTGCCCACAAGGTGTTTGACAGTTGATCTAGCTGTAAAAATACTTTAGATTTACGGGGAAGTGGTAAAATAAAACCAGGTACAGTTAACAATGGGAATAGGAAACACAACATGTCACTTGCTAGAAAGGTAAAGAAAGATAATTGGTTGTTCTCCTCTAGTAATTAGTACTATGCTGAATCACTCACTGAATGGCATTTATTAGAACAGACAGTGGCTGAATATGGAGTCCTAGGGTTTAAATGAACCTGTCAAGTAGACAATGATTGGTTAATGGAGAGGAGAATAGCATAGTATATATATAAAGTAGAATGTAAAAACGAAGAATAAAACTTACCTTTCTTGGTTATTCTATGTTTTTCCAATTTACCAAAAACTATGAAAAAATGAAAGGGAGCAAATGGTATTCACAAAAATGAAAGGTCCTAATTACAGTTCAGCATTTAAAGGGCACTTCTAGTTTTGTCCTTGGTCATGTCTTTTGACAGATGTTTACAACTGAGAAACTGTTAAAAATAATAGAAAAACTCCTGTTAGGGTCTTATCTGGACACCACTGCTCTCCTTGAGACTGACTCCCTGCATTGCTGTTAGGCAACTGAGCCGGTCCTGACTGGGGTCTATCTATATTATCAATCCGCTTCTCTAATATTGTGCATTACAATCTGAAATACATCAGCTTTGATAGCAGAGTCTACTCTGGGGAAAGTGACCTGGGGATTGCTAGCAGCTAAGTTCAGGTCTCTGTGTAGGGGGATAAAGGTTTAACCTTCCAATGCAAATCTGTTGCAGAAGATCCTGATCTTCCCATGAAAGGTGTCATGCCGCCTTCAGATCCTGTTCACACTGGAGAGTCTGATGTGCAGCTTTAGACCTCTTTGTTGCTCAGTCTGAGTTAGGGCGTCGGCGGTGGTTAGTTCACTGATGTTCAGCTTTGCAGGAGTTAACTTCTTGATTAGTGTCAATTGAAGGCTGAGGTTGCTGGACTGCCTTCTCCCTTTAAGTATGGCTCAGAACATTCCTGGACGCCGACTATAGCATTTGTGTGCCTCTTGCTAACCGGTCCTGTGTTGGAGTTTTGTCACGTGCTTAGTTAGCGCTGACCTTACTTGATGCTGCTGTGTCTGTGTTTGTCTTTAAGAGCTGCATGGTTGATGGTTGTGAAGGTCCTGGGCCTCCTGTGTTGTACTCCAGAACTGCATTCACTAAGAGGTTCGGCTGCTGGTTGGGGGGTTAATGTGTGACTCACCAGGACTCCCCTGCCCCTGGCCTTTAAGTAGCCTCTCCTTCCATCAGGGCATGCTGCTAATAGAGTTTCACTACCGTGTTTCCCCGATAGTAAGACCCCCCCGAAAGTAAGACAGGGTGGGGGGGGGACGGGGGGTCTGCTAATGTAAGACCCCCCCAAATGTAAGGCAGGGTAGGGGGGAGGGGGGGTCTTACTATCTGGGAAACACGGGGGGGGTTTACATACATACATACACACGTACAGACACATATATACACATATATACACACCACACTTACCACACACACACATAGCACCACTTCTTACCGGGTCCGGTGTGGAGTCCCCGATGATCAGCATAGCGGCGCTCAAGCAAGCGTCATCGGGCGCTTGCCTCTGACGTCAGCGCCGCTATGCTGATTGGCCCACACTATGACCTGGGCGGAGCTGCGGCTTGAACTCCGGAAGAGCAAGGACCATGAAGCCTAGGACCGGCAATACCGGTGCAAAACGGCACCGGAACATGGCGGACGGCAGCGGATCATCTCGGGGACCGAACCGGAGCACAGAGGACGGCACAGGACCATCGGGGACCCCACACCGGACCCGGTAAGAAGCGGTGCTATGTGTGTGTGTGGTGTGTGTGGTGTGTATGGTGTGTATACATGTGTAACATAGTACATAGTAACATAGTAACATAGTTTTTAAGGTTGAAGGAAGACTTTAAGTCCATCTAGTTCAACCCATAGCCTAACATGTTGATCCAGAGGAAGGCAAAAAAAACCCATGTGGCAACACTAAGCTCCACATTGGGGGAAAAAATTCCTTCCTGACTCCAGGTACGGCAATCAGACTAGTTTCCTGGATCAACGCCCTATCAAAGAATCTAGTATGTATAACTGGTAATATTATAGTTTTCAAGAAAGGCATCCAGGCCCTTCTTAAATGTTAGTAGTGACTCACTCATTACAACAGCATGTGGCAGAGAGTTCCATAGTCTCACTGCTCTTACAGTAAAGAATCCGCGTCTGTGATTATGATTAAACCTTCTTTCCTCCAGACGTAGAGGATGCCCCCTTGTCCCAGTCTCAGGCCTAAGAGTAAAGAGATCATTAGAAAGGTCTCTGTACTGTCCCCTCATATATTTATACATTATTATAAGATCACCCCTAAGCCTTCGTTTTTCCAAGCTAAATAACCCCAAGTTTAATAACCTGTCTTGGTATTGCAGACCCCTTAGTCCTCTAATGACCTTTGTCGCTCTTCTCTGGACCCGCTCTAGTTCAGCTATGTCTTTCTTATACACCGGAGACCAGAATTGTACACAGTATTCTAAGTGTGGTCGCACTAGTGACTTGTATAGAGCTAAAATTATGTTCTCCTCATGAGCATCTATGCCTCTTTTAATGCATCCCATTATTTTGTTTGCCTTTGCAGCAGCTGCCTGACACTTGCCACTAAATGTGAGTTTGTCATCTACCTATACACCCAGGTCTTTTTCAGTGACAGTTTTGCCCAGTGTTTTACAATTAAGCACATAATTATACCTTTTGTCTCCTCTGCCCAAGTGCATGACTTTACATTTATCCCCATTAAAGCTCATTTGCCATTTAGCAGCCCAAGCTTCTAGTTTACATAAATCCTCCTGTAATATAAAATTGTCCTCCTCTGTATTGATTACCCTGCAGAGTTTAGTGTCATCCGCAAATATTGAGATTCTACTCTGTATGCCCCCTACAAGGTCATTAATAAATATATTAAATAGAAGCGGGCCCAACACTGACCCCTGTGGTACCCCACTGTTAACTGTGACCCATTCTGAGTGTGTTCCATTAATAACCACCCTTTGTTTCCTATCACTAAGCCAGTTCTTAACCCACTTACACATATTTTCCCCTATTCCCATTGCCCTCATTTTATGTATCAACCTTTTGTGTGGCACCGTATCAAAAGCTTTTGAAAAGTCCATATACACCACATCCACTGCATTTCCTTGGTCCAGTCCAGAACTTACTTCTTCATAGAAGCTTATTAGATTAGTTTGACAGGAACGGTCCCGCGTAAAGCCATGTTGATAATGGATCATGAGGTTATTTTTCTTCAGATACTCCAGTATAGCATCTCTTAGAAAACCCTCTAGGATTTTACCCACAGTAGAGGTTAAGCTTACTGGCCTATAATTTCCAAGTTCAGTTTTTGTCCCCTTTTTGAATATTGGCACCACATTTGCTATACGCCAGTCCTGTGGTACAGACCCTGTTATTATGGAATCTTTATATATTAAAAATAATGGTCTATCTATGACAGTACTTAATTCCTGCAGCACTCTGGGGTGTATCCCATCCGGGCCCGGGGATTTGTCAATTTTAGTGATTTTTAGATGATGCCGTACTTCCTCTTGGGTTAAGCAGGTGACATTTAATTGAGAATTTTTGTTATCACTGATGTAAATACTTAAGTCCCAAAAAAAGGGTTGAGAAAAGTATTATAGGAGTGATACCTTTATTGGCTAACAAGAAAAATTATATTTGTAAGCTTTCAGAGCTCAAGGCTCCTTCATCAGACAATATCACAAATGAGTTACTGAGACATTTAAATACAAAATACAGTAGGAATAAGGAAAAGGAGGTGTGTTAAGGAAATGAAAATGAAGTCTTTGTTAATGATGTAGATGACATGCAATGGTCATTTACACATCAGAAGATCTTCTTGTGGAAGTGTTAGTTGTGTCTAGGTAATGAGTCATAAATCCAGGTGTCAAATTAAGTCCTTTTGTTAAGGTTTGGAACATTCTTATGAATTTGAATTCCCAGATTTTACGTTCTCTGTCATTTTTAAAGTGACCTTTCAATATCAGGACTGTTAGGTCGGCCATGCTGTGTCCAGGCTCAGAGAAGTGAATTCCTACAGGCATATCCAGCTTATGTTTTATTGTATGTCTATGTAAATTCATCCTTGTCTGTAGCTTTTGCATTGTTTCCCCAATATACATTCCTGTAGTGCACTTTGTACATTGTATCATATACACCACATTGGAGGATGTACATGAAAAGAAGTCCATGATCTTATAGTCCTGATTTGTGTTGGGTATAAAGACTGTATCTGTTGGTGATATGTGGGCACAGGTCTTGCATTTCTTGCTGTTACAGGGGAATGTGCCCGTCTGTGATGGTGATGTGAGGACACTTCTGACAAGGAGATTCCTTACATTGGGGGGCTGTTTGTAGGAGAGCAGTGGCAGTTCTGGGAATATGACTTTAAGTCTGTGGTCTTTGTGGAATATGGGCTGAAGATCAGCACCAATTCTCCTTAGGATGTTCATATGAGGATTGTATGTGACCACAAGAGGCACCCTGCTGTTGTCCTCCTTCTGTTTGTAATCCAGGAGGCTGCTTCTTGGGAGTATAAAGGTATCACTCCTATAATACTTTTCTCAACCCTTTTTTTGGGACTTAAGTATTTACATCGATTTTTCTGGCTAACACGGTACAACAATATTATTTTGTATTATACTCTGTTATCACTGATCATATTGTCTGTCATGGGATTTTCTTGTGTAAATACTGTTGAAAAAAAGTCATTTAGCATATTGGCTTTTTCCTCATCCTCATCCACCATTTCACCCAGATTATTTTTAAAGGGGCCAACACCATCAATTTTTAGTTTCTTACTATTTATGTAGTTAAAAAATGTTTTGGGATTCTTTTTACTTTCTCTGGCAATGAGTCTCTCTGTCTCAATCTTTGCTGCCTTGATTTGCTTTTTACAAATGTTATTTAATTTTCTGTATTTATTTAATGCTTCATCACTACCTACTTGCTTTAATTCCCTAAATGCTTTCTTTTTGTCACATATTGCACCTCTTACCGCTTTATTTAGCCATAGTGGTTTCCTCCTATTTCTAGCATGCTTATTCCCATAGGGTATATATTGTGCACAGGTCCTATTCAGGATGCTAATAAACATCTCCCATTTGTGTTGTGTACTTTTATGTCTCAGGACATCGTCCCAGTTTATTGCACTAAGATCATCTCTCAACCGTTGGAAATTTGCCTTCCTGATGTTTAGTGTCCTTGTAGCCCCTCTACTACACGTCTTAGTAAAGGATACTTGAAAGCTTATTAAGTTATGATCACTATTACCCAAGTGACCTCCAACCCGTATATTTGATATGCGGTCCGGCCTGTTGGTTAATATTAGGTCCAGCAGTGCCCCCCTTCTTGTTGGGTCCTGAACCAGTTGTGAAAGGTAATTGTCTCTCATAGTTTTCAAAAACTTATTACCCTTGCTGGAACTGCAGGTTTCTGATCCCCATTGTATTTCAGGGTAGTTGAAGTCCCCCATAATAATGACTTCTCCCTGAGTCGCTGCTTCATCTATTTGCTTTATGAGGATATTCTCCTCCACTTCCATTATTGTTGGTGACTTATAACAAACCCCTATCAGTAATTTATTATTTTTTCCCCCTCCCCTTATCTCCACCCACAGGGACTCTACATTTCCATTAGATTCACCTATATTATCACGCAGGATGGGTTTTAAGGATGATTTTACGTATAAACATACACCTCCTCCTCGCCTATTTGTACGGTCATTTCTGAACAGACAATAGCCCTGTAAATTAACAGCCCAGTCATGGCTCTCGTCCATCCAAGTCTCCGAAATCCCCACCATGTCATAATTATTTTCCAGCAAAATCAATTCTAATTCCTCCATTTTGTTGGTGAGACTTCTGGCATTAGTGTACATGCACTTTATGCATCTCATGTATGCATGTGTCTGTCTGTATGTGTGGGAATGTGTGGATGGATGGCTGCAGTGTGTGGATGGATGGATGGATGGATGGTGGGGCCTCCAATGTAAGGCCCCCCCCCGAAAGTAAGACAGGGGGCCACTTTTGGCCACAAAAAGAATGTAAGACCCTGTCTTACTTTCGGGGAAACACGGTATATGCCAGGAAGCCGTGCTGTGCTGACCTGTGTGTTTGTATTGCTGAAGACCGTTTATTTGGAGGTGCTGTATCCCAGTTCTGTGGAGGGAGGTTAGGGGGGAATAGCGCAGGGCTGGTGGAAGAGTTTTAGGAAGAGGCTGGAGGCCCGAACCTTCTCACCTTCAGAGATAACTTCGGGATCAGGGCCATTCAGAGTTCCTAGACTAGGGTCAGACTAGTCTTCCCTGGTCACGCTGCCCATAACTGCCATTCCCTCATCAGATTTCTCACTACACCATGACAAGTTGCTGGTGAAATCCTAATCGTTTCTTGCTATCTGGTGACGTATACCTTGGTGTTTTTTCCATTCCTTATTTTGTATTTGAGTTCTCCCTATACACATATGTATATTCCGAATTGTTTACTGTGTGAGACTGTTTCCTTTATTTCCGTCTGTTTTATCTGTGAGTTCCATTACGATTCACTTCCTGGGGTGGAGGTTGGGGGATTATCTAAGGGCTGGTCAGGAGAAAGGGACAGGTTGAAGACTCAAGCCTTCTTACCATTAATGGTACCCCTGAGTTAAGGAAAGTCATGGTTTTCCTAGCCTGAGGGGCAGTTCAGGGGCCCAGGTTCCTTATCTCCTGTTTTCCCATAGCTCCCCATGACACTAGGCCACCTGTATGTTCAAGGGCATCGCTGATGTACCCTTACCTGAAGGCTATGACTTGGCTTCAGCTTTACATCCAGTCAAGCTTATACACCCACAGTCATTTACTTGCACTTCTGGCCTTAATTTACCATCATCTCTTCATTATGATGGCAGTCCAAAGACCTCCAGAGGTTTCTCAATCAGAGCACTATTCTAGGACCATATAAGTACGGTAAAGACAAATAATTTTCCATCTAATAGGGCAATGGAAACCATACATAACTTCCCTCTTGTTCAGTGAACTTCTGGCTTGGCTCACCCCAATCTGGAATAAAACTGTAATGTCTTACCTACTACTGCTTATCGACACGAATTAGTTTAAGACTCATTTACAGCTCTTTCTTGTCTATGCAATGTTTAAAAAAGAAAGAAGTATGTATGGATATTGGGATCACCAAATAAAATAATGAGTATACTGTATTAGAAATTTCAACACAAAATCAAAAACATATAAAAAATCCAAACACGTGACATAATAGTACTGTCAATGTATCCAAAATAGGATTAATACCCTTCCTCAAATGTCCAAATGGTAGCAACTCATAGAAAACCCCATATGCAAACGTATATAAGTTGCAAATATCTGACAGCAATAATGGCACACGATGATAATATATGCTAAGATGTTAATATTAAAAAGAAGAAAACATGTTCATCAAGTATAGGTAAATGTGAAATTATGTAAATAAATCTGTAAATAAATAAAATCTGATTCTGATCTGGCACAAATCCTGAGTCATATAAAAAGGCTTGTTAAAGAGTCAATTATAACTTTTAGGATTGCTACCTTTATTAGGTGGCATAAGAGTTTTTCCCTTCCTCACTGAAGGGGCAATTTGCATATGTGATCACTCACTGTGATTGACAGATGGAATGAATCTCTTTTTTGCAGTTTACAGATGATAGGGGGTGAGTATAAAAAAAAATATAATGAATAGAAAGAGCATCACCAGAGGACTTGGAAAATTATATCAGTTACATATGGAGTTTTGACCTGACAGATTCCCTTTAAGTGATCACTCACTGTGATTGACAGATGGATTTAATTTTTTTTTGCATCTAACAGAGGATAGGAGGGGAGTATAAATAAATGAAATACATGAATAGAAAGAGACTCACCAGAGGAATTAGAAATTGATATCAGTTGCATATAGATTTTTGACCTGACAGATTCCCTTTAAGTGATAACTCACTGTGATTGACAGATGGAATGAATCTCTTTTTCCTCAGTTTACAGATTATAGGGGGTGAGTATAAATAAAAGAAATATAAGAACAAAAAGAGCTTCACCCGAGGAATTAGAAAATGATATCAGTTACAGTTGGATTTTTGACCTGACAGATTCCCTTTAAATTAATCAGGAAACTTCTTAGCAACAAAAAACTACTTTTATTGCCTTTATATTTATTGGGAACCATAATGGCCTAATACATTAATCATGATAAGAATAAACATTTATATATAGCTTTTACTTTATGACTCGAGGAGGGAACATGAAAAGAAGATAGTATAAAATCCTTTGCTGCTGAACATAGAGTCACTCGGGCTGTTACAGAATGTTCTCTCATTATTTAGAAGCATCTTTGTAGTTAATCCCAGTGTCCCCATTTTACACCTGTATTTATGTGATACACATGATTTAGAAAGAAGCCCAATGTTCTTGTACATTTGTTCTTGCTGGCAGGACTCCCTACTCATGACATCCTGGGATTAAGGAGAACATGACCCTCATTCTACATTGGGTTACATTAGTTTCTTATGAAAGAAAAGAGAAAATAACTCTTGAAAGTTGTGACCTCTATACAGAATCCGGAATTTTATGATATATTATAGGTGATAGATTAAGAATGAGTGAGTAATCTTCTACCATCACTGAAGTTCTATAGATGTCAAACTCCCTTTGCCGCCGCTCAGAGATATCTTTGGTGGGGAAATCTGACACATTCATCTCAGCACATTACTATTGATCTGAATGGACTGAAGCTTAGACTGTTGTGTCAGAGGTTTGAGCTCCAAAGAACTGTTTGGTGATACAAAATCACAAACTTCACCCGTGTGAATTGATTAGACACATCATCTATGACACATCAGATCCATTTCAGTAGATTTTCACTGCAATTTTTGGTGGCGATTTTATTTCTTTAGGTGTATTTTAAAAGGTTTTTGTTCTCTCTATGTAATATTGATACATTGTATCCAAATTATCCTGCACCTACAAATAAATAATCAGTATAAATGAATAGTAAATTTTGCCTTTATATACCCCCCTTCTGCAAAAAATAAAAATATTATATCAAGTCACATAGCTTCAGGATCACTTCTCTTTCTCCCACTCCTCTATAGAAGGGAATACATTATTATTAAAGGGTGTTCTCGTTTGAAAGTTCTCACATAGAAATGGTTTGACTTCTGGGACCCACAGAAATCCTGAGAACCTGGACTTTGAAGAGCCCGGATGAATGCAGTGGTGGTCGATCATGTATACTGCGGAACCATTCACTCTTAAAGGGGTTATTTGGGGTTTAGAAAAAAAATGTGCCTAGGCACTAATAGGCAGGTAGCTGCCATCTTCCTGACTATTGTGCCCGACACTGCCAACGTGGAGTGGAGGGGTCTTAAATCGCTCCTGTCGGGGATTTTGAAACTCCCGCTGATGTCACGTCGACAGAGAGGTGGCTTCTCCACTCTATTGATGGGAGTCATAGCTGACGTCATGCTGATTGACAAACAGATCCTCCGGTTAGATAGTGGGGAGCCGGCTGTCAATCAGCAGGAGGTCGGCTGTTCCGCCCCTTCCACAGAGCAGATCGGAAAAGAAGCCGTCACTCTGTTTACACGGATAGTAGGAGTAGTCTGTGACCGCTCTATGCCAGGGGTGAATGGTGCCGGGCACAACAGATAGGTAGGTGGCAGCTACCTGCCTGTTAGTGCTTGGGCACATTTTTTTTCTTAAATCCCAGATATAGCTTTTAATGGAACACTAGAGATTGCCAAGAACTGTGCTTGGTTTTACTAGGGTACTCCTATAGGAGTGAATGATTTCAGGATGATTTGGTGCCAGCCAGGGAGTGATCAGTCCCGTGACCTCAATATACAATTTGCTTTGTTCCAGATCTATTCCAACTAGATGGGTGCGGTACACACATATTGAGCGCAGCCATGTATGCCTAGTTGGCATATGACTGGATGTATGCAAATCACATTCTTGTGGTCAATAGGTTTGCATACCTGGTTATGGGTGTACAAATATGGTGCCAACTGGCAATACTGACACAATGCACAGTACAGTAAGCGGTGCTGCAGCCAACCGCAACCACTGCTGACACTACCTAACCGCTTGAGTAAGTGCGCATGCGCATACCCGTCGCGTATACGCACTTATTCAGGCAGCTGCCATCTTTGGACACCTGGGTATACAAAGATGTCAGCGGAGTGACCTGGTATGTGCATGCACAGGTACTCATACCACCGCCATCTTTGGACACCACAGGAGGGAGAGAGTACAAGCAGGAGAGACAAAGCACAGGGGAGAGAGCACAGGGAAGAAGAGACAGCGCAAAGGAGAGCACATTAGGAGAGAAGCAGAACAGAGGGAGAAGACAGCACACACAGGAGAGAGCACATGGTGACAGAGACAGTGCACAGAGGGGAGACAGGTTAAAGGAGAGAGACACAGAGGGGAGTAGATGGCATGGGGGGAGAGAGAGAGCAGACTGGGGGAGAGAAGGCCCCCAGCACCACAGACCCCACTCCCATTGTGACATCACACCCCTTCCGATGCAAAGCATTGGGCAGCCATCCACTTTTTTATATTAGTGATCACAAACATGGCAACTGCTCAACAATTGTAAAAGACTCTTCCCACAGTCTGCTGCTAATTATATTTACTATGAGACAGTTTTTTTTTCCCGTCTCGAAAATGATACACAAACCTTTGTCTTTTTCTCATCAGCTTTCGTTAGTGTTTGTGTATTCATTATCTGTCTTTCCTTCTTCCGATATGGCCTAGAGACACCAAAAGATAACTTGTACATCCTTGTGTTAAATGGAAGCTGTAACCAATGCTTAATAGTGTATTATGGAATCTAAATGCATTTCACAGACGCTAATATAGTCTATAGGTGACAGACGACATTGTTAGCCATCCATTTAACAATTCTGCCACCTATAGAGTATAATTGCATCAGAAGGTGTTGAAGAGTCCATAATGTAAGACAATAATGTAATAGAAAAATACACATCACTCCACTATTTTAGACATGCAGGTTTGGGTTTGGGTCCAGCCCAAAAGGTAATAAAAAATGAACCCGGCACTCAAAATTGATCAATGGTGGTCGCTCTCCATGTGCGTGGTGGCCCTCGGACCCTCACATACACTGCAATCAGGGCTTCCTGCTATGGTCTTGTGGCACCCCTGTGGGTAAGTGTCACAGAATCACCTGGTGCACAGAGGGATTTCCACTTCAGGTCCCCTACACATGCAACACCTTCCACCCCAGACTCAAGGGAGAGCTCTACTTGCTGCCTTCAAGCAAGGTCCCCTATAAATTCAGGCCTGGGGGAGGAGTTAGGGAGATCAGTGCGGAGCAGCACTGAGAAAGACATCCTGGTGAACGGTGCCATGCTAAGACTGTACCGGAGGGAAGCCTAGCCAGTGCAGGGGCCCAAGAGTGAGGTTCGGAGGCAAGGCGAGGACTGAGTGGGGGCAGAGGAGCCATACCGGCTCACCCCAGGAAACCACCCGGACACCGGAGTCTGAATCTGTGGGGGAAAACTATCCCAGCAGAGAAAGCACCGGACAACCAGAAGACGTCAATCTCCTGGGACGCTTGTAGCATAGTGTACTAGAGAGCCAGGGACTGCAGGAGAGGAGCAGTGCCCAGCAATAGGTTCTCACCGCCTGTAATACAAGCAAGGAACACAGGAGATGTCAGGGCTGAGCTTCAGGCAGGCCAGGACATTAACACACACACAAGGACAAGGAGGCCTCACAACTCACCGGGTGTGGAGATCCTAAAGTGCCTCCTGACCACCTGGTGTACCTGCAATTCCATCAGTAAAAAGGTACGGAAACATCTCCCAGCATGTGTGTGTCTGTTATTGCAACCCCTGATCCTGCCCTTACACAGACTGCCTGCCAGCATCTCCACCTGATGAGCCTCCTTCCCCTGCAGCACCAGAGACAAGACTGAGTGGAGAGCTGCCTCCCTCTGCAGAATCCCTGCATCCATCCCTACCCCGAGGACCCCGCTCTACCTACGGGAAGCGTTATCATCTAGCTGCAGCAACATCCCCGGAGGTCTGAAGGCACCGCTGGTCTCTATACCAGGTACCGAGGTGGCGTCACAAACTTTTATTATTTTTCTTTTTAACACCCTTTTTTTAGCAACCACCAGGGCTACGGGCTCAGGACAAGCCACCCATAACAACCCCACTGAATCACCGCCCGGGACCTGGGTACCCAAGGCCTTGGGGTGGGTCAGTCAAATCCTGGATGTGACTATATCCTTGTACTATTATAAGTCTATGTTCTGATGAAGGTCTAATGTATGTGACCAAAACATCAAAAAAGCTTATTAGTTTATTCTGATTACTATTAAAAATTATTTTCATATTCATTCATTCTGATGGCCAGGTTTATTTTTCATTACTAGTAGGAAAAACAAGTGTTGTGAAATGAGCCTTAATTTTCCCACTTGTGCCATAAGGTCAGAACGGCATGAAACTAGGCTAGATCTATATCAGTGCCTTATTGTGGGATACCTTTCTGGACTCCTCTATAAGTAGCTACAACTTCCACCAAAATATCATCGGATAAGGGTCCAAAATCTAGTTCCCATTCCTATCCTGAGCCCCCTTACCAATCAGCAGAATAGGGAGGATCAAGGCACTAAACACCATAATATATATTCACCATTGTGCCTGAATAAGCAATAAAGCTGCCATAGCCATAGCATTTCCTTATGCTCAGTTGATGTTTTGCTTTGGGGGTAGAGCCTTAGCTGCAGAGCAGCCCGGGGTTGGCAGCGCTCACCCTGGATGACTCCCAAGTGCAACAGTTCTGTTAACAATTGCACACAGTGAGGGCCAAAGCAAACACTGATTCAGTGATACTTTTGTAACAGTTCTTTACTCAAACAGTCTCGTGAAACAAGGGCATCTAACTTAAATGTTACTACTGTATCTTTGGGACAGTTAACAGAATCAGTCAACAGAATTTGGTGCAGACTGCTCCTGCCTCCCGATACCTCTTCGCTCACACACTCTCTGTCCAAAATCATGGCGACTCGCCGTAAACTCATGTAGTCCCACTTGGCTTCAGCCCTTCTCCATCCACAGGGTTATATTTCAAAAAAGCAAACAGGGCAACTGCTAGACAAAGTTCCTTTACCACAAACATCGTGTCGACCCATTCACCCGAGTCTATGTTGGAGTCCACACACCTGATACCATTGGATTCAGCTGCTTCCCAAGAAGGACTCCTCAAGGTCAGGGTAGAGTACCAACACAGAAAGTGTAGAACTGGCCCAAGCCCTGGATCATTGTCTCAAATCTAGTATTCATGTTCCTGGGGTGCCACATAAGGTCCGGCCAAGTTATTATTTGGGCTTCACAGCACAGCACCCAGTTTTCACTTTGCTTCACACTGGGGGACTCTCCTGCTAAAACTACACTGCAGGTCCTTTTTTATTGACTAGGTCCCACTCCTAATGAGTACAATTAATTATTACATCCCTAACTCAAGGGAACTAAGGATCAGTTTTCACCATGCTGCTAGGTGTCCACAAATATGTTATTTAATTTACCAACTTTACACGTTTAAAGTTGGTAAGTGGGGCATAATTATTTACATCAACTTTACATATGCTGTACATGTATAACACTTCAATGCATACAGATATATACACATGTACCCTTCAGAGCAGATGGGGGAGAACCCTAGATCTCCTTACACTACCAGATGGAGTGGGAGAGTGGGCCTCCCTGTTGCGAGAACCACAGTTACCCTGTTATAAGTGTGACTAAGTGTCTACCCAGTTTTCACCAGAGCCACTGATGGTAGGGTTGGACTTTGTTGATGATAAGCCCCAGGTACCACTCCAGGGTAATCCATGGTTGCAGTGCTCCACCAAAAGGGTTGGTCAGTGCAATGAAAGATGGGGGGATGGGATACACTGTTACTAGGGAGGAATAGTGAGGGACAACCCTTGACCCTTTCCCTGAGCAGCCATGAGCTCCCTGGCATTCCTAGACAGGTTCTTTCATCTCATGTTCCTATGCAAGTCTTTGGGTGGTTTTACACTTGCGTATTTTGCAATCTGTATCCATCCATTTTGAAATGGATGGACACTGATTCATTTTTGACTCCTATGTTATCCTATGGGCATAGATTGGCCAAATATGTGTCTCTGTTTTGTAACGGATCTGTTTGTGCACGTATTTTTCACGCACCCAAAAATGCAAATTGTTGCATATTTGGGCTCGCATGAGAAATCTGAAAGATCACGGACAGACATGGATCCGTGACTGAACATCAAAATTTATAATGGACATCAAAGGAAAATAAATCCGTTTCAACATGGATCTATTTCACAGATCAGTTTTCTTGGACTGAGCATGCTCAGAAGCCAGAATGAGCCCCTCCCCCTATACCAGGTGACAGAAAGCGGATCTGTTATGGTAATGATGCATTGCCACCAGTGGCCATCTGTGTATACAAATCCTTGTGTGTCCATGACTATCCATGTGGTTGCATGAATTTCATGCAACCACATGGATTGAAAAGAATGCAAGTGTGAAACCAGTTTTCTCTGAATATACCCCTGACAAGTACACAGGATAGCAAGAGAAAGAATTTTACTCTAGGATAAAGACTAGTGAAGAGCGAGCATGCTCGGCGCTACTCGTTACTCACATGAGTAACCCGGTACTCAGGATGCTCGGCGAGCACCGAGTACCACCGAGATGCTCGGACTCATCACTAATCATTATCGATGTGACACAGCTCCCTTCAGTGCACAAAGTAAGCTGGCACCTCACAGAGAGCAGATTGATTGTTAGGGTCCCTCTGGGGGCACAGCAGGGTGTTGTATGCTGTGACGATTTGAAAAAGCCCATCCTCCCGCCGTTTACCATTAACACTCATTTTATAGCCGGAAGTCTGTGGGCGGAGCCTGTCACTAATTGACTTGCATTGGGCTTGGTGCTCGGTCGAGCTCCCGATCATCTTGAAATGCTCGACCCGAGCATCGAGCACCCAAGCAATTTAATGCTCGCTCATCACTAATAAAGACACAAAGGGGATAACACAGACATGGGTAAAATAAACAGCCAACATACAATGCTCACTGTCACCAGACTGCAGGAAGAAGTAAAGGGAGATGATAAGTGAGGAAAACCAAAAAGTGAATTAAGGAAGACATCAAACTTCCAAGCAGCAGACTCTGAATATGGCTCCTTAACCTTTGTCAACAGCTTACAACTCCACTCCAAGACCAAGATATAGCAAGCTGTCACTGGCAACTACCCAAGCTGAGAGGTGAGTATTTATAGCCGATGGGAGTGGGAAAAATCAGAATAGCTGATATAACCCAGGATGGAAAACCTAGGAGACCAAAAGAACTGCTTTAATCTTTGCAGCATCAGACCAAGGAAAATCTGCACCGCTAACTGGAAAGCAAAGCAGATCCAACCAGTGCAAATGTGCATGTGCTCTGTGATCTTCTAACACCAGAAATAAAGGAGACTATTCTCCGTCGTCGTCTCCCTGTGATAGCTGATGGATGGTGACCTGGTTGGGTGGACCCTACCAGCCATTCATTGATTGGCTATCATACAGAGAGGCCATTAAATGACAACCCTATTAATAAAAAAGTGCTAACTGGGGAGCGAGAGCTCAAATCTAAGGCCGGTGTTTAACCAACAGAGATCCTGGTCCTAAAATACTTATTTGACCTCTATTATACTATTATATATTATAATATCTCAGAGGTTGTTTCCATGTAAAATATTTCAGTTACAAATATTTTCCTGCTTTCTCCAACATGAAAATGGCCAGAATTGCTTTAGCGTGCAGCATCATTAACAACGGCTTTTGTAGACCGCCAACACTTTCTCTTTCGCTGTGTTCACCGGCTTATCATTTAATACGGTTTCAATAGGTTTATGATTGATGAAGCGATTTCATGAAGATTGCAGCATCCCGCTTCTGCTGACAAGACGCTAAAATACTGAGCTCCCTGCTATAAGCCTTGCTCCTGTAGCGTGCATACCAACAGAGACGTTTTCCATTACTTTGATGCCTCCAGCCTACACTAACTGCAAATAATGTATTCGATAACTTTGATTTCCTCCTTTTGTTTGTCGCATTCCGCAAAGGTCAGAGAGATGGTTATATTGTTATTCATTTGGGGGGACCTGATCCAGCAATGAATATCATTATACAGTATATTACTGACAATGTCCTGCTCCTTTGTGGGAAAAGGTTACTATGAAGCGGCAACTTGAAGTTTGCAGTCACCAAGAATTAAAGTCATTGTTACCTGGACTAAAAATGAGAACTATAAATTCTATATTCATATGAAGGGATATACAGAAGCCTTCTGTCAGGAGCTGTATAAATCCAATAGAATAAAATAGTGGCGTCCCAATTTGACACAGTGTTACGGAACTATATATGACAATATACTGATCTGTTGTGACGTTTTGTGCCCTTGTACAAGTTTCAGCCATAAAGGCTTTTTTTTTCATTTAATTGTTTAAAAAAATTATTACAGTCAGTCGAGAAAATAAAAGATAATTCCTTACACACATGTGACTAGTATTAAAGTAAATGGTGTATATATATATATATATACAGTGCCTACAAGTAGTATTCAACCCCCTGCAGATTTAAGTGGTTTGATAAGATGCAAATAAGTTAGAGCCTTCAAACTGCAAACGAGAGTAGGATTTATTAACAGAAGCATAAATCTTACAAACCAAAAAGTTATGTTTCTCAGTTGAATTTTAATAAATTTTAAACATAAAAGTGTGGGTCAATTATTATTCAACCCCTAGGTTTAATATTTTGTGGAATAACCCTTGTTTGCAATTACAGCTAATAATCGTCTTTTATAAGACCTGATCAGGCCGGCACAGGTCTCTGGAGTTATCTTGGCCCACTCCTCCATGCAGATCTTCTCCAAGTTATCTAGGTTCTTTGGGTGTCTCATGTGGACTTTAATCTTGAGCTCCTTCCACAAGTTTTCAATTGGGTTAAGGTCAGGAGACTGACTAGGCCACTCCATCACCTTGATTTTTTCCCTCTTGAACCAGGCCTTCGTTTTCTTGGCTGTGTGCTTTGGGTTGTTGTCTTGTTGGGAGATGAAATTACGACCCATCTTAAGATCCTTGATGGAGGAGCGGAGGTTCTTGGCCAAAATCTCCAGGTAGGCCGTGCTATCCATCTTCCCATGGATGCGGACCAGATGGCCAGGCCCCTTGGCTGAGAAACAGCCCCACAGCATGATGCTGCCACCACCATACTTGACTGTAGGGATGGTATTCTTGGAGTCGTATGCAGTGCCATCCAGTCTCCAAACGTCACGTGTGTGGTTGGCACCAAAGCTCTCGATCTTGGTCTCATCAGACCATAGAACCTTGAACCAGTCTGTCTCAGAGTCCTCCAAGTGATCATGAGCAAACTATAGACGAGCCTTGACATGACGCTTTGAAAGTAAAGGTACCTTACGGGCTCGTCTGGAACGGAGACCATTGTGGTGGAGTACGTTACTTATGGTATTGACTGAAACCAATGTCCCCACTGCCATGAGATCTTCCCGGAGCTCCTTCCTTGTTGTCCTTGGGTTAGCCTTGACTCTTCGGACAAGCCTGGCCTCGGCACGGGAGGAAACTTTCAAAGGCTGTCCAGGCCGTGGAAGGCTAACAGTAGTTCCATAAGCCTTCCACTTCTGGATGATGCTCCCAACAGTGGAGACAGGTAGGCCCAACTCCTTGGAAAGGGTTTTGTACCCCTTGCCAGCCTTGTGACCCTCCACGATCTTGTCTCTGATGGCCTTGGAATGCTCCTTTGTCTTTCCCATGTTGACCATGTATGAGTGCTGTTCACAAGTTTGGGGAGGGTCTTAAATAGTCAGAAAAGGCTGGCAAAAGAGATAATTAATCCACACATGTGAAGCTCATTGTTCTTTGTGCCTGAACTACTTCTTAATACTTTAGGGGGACCAAACAGAATGCTGGTGGTTTGAGGGGTTGAATAATAATTGACCCACACTTTTATGTTTAAAATGTATTAAAATTCAACTGAGCAACATAACTTTTTGGTTTGTAAGATTTATGCTTCTGTTAATAAATCCTACTCTCGTTTGCAGTTTGAAGGCTCTAACTTATTTGCATCTTATCAAACCACCTAAATCTGCAGGGGGTTGAATACGACTTGTAGGCACTGTATATATATAGCTACCATATATACATTGTATACAGGGTTGGCCATTTATATGGATGCACCTACATAAAATGGGAATGGTTGGTGATATCAACGTCCTGTTTGTGGCACATTAGTAAATGGGAGGGGGAAAGTTTTCCAGATGGGTGGTGACCATGGCGGCCATTTTGAAGTCAGCCATTTTGGATCTACCTTTATTTTTTTTAATCAGAAGAGGGTCATGTCACACATCAAACATACAGAGAATTCCATAAAAAAAACAATGGTGTGCTTGGTGTTAACGTAACTTTATTCTTTCATGAGTTATTTACAACTTTATGATCACTTATAAAAGTGTTCAAAGTGCTGCCCATTGTGTAGGATTGTCAATGCAACCCTCTTCTCCCACTCTTGTCACACTGATAGCAACTCCGCAGAAGAAATACTAGCACAGGCTTCCAGTATCCGTTGTTTCAGATGCTGCACATCTCGTATCTTCACAGCATAGACAATTGCCTTCAGATGAGTGATGATGCAAACTTTTTTATGAGTGGTGAAGTTAACAAACAAAACCAGCGCTATTGGTCTGACACTAAACCACAGTGGATAGATCCCTCCAAGACTGCTGGAACACAAAAATTGATGGTATGGTGTGGTGTATGGGGTGCAAAGACAGTGGGGCCATTCTTCATCAATGGAAACCTCAAGCCTCTGGATATCTGAAATTTCTACAAGATTCAGGCATAGTGATCCACTATGTGATCACTGTGCCTGGGCTGTCAGATCACTTTTCTGCAGCCTGATCCCCCTGCATGGGGATCAGGCTGCAGAGAAGCGATCTGACAGCCGAGGCACCGTGATCCGCTATGTGAAGTGATCACTGTGCATGGACTTTCAGATCACTTCACTGCAGCTTGATCCCTATGCAGAGGTATCAGGCTGCAGAGAAGCAATCTGACAGCTCAGGTACAATGATCCATTATGTAATCACTGTGCCCAGGCTGTCAGATCACTTCTCTGCAGCCTGATCCCCCTGCATGGGGATCAAGCTACAGTGAAGTGATCTGTCAGCCTGGGCACACTGATCTGCTATGTGATCACTGTGCCCGGGCTGTCAGATTGCTGCTCTGCAGCCTTATCCTCCTGCAGGGAGATCGGGCTGCAGTGAAGCGATCTGACAGCCCGAGCACAGTGATCCGTTATGTGATAACTGTGCACGGGCTGTCAGATCACTTCACTACAGCCCGATCCCCATGCAGAGGGATTAGGCTGCAGAGAAGTGATCTGACAGTCCAGACACAGTGATCCACTATGTGATGACTGTGCCCGGGCTGTCAGATCGCTGCTCTGCAGTCTGATCCCCATGCAGAGGTGATCGAGCATCGTGAGGACATTGTTTTGGACTACGTCGGATCTTTATAATAAAAATGGAGTCCAAATCTTGTTTGTGTTTTTTTTTCTAATAAAAAGATTTTTCCCTGTATGTTGTATTTTTTTACTATTTACTAGAGATTCCAAATTGCCGGGTCTAACAATGGCCCGACATTTTGAATCTCGGACTTAGTGCCAGCTGCCAATTAAAAGCTGGCAGTAACCGCTTTAATACCCAGTTTGCCACCCGCACCAGGGCAACTGGAAGAGTCTGGGTACAGCGCCAAAAAACGAGGCTTCAATGAATGTGCCATTTTCTGGGGAGGCTGCAATTCACAACATGGTGGGGCTCAGAACGCTTGAGCCTCTCCATGCTGAGGATTCCAGCCCCCAGCTGCCTAGTTGTACCTTGCTGGACCAAAAATATGGTGAAGCTCCATGTCGTTTTTGTTTCCCCCAAATCATTTAAAAAAAAAAAAAAAAAAGATGTTGGGCTTCGCTGTATTTTTGGTTGACAGCCAAGTACAGCTAGGCAGCTGGGGGTGGGTGGCAGTCCATAGCTGCCAAGTTCTATCTGGCTGGCAATCAAAAATATGGTGAAGCCCACATCTTTTTTTTATTAAATTATTTCTACAACTAAAAAAGATGTGGAGCTTTGCCATATTTTTGTTGCCAGCCAAGTACAAGCTGGGGGCTGGAATCCTCAGCTTGGAGAGGCCCAAACATTATGGACCCCCCATGCTGTGAATTGCAGCCCACAGCGACCCCAGAAAATGGCGGATTCATTAGAGTCGCCATTTTCTGGTGCTGTACACAGACTTCAAGTTGCCCTGGTACCGGTGGCAAACTGGGTAAACAAGGGGTTAATGCCAGCTTTTTTATTGACAGCTGGCACTAACAGCCCGAGATTCATAATGTCGTGCTAATATTAGATCCCGCCATTAGGAATCTCTAGTAAATAGTAAATAATACACAACATTCAGAGAAAATTTTTTATTAGAACAAAAAACAAACAACTCAACTCCATCATTATTAATCCCACATACCCTCCACGATTATTCATCCAGAGTCTGCAGGGAGAGAACAAGCGTCCTCTCCTTGCAGAGTCTGCAATCACACTGACCGCAGGGACTCAGGGATTGATGTCACCAACGGCAGTCAGAGACTGCCATAGGGGAGTGGTGACATCATTTGCTAAGTCACCAGGGTTCCCCATGGCAGTGAACTCAAAATGTTGTCACTTGTGGGGGTTTTCCGCAGTTTAGGCACATTATGGGTTATCCAAACAGGGCATGACACCCACAGACCCTGCCATCAAAATCTGTGTTCCAAAATGTCACTCCCTCCTTTCAGAGCCTTTCCATGAACTGAAAACAGTTGTTTATGACCACATATGAGGTATCGGTTTACTCAGGAGAAATTGCCCAACAAATTTTAGGATCCAATTTATCCTGTTCCCCATGTGAAAATGAAAAAATTGAGGCTAAAAAAAAAGTTTTTGTGAAAAAAAAGTACTTTTTCATTTTTACGAATCACATTGTGAAACCCCTGGGGTTTCAAAGTGGTCACTATGCATCTTGATAAGTTCCTAGGGGGGGGTCTAGTTTCCAAAATGGGGTAATTGTGGGGGAGCTCCAATGTTTAGGCATACAGGGGCTCTACATGCGCAACATGGTGTCCGCTAACAATTGGAGCTAATTTTCCATTCAAAAAGTGAAATTGTGCTCCTTCCCTTCTGAGCCCTGCCGTGCGCCCAAACAGTGGTTTATGACCACATATGAGGTATCTGTGTACTCAGGAGAAATTGTCCAACAAATGTTAGGATCCATTTTATTCTGTTACCCATGTGAAAATGAAAAAATTGAGGTAAAAGAACATTTTTGTTGGAAAAATTAAAATGTCCATTTTTTTCCTTCCACGTTGCTTTAGTTCCTGTAAAGCATCTGAAGGGTTAATAATCTTCTTGAATGTTGTTTCGAATAGGTTGAGGGGTGCAGTTTTTGGAATGGTGTCACTTTTGGGTGTTTTCTGTCATGTACACCCCTCAAAGGGACTTCAAATGTGATGTGGTCACTAAAAAAAATGGTTTTGTAAATTGCAAATGAACTTTGAACTCATAGACAATGCATGGGGCTTGCTGGATCCAGGTTGCAAGTGCAGCTGTTATGCGGCTATTCTGGCAGACGCGACACCACCTGCCGGATCGGCCACACATCAGCGAAAACGCTGACATGAAAGGCCCCTAACATGATGGGAAAAATATGAACCTGTCACCATCAAGTTACAATTTACGCACGATAAACACGGAAAGCATCCTTATCTGCCACTTCCTGTTAGGGAGGTCTGACTTGATCTTATAAAGAATCCTATGTCAGACCTTACCAAACTTGAAGTGATTGTGTGATTTTGTTTACAGGAAAAGTTTCCTAAAATTAAAAAAAAAAATACAAAGCAATCCAGAATCTCAAGAAAAGTCTATGGGTGACATGTTAAAAAAAATTTCAGGAAGAGATTTCCCAAAAAACTTGCTGAAATGCCAGAAAAATAAAGTAGGTAAGTAGAACAGGAATGAAAGAGGTAAGGAAATCGAATTTGCATGGTAACATCCTACTGCAAAAAGTGATATATACTCTACAGGGTGGGCCATTTAACTTTTCCAGATGGGTGGTGACCATGGCGGCCATTTTGAAGTCAGCTGTTTTGGATCCAACTTTATTTTTTTCAAAGGGAAGCGGGTCATGTGACACATCAGACTTATTGAGAATTTCATAAGAAAAAAAAAGGTGTGCTTGGTTTTAACATAACTTTATTCTTTCATGAGTTATTTACAAGTTTCTCTTTGTTGACAGTCATTTACATATCGTAGGAAAGGATGGAAATTGTGTTGATGTCTGGTGAACGCAGTACCCGGGTTATTGCAGCAGATTTCAATGCAAGCCACCCTACGAGACCACCCATCTCCCATGCTACAGTTAGCAAACTGCTTGCCAAATTTCGTGAAACAGGTTCAGTTTTGGATTTGACAAAATGTGGATGCAAGAGAACTGTCACTAATGAAGAAACATCAGTGTCTGTCCGAGGTTCATTCAGCAAGAGCCCACAGGGTAGCACTCGCTGCATGTCACTGGAGAGTGCCATCAGTCGAACATTCCTTTGGCGGATATTAGCTACTCACAAATGACACCCTTACAAAATCCAGCTGCTACAGCATCTCAACGAGTATGACCCAGATTGGTGCACTGAATTTGCAGACTGGGAAAAACAAAATTAGAACAGGACCCTCAGTTTACAAAGAATATTATGTTCAGTGATGAGGCAAACTGTTTTGTGAATGGTGAAGTTAGCAAACAAAACCACCACTATTGGTCTGACACTAACCCACAGTGGATAGATCCCTCCAAGACTGCTGGAACACAAAAATTGATGGCATGGTGTGATATGTGGGTACAAAGATAGTGGGGCCATTCTTCATCAATGGAAACCTCAATGCCACTGGATATCTGAAATTGCTACATGATAATGTGTTGCCCTCTATATGCACTGAAGATGGCACGTTCCCTGAATTTTTCCAACAAGATGGTGCACCACCACATTATGGGAGTCAGGTCCGAGCATTCCTACATGAACAGATTGGGGTCATCTGATGACAATTGTCTATGCTGTGAAGATAGGAGATGTGCAGCATCTGAAACAATGGATACTGGAAGCCTGTGCTAGCATTTTTTCTGCAGTGTTGCTATCAGTGTGTGAAGAGTGGGAGAAGAGGGTTGCATTGGCAATCCAACACAATGGGCAGCACTTTGAAAACATTTTATAAGTGGTCATAAACTTGTAAATAACTCGTGAAAGAATAAAGTTACGTAAAAACCAAGCACACCATTGTTTTTCTTATGAAATTCTCAATAAATTTCATGTGTCACATGACCCTCTTCCCATTGAAAAAAATAAAGTTGGATTCAAAGTGGCCGACTTCAAAATGGCCGCCATGGTCACCTCCCATTTGGAAAGGTTTTCCCCCTCCCATATCCCATATACTAATGTGCCACAATCAGGGAGTTGATATAACCAACCACTCCCATTTTATTTAGGTGTATAAATATAAATGGCCCACCCCGTATATTGTGTGTGTATATATACATATAAATAAAGCTCCAGAAAAAATTAAGAGACCACTGCAAAATTTTCTGTTTTTCAGATTTTCTCTTTATATTGATATTTTTGAGTAAATAAAATGTGAGGGGGCTGTGACCGGGGGCTTGGTGAGGCAGGAGGGGGCCGCAGTGACCGCGGGCGGTCACGTGGCGCTGCCCATTAGTGTAATGAATATGCACTGCATCCCCCCGTCCATCAGCGGCGGGGGGAGCGGTGCATATTGCACTACGCTGGCCCCCAGCAGTGATATACAGCCCCCCCTCATTAGTATCTGTCCGCCAGGCTGTGGCACACATTACAATAACAAACATTGTATACATTACCTTTCTGGCGACTCCTTGCTGGCACCCCCGCGTCCTCTGGTCTCCCTGCTTCTTCCTGCTTTTGCCGGTATCATGTGACCGGAGCATCAGTGATGACATCATCGCTGCTGCATCGGCCACAGGAATAGAAGCCGACACAAGCAGGAAGAAGCCGGGAGACTGGAGGAGCGGCGGTGCCAGCAAGGAGTCACCGGAAAGGTAATGTATAGATGTTTGTTATTTTAATGTGTGCCGCAGCCTGGGGCCAGATACTAAGGAGTGGGGACTGTATATCACTGATGGGGGCCTGTATAATAAGGAGGGGGCCTGTATACTAAGGAGAGGGCCTGTATACTAAGGAGGGGGCCTGTATACTAAGGAGGAGGCCTGTATACTAAGGAGGGGGCCTGTATACTACTGCTGGGGGCCTGTATACTACTGCTGGGGGCCTGTATACCACTGCTGGGGGGGCGCTATATACTGGGATGGGGGGCTATATAACAGGATGGGGGTCTGCTGCATTTCTCACCCTAGGCTTATACTCGAGTCAATACATTTCCCTAGTTTTGGAGGGTAAAATTAGGGGCCTCGGCTTATACTCGGGTCGGCTTTTACTCTTGTTGTTTTATTCTTTAAACTACTGACAATATGTCTCCGGAATTCAGCTCTAAAAATTTTGTATTTATTTGCAGGAGCTGAGAAATCGTCAAAATAATAAAAATGAAACATTGCGTTCAGACCTTATATAATGCAAAGAAGACAAGTTCTTATTCATATAAAAACAACAATACTAATGTTTTAACTCGGGAACAGTTCAGAAATCAATATTTGGTGGAACAACCATGATTTTTAATCACAGCAGTCCGGTTTGGATCCATACCTGCCAGACTCAGGACAAGGGAACAGAATAAGGAGGCCTACAAACCTACTTGCTGTGGAAGTCTTAAAATGTCTACCTTCAACCTGGACGTGTGTACCTGCAACCAGTCATCAGTAAAAGGTACAGAATAAGACTTTATTGTGTGTGTGTCCCTTCTTCAACCTGTCCTACACCACACCGACTATGATTCCCTGTTCCAATCCCATGCAGCAATGACTGTGCTGCCCTACTCCACCATCCCATCTACTAGCCCCGGGGACCCCACTCCTCACGACTGACAACCATTTCCATCCCCGTACATACATCCCCCATTTTTAGGCTGACCGCCAGAGCACGGCCCCGGGCCTCGACCACCGCCAGTGACACCGAGAGCCCGCACAGACACCTGGGATCCGAGTACCCCCTGCCCTGAGTGAGTCATTAGGCCCTGGACAGGCTTGTCACCTCTCCACTCCCCAGGCTATCCTCGACTTCCTCAGACCCTCGCCTACAGGTCTCTCAAGCTAGGCTTCGGCTACCCTGGGACGAGCTTAGCACTGCTCAAGTCCACAGGATGTCTTCCTCAGTACTGCTCCATACTGAACTAACTCTGCCCCAGACCAGAATATATAGGGGAGCTGCCCTGAAACCGGGTTTTAGATCTCCCCCTTTATGCCTGGAGGCTAAAAGGTGTTGTGTGCTTGGCTCACCTGATGCGGATACCCTCTGCTGCTCTCAGGTATGATACTACCCCCCGAGGGAGATAATGACATTGTGGCATTCGGACTCTGGGGTGCCACAAAAGTGTGTTTTATAAATCTTTTCCTCTGGGGAGGTACAAGTGTTGGTCACTATCACCTACTGGTCTGACTATGTTGCCGTCACCTTTTCTATTGTGTACACATTTCATTTTTATATGTCTGCATATTTGTACCATTTACTATGTTATTTCTGTTAATATCAAAAGTAAATCACTGATTTGCAGTTTTGCCCTTAATAACAGAAGTGTAGCATATAACGTCTGTCTGTGATGTCCATTTCATTCAGTAGTGGTCCGTCCTGTGAAGTAACCCTTACTTACCAACTCCTCCATGAATTGCCATTTTTTAATTAATATATAAAAGTCGGAAAAACTCACACACTCTCATGCATATAGATCTCACATCACATGAAATACGGCCCGGAGCTGTAAAGGGAAGGCTCTGCTGTGTGGAGATAAGGAAAACGCTGACACTCTGCTAGGAATAATATTGTATTCCAGGATATCTCTACTACACACCGCCTCCGTATGGAAATCTATTGGAGTACGGGAATATATAGAACTGCCCTTGATACAAAGTGAATACAAGATCAATGTACGCTTGTAAAAAGAAGTAGTAATGTCTGATGATTTCAACAACGAACATAAAATCCTGCAATATTGATCATATTCTATATTTTAATATCAAAATATAGAAAACTCATGGCTGAAAAAGGCCAAAAGAAGCTTCAATCTGTCCTTTACGTGTTTTATTTTTCCTTTTAGGAGGTTAAATTTCTTCGTATTATCATATTTTTTATCCTACAATGGATCAAAGTGTAACCAAGGAAAGCATGACTGCTGCAATATTGATTTAATATTTTGGACTTAATAAATTATCCTTATAGTTATCATAATTCAGTTTCCCCCAAAAATGGAGATGATAAGGCTGAACCACCAAAGACCCAATGTGCATTTTACAAATGCTTCATTGGCACCTAAAGAAGCATTGGTGAAACGCGTGTCAGGTGTTTCGCAGGTAAGCTTTAACATGTCCTTAACTTAACACGCACTATTCTCACTATTCCCACTTTTTCATATCCTCTGTATATTTATATCAACTACAAGTGTATTTCAATGAATCAGAATATCAAAAAGTAAATTTTCATCAGTACCGTATATACTCGTGTATAAGCCAACCCGTGTATAAGCCGACCTCCCTACTTTTACCCCCAAAACCTGGGAAAACCTATTGACTCGTGTATAAGCCGAGGGTGGACCCCAGCACAGGTATACAGCCCCCAGCAGTGTGGTATACAGGCCTCCCCAGTGGTAGTATACAGCAGCCTCCCCAGTGGTAGTATACAGCAGCCTCCCCAGTGGTATATATAGAGCCCAGCAGTATATACAGCAGCCCAAGTGGTATACAGCAGCCTCCCCAGTGGTATATACAGGCCCCACCAGTATTACAGCAGCCTCCCCAGTGGTATATACAGGCCCCAGCAGTATTACAGCAGCCTCCCCAGTGGTATATACAGGCCCCAGCAGTATTACAGCAGCCTCCCCAGTGATATATACAGGCCCCAGCAGTATTACAGCAGCCTCCCCAGTGGTATATACAGGCCCCAGCAGTATTACAGCAGCCTCCCCAGTGATATATACAGGCCCCAGCAGTATATACAGCAGCCCCAGTGGTATACAGCAGCCTCCCCAGTGGTATACAGGCCCCCCTAGTGGTATACAGGCCCCCCTAGTGGTATACAGGCCCCCCCAGTGGTACATACAGGCCCCCCCAGTGGTACATACAGGCCCCCCGCGGTAGATATAGGCCCCCCCATTTCCCCCCCAGTGGTATACAGTTGCTGCTGCACACCTGTAAAAGAATAGCTTTCATACTTACCCTCCTCGCTGTCATCGCGCGTCCTCGTCTCCTTCCCGCTTCTACCCGGCGTCATGTGACCGCGCAGAAACAATGACGTCATTGTGGCTGTGCCGGACGGCCAGGTAGAAGCGGAAAGGAGACTGGAGGAGCGCGGTAACAGCGAGGAGGGTAAGTATGAAAGCTATTCTTTTACAGGTGTGCGGCAGCAACCGGGGGCCTGTATACCACTGGGGGGGAGCGGGGGACTGTATATACCACGGGGGCGAGTGGGGGGCCTGTATATACTACTGGGAAGAGCGGGGGGCCAGTATATACCACTGGGGGAGGAGCGGGAGGGCCTGTATATACCACTGGGGGAGCGCAATGTAATATGCACCACTCCCCCTGCCACTGATGGACAGGGGGATGCAGTGCATATTGCATTGCACTAATGAGCGGCCCCACGTGACCAGGCGCTCATATTACAGCCTCCCCCTGCCTCCTCCAGCCCCCGGACACCGCCCCCCCCACACTCAGCCGTATAGTGACTTGTGTATAAGTCGAGGGGGGCACTTTTCAGCACAATTTTTGTGCTGACAAACACGGCTTATACACGAGTATATACGGTAATTCAATACAAAAAGTGAAATGCATATATTATATAGAGTCATTACAAACAGAGTCAACCATTTCATGTGTTTATTTCTGTTAATGTTGATGATTATGACTTACAGCCAATGAAAACCCAAAGGTCATTATTTCAGAAAATTAAAGTAGGGAGAATGAAGGATTAAAAACTGTGCTGCCGTATTCCACAGGGCATCAAAGGGTGAATATAATATTTATTTATTGGTCAACGCGTTTCAGGGCTCCCAGAAACACCCTGCAACATGCCAATATTACATTGATTTATCCAGAGGAAGGGGCCAGGGAGCCTGAAATGTGTTAACAAATATATCAATATTATATTCACCCTTTGATGTCCGTGGAATACAGCAGTGCGGTTTTTAACCATTCATCCTCCCTTCTCTATATACACCACGCTGGGGACTGCAGCAGCCGTGATCTGCTTTTATAGTGGTTGTGACTCTCACAACCACACAAGGTGAAGCCCCTGATACCTATTTAGGTCATATATAATCTCTCAGACCCTTCATCCTCCTATTTTAATTTTCTGAGATAATGACCTTTGGGTTCTGTAAGCCATAATCATCAACATTAACATAAATCAACAGTTGAAATAGATCACTCTGTGTGTAATGACTCTATATAATATATGTGTGTCACTTCATGTATTGAATTACTGAAATAAATTACCTTTTTGATGATCTTCTAATTCTTTGAGATGCTCACCATCTTCATCTGTTTCAGCCGCCGCTCAGTGGCGTAACTTGAAGCTCATGAGCCCAGATGCGAAAGCTTCTACGGGGCCCACAAGTATTGCAAATCTTTAACAGCAATAGTCTTTTTCCATAGGCCGAAGGGACTTTTGGGCCCCCCTGGGCTCCAATGTCCAGGTGCAATTGCAACACCTGCACGCACCTATTATAGTTACGCCCCTGCCGCCGCTCCGTCGGTGTAAGGCATTATGTGACCTGCCGGCAGCTTCAGTTATCCATAGAAAAAGCCAGTGGTTACAACTCAAATAAGCCACTTATCCCAGATGGCTTTTAATGTCTCTGATCCTGGGAGGGCATCCTCAACAACAAGTCAATTTTCTTTTATTTTGGTGAACATATCCAGGAAGAATCTCCATTCTCATACTCTGTAATCTGCCATCCACTCTTTAGGAATAGGCGTTTCCTCTTTATCATCATTCTGCCAACCCTACAGGAGCTGGCACTTCCTTTCCCACCTTCCCAGCATGCATTCCTTTTGCCATTGTCCAATGCTTTGCCTCCTTTAACTGACAGCCCAACTCTTTCTCAAGCTTGTGTCTCTGCGTAGACCTAAAAGCATGAGTAGAGAAATAAAGGTCTGTCCCTCATTTTCTGCAATCCGTTTCAGCTTCTCTGCATCTGAGGTGGATTAAACTTGACAACAGGCAGTAAACAGTGGGTTTGACAAAAGGGAGTCACCTAGTGGCCCACACTATGGAGTGAGTCTCAGGAGTACGACAACCTAATTTTTAATTAAAGTGATTTGCAGGTTGTCTAATTAATACTTTTTATATAAACTGGTTCAAGCTGTCTTGAAAGTACTGTGGCCATTTAAGTAGTTTATAGTTTACACAGAATGATGGTTCCCAATGCCAATCCCCACTGGTTATGAGGGTCCCCAATACCAGCCCTCTACTCAGTTTAAATGTCCCCACGCCCCTCACATAGTATGAGGATCTTCACAGCTTCTCACTTAGTATGAGGATCCCCACAGTTCCTCACATAGTATGATGGTCCCGACAGCCTCTCATATAGTGTGAGAGTCTCCACAGCCCCTCACATAGTATAAGGGTCCCCATAGCCCTTGATGACATGCCCACTCCACAGCCGGGGGTACTCGGTGACCAGGCAGCAGTTGTTCTTCACTCTCAGTTCTTTTCACATGGACAGGCGGGGCCGAGACCCGGTCCCGTGACCCTGGTGGTGTCATCGTTAATAAATGGGGGGTAGATGACGGGGGAAGACTAGGGGGAAAGGGGGTATTCGTGACGCCACCTGCAGTATGCGGCCAGATCGGCTGCCGCTGCTTCAGAGCCTCTGGGAGCGATGACCGGCAGTCTGGATGGTTCAGCTCCCCGCAGGTGGAGCGCAGTCCCCAGGGCAGCAGAATGGAGGAGTCAGTTTGTACCTTGGCAGATGATCATTAGTTCGTCAGCACCCCGATGTCTCATGCAGCCTCTGCGGCCGGTGGTCGCCGCTAAAGAAAGTCTCACACACCACAGCTGGAGTTCTGTTACTTTTACTCAGTTGTTTCAGCATGGCCGCTGGGTGCTTCCCCTTGCCAACCTCCGGTTCAGCGTTGTCTCCAGAACTGGGTCAGTGCAGTCAAGCCTTGGTTGGTGCCCCTTTCGCTCTCCAGGTATCTCTGTATCTGGTGGTCCCTTTGTGCTATAAGCTTGCCTCACCGCTCCTCACTTAGTGCCTCCGCAACACAGAGCTCAGGTACCGATATCCACGAGTGTTTTCTTTGTACCACCTCCCGGGGCACTGCTCTTTAGTTCGGCCGCCTTCTCCGAGCTGTGTCGGGTATTCGGCCACAGCTCCCATTAGAAGCTTAGGGCCTCCGGTTCACCGATTCGGGCATGAAGCATCTGCGCAATGGTCAGGTCTGGGTCCCTGTGTCGTCCACCTGCCCCTCTGTCTCGCCAGATACGGGCGTACGGGTATCTACGTCTCGTTCCAATTCCCCAAGGACTCCTTCTTTCCTCTACGTCTGCCACTCTTTTCCTCCTGGGGCGAACATGGTCATGCTCCAGCCTACAGGAGTCGGCACCACACCGCCCCTACACTCCTGACTTCCACTACACTCCTCTCTGATGTTCTCTCTTCCTCCTTCTCCTTTCTACTACTACTAAGTCTGCACTCCACTTTACCCTTCTGGCTACGCTTGGGATCTCCTTCTGGATTCACCCACAGTCCCGGGGTCCCTAGTGTTGTGTGTGTGTGTGTGTGTGTGTGTGTGTGAGACTCAAGTGCACCATCCCAGTACCTGGAGAGAAGAGGCACTACTCTCCCTCTAATGGAGGAGTGCAGTACCTCTGGTGGCGGCCTGCCAGGAGGGGCGCCACACTCACATATTATGAAAGTCCTCACAGCCCCTCCCATAGTATGAGGGTCCCCACAGTCCCTCACATAGCATAAGGGTCTCCACAGTCCCTCACATAGTATGAGGTCCTCGCAGCCCCTCACATAGTTTGAGGGTCTCCACAGCCACTCATATAGTATGGGGGTCCTCACATTCCCTCACATAGTATGTGTTCCCACAGCTCCTCACACAGTAAGAGTGTCCCCACAGCCCCTCACATAGTATGAGTGTCCTCACAGCCCCTCACATAGTATAAGGGTCTCCACAGCCCCTCACACAGTATGAATGTCCCCACAGCCCCTCACACAGTATGAGTGTCCCCACAGCCCCTCACACAGTATGAGTGTCCCCGCAGCCCCTCACATAGTTTGAGTGTCCCCACAGCACCTCATATAGTATGAGGGTCCTCATAGCCCCTCACATAGTATGTGGGTCTATGCACAGCCCCTCGCATAGTATGAGTGTCCCCACAGCCCCTCACAGTATGAGAGTCCCCACAGCCGCTCACATAATATGAGGGTCCCCACAGCCCCTCACATAGTATGAGGATCTCTGTGGCACCCTGGCACCTGTTGGGCACCACAGAAATCCTTAGGTACAAATGGAGTAAGTAACAGCACAGCAAAACCACAACACAAACAACACTTAGAACACCTGGTTTCACCCCGAGCCTCTAGGGGGAGCTAACACTGGTGACTTCTAACCAGTTCCCCCTATAAAAAGAGTCTTGGAGGGAGAAACTTCAGAGTGTGGTAGACGCTACAAGAGCTGCCTGCCTGTGTGAAACCTCCACCCTATGAGGAACACACTAGGCCCTGCTAGCCTGTTAGCCAGTGGAGATCCCTGCAATTGGGATAATAGGAAGAAGGAGATCACCTCTCAGGAATACAGAGTTAATCCAACTCTTTCCAAACCATCCGGTTACTGGAACCGAAGCTGTGGAAGCTACAAAGCCCTCACAGAGAACCAGCACATCCAACAGGAGGTTTAGCCACCTGTTCCACCTGATGGACCTACCCACGAGAGCCCAGGGAAGAGTACTGATCCTGCTCAGACCCTTTTACAGTGCCCTCAGTGCTGATAACCAGGTGAAGCAAGTTCCATTGAACACCCTGCCCGGTCCGGCTGGATTCCACATCCACCCGACCTTAACACCAGAAGTAGAGAAAGGAAGCCTAACACTGCTTGCTGTGAAACTCCATAAGTGCCAACTTCACTATCCCGGTCCGAGTGTACCTGACTACCATCCAGTAAAGGTACCTAAAAGAGACTTTGTGTGGTTGTGCATTACTCCTGGATTCAGCGCAGCGTCCCGCAGCTGCCTCACAACATCTTGCGCAGCTCCCGGCTCCGGGGATTCCCGCTCATCCTGTGGGGAGCGTTCCATCTCGCTGTGTACCATCCCCCGGAGACCCGAACAGCGCTGGTAAAGTTACCAGAACACCCGCAGGTGGCGTCACGAAGACAAATCACCCCCACTGTTCCGCCATTCCCCTATTGATCTGGACCACCGGGCCTACACCACCGCAGGCGCGGTTCCGTGACTGGAGGAGAAACAACGCCCGCTACGTGTATCCCCCGGCTACGGTGAGTCAGAATTTGGCGTCACGAACAGGATACGAGCAGGCCCGTTATCACGGGTATTGTGTGCTATTTATTGACTGTAAATATCGAACTGTACATTTGGTCCGCCATTGCTGCGCGAAAAGGCGGGAAAAGAAGGGGCGTGACTGTGCAGAGGGCGCGAAGATTGGCCCCACCCCCACGCTCTGACGACTTCCTCCGTACGCAGCAGGAACCGGAAACTCCCGTGGTGCCTCACTCCTCACCGCGAGGCCGACACTTCCGTTTGCAACCGAGGGAAAGGCTACGCTTAACTAAGGGGGAGCGACCATGAGTAACCCGGCTCCCGATCACGCGGTGCCCCCGCTAGACCAAGCGGCACCTCAAAATATACAACTTGATGGACAGCAACAAGTCGGCGGTATGCTACCGCAACCCGCCCCGATTATGCCGATGTCTCTACCCTACGTTCCTAGTGCGACCTGGTTACCCAAATACAGCGGCGTACCCAGCACCTTGGAAAACTTCCAGAGGAAGATATGCCAAGCCCTGGACATGTACCCGATGACCGGTAAGCAAAGAGCTTCAGTTATTATGGGACAATTAACCGGTGCAGCCGAACTGCAGAGCCGCAGCTGGCCTGTAGAAGTTCAGGAATCTGTGGAGCAGATATTCGCTAGATTAACTCGGGTCTTTGAGTGCCATACCGAAGCTGGATTAAGACTGTCATTCTATCGTTGTAACCAAGGGGCACAAGAAAGTGTCCTTGATTATTCACTGCGCTTGCAAGAAGCATACAGACTGTTAAAACAAGTCGACCCTGACAGTGCTCGAGATGAGAACAAAGCGTTAATTGGACAATTTATTGTGGGCCTTAAACTATCTGAGGATAGGAAGCAAGCAAGCTGGTGGTCCATACAGAACCCAGGCGCAGAGTTTGATACCTTGAGAGACTTAACAGTTTGGGGACAATGACTCGCTGAAGTACCTGATCCCGCTTCGCAGCAGCAGCAGTACGCTGACACCCCTTCCGTGCCGGCAGCAACATCTCCAGTCCCTGCGATTCAGTCCAGCGCACAGACTGTAACACCTGACCGGTTTGATCAACTGTGTGCTAATGTCGAGCAGCTGATGAAAGACGTGGCCAAGCTACAAGCTGGGAGAAGACCCAAGACAGATGCAAGGCCATCGGACAAGATTCAACTCGCCGACAGCCCGGATGACGTCCCCTGGATGAGGAGAAAGACACAGCCGTCGCGAGGAAAACCTGCAGACCGCCGCAGTCCTGACAGACGCCGCAACAGTCAGCAGAACGACTTAGGAGGACGCAACCTGCAATCCCGTCCTTTAAACGAGCGACCCCTGGGCGAGAAGGGCCAACCCCAGGAGTAGACTGTGCAGGCCCTACGTCCAGCTGGGAACACAAGTATGTGGGAGACTGTCCATACTTACCAATCGTCATCGATGGCATCGCTATCTCCGCCTTGATAGACACTGGATCCCAGGTGACATCCATCCCCAGTACCCTTTACAAGCAGTTCTGGCCAGATGTTAAGCTAGAACCCCCTAACCCTGAGATGAACCTTGAAGCCACCAATGGTATTCCGGTTACCATAGAGGGACAGTGGGAAGCTACAGTAAAGGTGGGGAGGGTGCAGTTGAAAAACCAGGGTATCTTAGTGGTTCAGGACAAGCCTAACCACAAGGATCCATATGTCATATTGGGTACCAATGTCATGATCAAATGCCTCGATGAAGTGTTGTTTTTGCTCCAACAGAGTGCTGAAGCCGGTAAACCCAGAGAAAAGAGGGCTATCCAAAAGCAGATCAGAGCTCTGGTGTATCAACAACAGGTAACCTTGTCAAATGGTGAGATTGGCAGAGTAAGGGTCACAGATCCCATTCCAATTGTGGTACCACCCAGAAGTGAAATGATGATCTGGTGTCGAGCAGCCATAGGCCTCAGAGGGCAGGACTACCAAGCTGTAGTAGAACCTGTAATGTCTGACAGTAGTCCTACGCTCTTGACAGCCAGAGGGTTAGTCGATGTGAGAAAGGGGAGAGTCCCCGTACGCATATTGAATTATGGTGATGACGAAGTCAGACTACCTAGATATGCAACTGTTGCAAAATTGTACCAAGTAAAAGATGATGCTGTGATTGATGTAAAATCCTCAAACCAAATAGTCACTGATGAACCCCCTCACTCCAAAGATCAGTTAGAGAAATGGTGTCAAGACCTCAGTGTAGGGACTGACAATACACCCTCTCACCAGAAAAATGGAGTATACCGGGTAGTTCGGGAGTATGAGCAAGTGTTCAGCAAACACCCACTTGACTTTGGGAGGATTAAAGGGGTACAACATCATATCCCCACAAACAACCATGCACCTATCAAAGAAAGGTACAGGCCTATACCACCCACACACTACCAGAAAGCAAAAGAGATGCTTCAGGACATGAAGAATGCAGGAGTCATTAGGGATAGCTGTAGTCCCTGGGCAGCACCACTAGTCCTGGTTAAAAAGAAAGATGGTAGTATGAGGATGTGTGTAGATTATAGGCAAATCAACAAAGTCACACACAAAGATGCATACCCGTTACCCCGCATAGAAGAGTCACTAGCTGCACTCAAATCTGCCAACTACTTCTCCACATTAGATCTTACTAGTGGGTACTGGCAGGTTGCCGTTGCAGAGGAGGATCGTGAGAAGACAGCCTTCACTACTCCCATGGGCTTATGCGAGTTCAACAGTATGCCATTCGGTTTGTGTAATGCCCCAGGAACATTCCAGAGACTTATGGAGTGTTGTTTGGGCCACAAGAACTTTGAGACTGTCTTGTTATACCTTGATGATGTCATTGTCTACTCTCAGACCTATGAAGATCACCTCCAACACCTGAGTGAAGTGTTCGAGTCACTGTCCAAGTACGGGATGAAACTGAAACCGTCCAAGTGCCACCTGCTGAAACCCAAGGTCCAATACCTAGGACATGTGGTCAGCGCCGAAGGCGTAGCACCGGATCCGGATAAAGTAACCGTCATCAAGGACTGGCCAGCACCCATCAACCACAAGGAGGTACGTCAATTCCTAGGACTGGTCGGGTACTACCGACGATTCATGAAAGGCTATACCAAGATAGCCGCACCTATGCAAGATCTCCTAGTAGGTCAATCCAAAAACGGCAAGATCAGGGGACCCCCGTTCCACTGGGGCCCAGAGCAGGACAAATCCTTCCAAACGTTAAAAGATGCTTTAACTGGAGAAGAAATCCTGGCTTACCCTGACTACAATCTACCGTTTCTGTTGTACACTGACGCAAGTAATGAAGGTTTAGGAGCAGTCCTATCTCAACGTCAGCAGGGCAAGGAGAAAGTGATAGCCTACGCAAGCAGAAAGCTCCGTCCCACCGAAAGGAACCCGGAAAACTACAGCTCCTTCAAGCTGGAGTTCCTGGCCCTGGTCTGGGCGATCACAGAGCGTTTCAAGCATTACCTGGCATCCGCCCCGTTCACAGCTTTCACAGACAACAATCCTCTAACACACTTAGAGACTGCAAAGCTGGGAGCCCTAGAACAGCGTTGGGTAGCAAGACTCGCTAACTACGACTTCACTGTAAAGTATCGGGCAGGTCACAAGAACGGCAATGCTGATGCCCTGTCCCGAATGCCCCATCTTCCCGAAGATGGAGAAGACATAGATGACCTAGAAGAGATTGAACTACCTGCTTTCCACCGTTCCGGTACAGCAACATGTCATCAGAGAAACCAGACACGTGTAGAGAGGACCGTGAACCCGTTACCTCACCATGACTGGAAGGAGGCTCAAGCCAACGACCCAGATGTCAGCCTGTAAGGGATCTCATCACTCAAGAGCACGCCAATATGGACTCTGATGCCTCACCAACTGCTAAACGCCTGTGGAAGGAGAAAGGGAGGTTGTTCGTCTACCAAGGTAAACTATGCAGAAGATACCTCAATCCGAGAACCCATGAACTCATCTGGCAGATTGTAGTTCCCAAGACTGAAGTCCAAATGATCCTTGAAGCATACCATGATGATGCCGGACACTTTGGATGGAAGAAACTGGAGAGACTCCTGAAGGATCGGTTCTACTGGGTCGGTATGAGAGGTTCCATTGACAAATGGTGTAAAAACTGTGGACCATGTCACCTTCGAAGAAAAGACCATCTAACTCAGAAAGCTCCGTTGCAACCAATTGTTACCACCAAACCTCTTGAAATAGTTGCTCTCGACCACGTGAAGCTTACCCCAAGTCGAACCGGGTACACCTACGCTCTCACCATCGTTGATCACTACTCAAGATTCCTGGTAGTCGTTCCAGTTAAGGATTTAACTGCTGAGGTAGCAGCAAAAGCGTTCCAGAGTTACTTCTGTCGCCCCCATGGGTATCCAGACCAGGTCTTAACTGACCAAGGGCCAGCCTTCAATCAGCTCTGTTCCAAGAATTCTTAGGGCTGTATGGGTGTAAGAAAATCCGCACCACACCCTATCATCCTCAGACGAACGGTTTATGTGAGAAGATGAACCACATAGTCATTGATATGCTCAAGACCTTACCAGTTGAAGAGAGAAATCAATGGCCAGAGAAACTTCCAGATCTCGTGGACATCTACAACCACATACCTGTCAGTTCGACGAATTACACACCTGCTTACTTGATGAGAGCAAGACCAGGTAAACTGCCTATTGATTTGCAGATGGGAACCATTGAACCCACAGAAGATTCTTCTGATGAAGACTGGGTCAGCCAACGCCAAGAAAAGTACAGAAAAGTACAGGAAAGCGTGGAAAGGAACCTTGAAATCAGTAGAACCAAACAAGAAAAAGACTTCAACAAGCACGCCTCAGCTGAACCACTAGCTATAGGTGATGTAGTGCTGAAAAGAAAAAGAAAAACTAACAAATTGGATAACAGTTGGGAATCCATACCCTACACCGTTATGCCGTCACACTTTGATAACTCAAAAACTTGTGTTATTAGCAAAGACAATGGGAATACTATTGCGACTGTCTCAAGGGATCATTTGAAGAAATGTCCGCCACAGTTAATCCCACAAGCAACCAGTTACCCTGCAGTAACTACAGATGAAGAAACAAAAGAAAATCTCGTCCTTACAGAAATTGGATACTTACCAGCTGATTGGCCACAAATAGGTGATGCATTCCTCATACCAGTTATGCATTTCTACCAACCTGTAGAAGATCAGCCAAAGCCTAATCCAATTCCACAAGTCCAAGAAGAAGAAGTCCAAGTGCAAGAATTGCAGCCTGTTATCATGGAACCTGAGATTCCTGTAATCGGTCAGCCTACTAGTCCCACAGTAAGAGAAGCCATTCCTAATCAACTACCTACAGAGGTCAGTCCAGTTGATAGACTCCGCACTTACTATGGTCTTACACAAAGCAGACATAGAGAAGTACCAACCACTTCGTACACTACACCAACAGCTTTGGAAACACCCACACTACGCAGATCCACACGTAGTACATTAGGTCAACCCCCACATAAACTTGGAGAATGGGTTTAAAATGTAGTGGAAAATATAACCTGTAAGTGTTTGTATATAATACTGTTTTTCAAAACCTGTAAAAAGTAGTGTACAGAAGGGTGGAGGAACTGGGCTATGTCCCAAGTATACTAAGTTGGGAACAGAAAGCGCCTGGTAAGGTATAGAAGGTTAGTACCGGCCTCCCAAGCAGAGACACCCGTAGGGAATGTATAAAGTTTACCGTGTATCCCTGGACTTTACCTTTTTCCCTTTCCATAAACTTTGAACAATTGTCACAGGACTTGTGTGACCACTAACTTTACCTTTTTCCAGCCTGCGGCAGATGGACTAGTGCCGTACGGACTGCTTTTCACCTTTTCCACATTTTTCACTTCCTTTTCAGTGATTTTTGTGTTTTCTTTAAGACTTTGTAAATTGAATGTTATAAATGCTTAGTGGTAAGTTGTAAAAAGAACCTTTTGCTCAGCCGGGAGAACTGAGGTTAACTAAGGGGGAATGTGGCACCCTGGCACCTGTTGGGCACCACAGAAATCCTTAGGTACAAATGGAGTAAGTAACAGCACAGCAAAACCACAACACAAACAACACTTAGAACACCTGGTTTCACCCCGAGTCTATAGGGGGAGCTAACACTGGTGACTTCTAACCAGTTCCCCCTATAAAAAGAGTCTTGGAGGGAGAAACTTCAGAGTGTGGTAGACGCTACAAGAGCTGCCTGCCTGTGTGAAACCTCCACCCTATGAGGAACACACTAGGCCCTGCTAGCCTGTTAGCCAGTGGAGATCCTGCAATTGGGATAATAGGAAGAAGGAGATCACCTCTCAGGAATACAGAGTTAATCCAACTCTTTCCAAACCATCCGGTTACTGGAACCGAAGCTGTGGAAGCTACAAAGCCCTCACAGAGAACCAGCACATCCAACAGGAGGTTTAGCCACCTGTTCCACCTGATGCACCTACCCACGAGAGCCCAGGGAAGAGTACTGATCCTGCTCAGACCCTTTTACAGTGCCCTCAGTGCTGATAACCAGGTGAAGCAAGTTCCATTGAACACCCTGCCCGGTCCGGCTGGATTCCACATCCACCCGACCTTAACACCAGAAGTAGAGAAAGGAAGCCTAACACTGCTTGCTGTGAAACTCCATAAGTGCCAACTTCACTATCCCGGTCCGAGTGTACCTGACTATCATCCAGTAAAGGTACCTAAAAGAGACTTTGTGTGGTTGTGCATTACTCCTGGATTCAGCGCAGCGTCCCGCAGCTGCCTCACAACATCTTGCGCAGCTCCCGGCTCCGGGGATTCCCGCTCATCCTGTGGGGAGCGTTCCATCTCGCTGTGTACCATCCCCCGGAGACCCGAACAGCGCTGGTAAAGTTACCAGAACACCCGCAGGTGGCGTCACGAAGACAAATCACCCCCACTGTTCCGCCATTCCCCTATTGATCTGGACCACCGGGCCTACACCACCGCAGGCGCGGTTCCGTGACTGGAGGAGAAACAACGCCCGCTACGTGTATCCCCCGGCTACGGTGAGTCATCTCCACAGCCCCTCACATAGTATGGATGTCCCCACAGCCCCTCACATAGTATGAGTGTCCCTCACAGCCCCTCACATAGTATGAGGCTCTCCACAGCCCCTCATATATTATGAGTGTCTACACAGCCCCTCAAACAGTATGAGGTTTGCCACAGCCCTTCACAAAGTATAAGGGTCTCCACAGCCCCTCAAATATTATGAGGGTCTCCACAACCCTTCACATAGTATGAGGGTTTCCACAGCCCCTCATATAGTATAAAGGTCTCCACAGCCCCTCACATAGTAAGAAGGTCCCCACAGTCCTTCACATAGTATGAGGATCTCCATAGCCTCTCACATAGTATGAGTGTCTCCACAGCCGCTCACTTAGTATGAAGGTGCTCACAGCCCTCACATAGTATGAAGGTCCCCACAGCCCTTCACATAGTATGAGGGAAGAGGTGCATCTAGGTTTTCTGCACCCGGGGCAAGAGTTCAGTCCCCCCCCCTTCCCCAGTGGTCTCAGGAGATGTCATGTGACCAATCATCCATATGGGATTTTTACACTTATAGGTACAACAGTGACTGCTGGAACCAGCTAGAGTCGTTTGTGGCATTGAGTATCTTACATGTTGTTAGGAGTGGGCTAAGGTGTTTAATGATTAAAGGGTTTGTCCAGGTTTGAGATGAAAGTCTAGGTGACTGCAGGCCTCTGAATTCTCATGGCGCGTGCACTGCACACTTTCTGGATTCTCCTGAACATTCATGTGAACACAAGTATGTGATTTACATACTTCTGGCCACATTTTGACTAGAGGCGTCCGGCCTCGCTCAATTAATTTAATTGATCGAAGCCTCACATGTCTAGTCAGCACGTGACTGCATGTATGTAAATTGCATACATATGGTTACGTGACCTTCCACTCTCACCGCCGACACCAGACAATCCTGACAATAAGCAGTGTGCGCTCTGTGAGAATTCAGAAGTCTGAAGTCACATAGAGACACATAGAGTGACTGCAGACTCATACATCCATATAACCCCCATCAGTACAGAAATATATCACCAGACCCACCAGAGGTACAGAAACACTATGTCAAAAAGTTCATCAGTACAGAAATACATAACCAGACCCGCCAGAGGTACAGAAAGACATAAATAGAACCCCCATTATTGCAGAAATCACAACCCTCATTAGTACCAAAATTCAACATCAGAACCACCATCAGTACATAGTAAAACAATTGTAATGTCAGGTCAGACCCATACACATTTGTGCTGCATGAACCTACAACTCCTACTACATCATTAGCAATGGGGAGGACATCGTGGGAGCTGTTGTTACCAGCCGTCAATAAAAGCATACAGGAACCACAACACTGATGATAAATTAAACATTATCACAAATAATCATTTACATCTTGGTACCTTATGGGTGACGTTGTCTCTGATCGGGGTTGTCTTTTTCTTTTCTTCATCTTGTCCAGACACCATGATGACTTTTCACATCCACAGCTCGTCTCTGGACATATCCACCTTCTCTGGTCTTCAGAACGTCCTGGCACGATATCCTTAAAAATAGCAGAATGATCAACATTTTCCTGAGTAAAAAATAGCTGCCCTACACTGTGCCCTGGAATAAATAATTGCTCCTCCTCACTGTTCCCTACACAAAATTTGATTTATACACTGTCCCTCTTCTGGCGCATGCCCTCCACACTGCCCCTCATCACACTGCCCTCCACACTGCCCCTCATCACACTGCCCCTCATCACACTGCCCTCCACACTGCCCCCTCATCACACTGCCCTCTCCTTTCCATACTGGGCTCCCTGGTCACACTATCCTCTACACTGTATCCTCCTATACTTCCCATGGTTTATACTGTTCTCTCTCATCAAACTCCACAAACTTTACATACTGTCCCCGCATGCTGCCCCCTCTCTATACAGCTCCATATATGCTCAGTCTCTAATCTTGTGCCCCTTTACATTTTTCTCATCCCCTACTGTTTCTTCTTTACTTCATCCCTTTCTTGCTCTACATACTGTATCTACACCCATCCCTCTCTCACTCCTCATACTGTGTCAGCAGCCATCCTCCCTCACTCAACATACTGTGTTCACACCCATCCCCCTTTCACTCCTCATACTGTGTCTGCAGCCATCCCTTCTCCTTCTCCATACTGTGTCCACACCAATCCCCCCTCACTCCACATACTATGCTGAAGCCATCCCTCTGTCACTCCTCATACTGTGTCCATACTGATCCCCCCTCACTATATATACTGTGCGACATCAATCCCCCTTACTCCTCATACTGTGCCCATACTGGGCAGCTCCAATGTGGTGGCTGACTGGCACTGAGTTGTCAGACATGTCAACCATGCCACACCATCTACACTCCACATGCAATGACCTGCAGTCTGAGCATCAACAAGCCTCCACTACACTAAGCTTGGAAAAGGGCGCGACGTCCGCCAACGGACCACACCTCCTCCTGAAATACTTAGCCAATTACAAGCACTGCACATAGGGCTGTCTGGAGACAATAGCAGGGGCTGTCCAATTGAATTGAGCAAAGGATGTGGAAGTGGGAAGGGGGATGAGAGCCGCCTCTCAGGAGAAACATGGCTGGATGCCTTTATGTACCGAGAGGTGGTATTGGACCTGGTGTGTAAGTTATGGACAATTAGTCCTGCAGCAGAGGGACAATGCATCCTGCACCAGGGGCCTACATAGAAATCATGGGGCCCCTTAGTAGAAGTTCTTATTGCCCCCCCAAAAAAATATTTGCCTTGGTCACTTAATAGCATATCTCACAACTTTGCAGCCTTTACAAAGTAATTTTCCTCCTATTGAAGCCCCTTGATTCCCCTTTCGTTACAGTCATAAAGTGTGATGCCAACAAAAGTGCCCCCCAAACACTATATGATGTCTCACAGCGAATTCCTCCATACGCACAGTCTAATGACCCTACTGTAAGCCCCTCCACTACCCTGGCACAGTATGATCCCCAACTGTGACCCCCACACAGCCCTCCATACAATATAATGGACCTACATACAATATAATGGTCCCTAAACCTCTTAACGCTGTATAATGGTCCCTAACACAACCCTCAACACAGCCCTTCATAAAGTATAAAGGCTCCTCACACCCCTCCAAGTATTATCATGTCCCCTACAGAGCCCTCAATATATTATAATGGCTTCCATATAGTATAATTGACTCCATATATTATAATACATCATCCACAGTTCTCCATATAGTATAATGCACCCCATAACCCTCCATATATTATAATGCAACCACATAGTCCTCCATATAGTATAATGCATCCCCTATAGCCTTCCTTATAGTAAAATGCACTCCCATAGTCAATCCATATAGTATAATGGGGACCAATAGTCTTCCACATAGTATAGTGCACCCCCAAAATCCTCCATATAGTATATTGCACCCCCATTGTCCTCCTATATTATATTATTGATATAATTTGATTGATATAATATATCAGCACCATGGAATCCATGGTGCTCTATAAATAAATAATAATAATAATAATATTGCCCATTATATAGTTTCCCATCAGTGATTAAAAAAAAAAATAAATAAATAAATAAATACTTGATTTACCCAGGGGTCTATGGGGACTCGGAGCCTGGGCGTGGAGTTGGAGGGATGACACTGGTGGCCTGCCCCGACCCGTAGCCTTGGTAGTCAACTGAAAATTGGGGAAAAGTAAAAAGGGAATAAAAGTCTAGTGACACCACCTGTGGTTTCTAGTGAATGTACCAGCGCTGCTGTGGGCCTTCAGGGATGATGGAGGGGTAGCTGGGTGGTATAGCTCCCCACAGGCAGAGCAGAGTCCCCGGGGGCTGTGGTGAGGTGGATGCAGGGAGTTGGCTATTCTGCCTGGCAGCCGTGGCAGTCTCTGTAGCGGAAGCCCCATGTACAGCCCCATATCTGTGTGTAACTTGGCTTGGCCTACTCTGCTCTTCTGTCACCTGTATGTTGTAGTGGGAAACCTTTGTTTGGACTACCGCTATATCCTCTCCTGCGGTGCCTGGCTCCCTTCTTGGTTGCTACACAGATGCCCGAGAGACTAGAGTCTCCTCGGTGAACCGGTATCTCTCCTGGGCTAAATGCTCTATTGCAGACTCGGACTCCGGTGTCTGGGTGGCTTTCTGGGGTGAACCGGTATGGCTCCTCTGCCCCCAGTCGGCTGTTTCTCTGTTACTTTATGCCTTGCCTTCGACCTCACTCCCGGGTGACACTACCACCCGGGGGCGATAATGACACTGTGGCACTTGGACCCTGGGGTGCCTCAGGTCTCCACAGCCCCCCTCACATAGTATGAGGGTCTCCACAGCCCCTCACATAGTTTAAGGGTCCCTGCAGCCCCTCACACAGTATGAGAGTCCTCACAGCCCTCCGAAATGGTGCTCCGGCCTGTGGAGTGTGAGTGCTGCTGCTCCATACTGTGAGCAAGATGTAGTGCTGTCAGTACATGTGTAGTGTCACAGGCCTCAGCTCCCTGAAACCCTGATGACGTGCTATGAGAGGGGCCCCTCTCCCCAGTTCATGGGCCCCATAGCGGCCATGTGATCTGATACCCAAGAAATCCCATTCTGTTAGATTCCTCTGAAAATCTATCCTAATATTCTGTACTTTTTATTCCATTCTCATCTTCAGTATTTGCCCTCCACCCACTCAAGTGGTGATTTTCTTTCTGCGGATCTAAGGCTGCAGTCTCACTTGTGATATGTGACATCACCATGAAAAGCTTTCTCTTTCCGCTCTGTTCTTCTCCACATCATGAATGACCTCTCACCCGTCAAAATCTATTTTCACCCACACACTAGACCGCAGC